>OW443327.2:20297500-20645000 GCA_937001555.2 Hypsopygia costalis
CTAAGTGCGGTGAAGATATGTCGATTTTGTCCAAAAACTGTCCATTCCAGTCAAATTCGTCTATAGATCTCTTCGTTGAAATTCGTTAACGCAAAACATCGGTAAGCAGTCCGAGGTAGATGGAATCTAACTATTTCAATAGCTGCATTCTCAATTGTAATATAATCTATAATGTAATTATAATAAGCGGCATTATTTGATCCGACAAATATAAATGATATTTGTGAAGGACGCAAACTTCTCACAAATCCGGTGTCAAGTTAATCTCTTGAGATGACGACTGACCTACGGGTGGCGTCACCCGTAGTTTACACTGCCCAACTTTGCCGGAATATATCCGCCTTGGATCGCAATAAGGGTTGGCCTAATGGAAATAACATCGAGATATAAGTCATTGCTGTATACCAGACGTCACATATGCAGATCAAAGAAACTTAGCTTTCCTAAAGTTTACTTCGTAGCTACTCAGACATTTACAAAGCTAATGTACAACTCAACCCCTTTCCCCAACCAACTCAATAGAGTTTATAGATAGATTCCCTTGCGTTCCAGGTCATTAAATTTCATTATGGACTTACCTTCTTCAAACTCTGAATTGAACTCTGAATTGTTTGAATTTCCGTAAAATACCGAAATGGGATCTTAATTGCGAATCAAATTATAGACAGAAAAGTTACGGAGATATTTGATTCCTGTTAAATGACCAAAAAAACTGCAATTAAACTCAAAAGTGGCTTTGTTATCAATTTCCAATAAGTAGATAAGGATAGATAACAACGTAAAAATGTTAATTAAGCATGACCATAAAATGTAAATGATTATAAAAATTACAACCATACTTATGTTGAATTATGTAAAAACACAAATATCTATATATACCTACTAATATTATAAAGAGGTACGGTTTGGGGGTTTGTGAGGTTGTAGGAGGTAATCTCTGGATCTACAGAATCGAGGAGCCAGGTTTTGAAAATTGTTTTACCAGTAAAAAGCCACGTTAATTGTGAGTGTCATAGGCTATTATATCAACCCGAAAAATGAAAAAGACTTTCGCAAACGCAAGAAAAGGCGCGAGCGGAAGCTAGTATATTATAAATATGTTTGTGAGAACGGATGTATGACTGGGACAATGGATGATGTTTGGATGTTTGTTATTTTTTACGGGAAACCAGCTGAATAGATTTGCACAAAATTTGACATTGTATAAAGTGCAATCTGGGTTAACACACAGGATAATTTTATCCCGGTAGGTACTCATTTCATGCGGGTCAAAGCTAAGAGTCGGAACTAGTTTTAATGTAGCCGTCTGCATTCTAAATAGCATATTTCTTTTTTATATGAGAGGGGGGGCAAACTAACATATGTGTAACCTGATGGAAAGCAATCACCACCGCCCATGGTGATCAACATCACCAAGGGGCCGCCGATCCGTTGCCAGCCTATACTCCTTCCTTTCTTTCTTTCTGGTGCCCTCACTCACTCGCAGGAATACCAAAACCTGACCCGCCTGGGGTCGGGCAGCTTAAAAAATACGCTGTGTCCTATCTCCCTTTTCGTCAGAGCCTCGTTTGTTAGCCAGCAGCGTGCACCACGTGAAGCTGGCTTTGGTTCAAAGATGTTGATAAACCACTAACATCCTATTTTTCTTTTATATTACACAAAACAGATTATAATTCAACTCTACTTAATTCTCTGTCGTCGTGGTAGCCTTCATAATCCGGGAGATCGTTACGCTGCGGATGTTTTCGGGTAGGGGCATTAAGCTATAACCACATAGTAAATCCATAAATTCTTCATAGAAGACACATATATAGAAGAGCCAACAAAAAACAGGAACAACGACTTCCTCGCGGCAATGAAATAACGTGACGAACGGAACACGCACAGCCCGGAATCAATCCATCCCGAAATTTTCCCATTTGTTGCCATCGACTGCGACGGAAGATGAGAAAACGAGAAAATTATTTGATCAATGATTGAGATGCTCCTTATATTTCTAACAGATAGGTAGGCAATAACCGCAATTGGTGAATGATGCTTTAACAAAATATATCTCGTAAATGTAACTAGAGATAACACAATTAGAATATTTTGCGAATATTGTATTATATATTCGGGCCGAGACACTTACACGATGCTGTGTATATCTCGCAGCCAATTCGTAGAACTTGATAACGGATAGCTGTTTTAAAAATGGCTCCGTTTTGTAATGCGGCGCACTAACGTTTAGGCGGATTGTCTTTAAATTATCTTTGGGTTAAGGTAGGCGAGGTTCCATAAAACTTGGTGAAGCGTCGTCAGGTGACTATCCACTCGGGTGATAAACAATGGCACCGCTATTTTGTATAACATATAGCCGTTATGTATTGCGACATATTCTATGAATTGGCATGCATACGAATAATTTACACTCTTTTATACAAACCTAGATTTGATCAAAGTATGTCTAAAATAACACGTCCATACAATTAAAGTTACAATTAAAGCTTAACCACTACGTCCATACTTAGGCGGATTGTCTTTAAATTATCTTTGGGTTAAGTTAGGTGAGATTCCACAAACTTGGTGAAGCGTCATCAGGTGACTATCCACTCGGGTGATAAACAATGGCTCCGCTATTTTGTATAACAACTAGCCGTTATGTATTGCGACATATTCTATGAACTGGCATGCATACGAATATTTTACACTCTTATAGACAAACCTAGATTTGATCAAAGTATGTCTAAAATATCTAGTATAGTAGTAGTAAGTATGTCTAAAATGTCTAGATGGTCCGATGACCTTAAGAAAACGGCTGGAAGCGGCTGGATGCGGAAGGCGGAGGATCGTATTTGATGGAAAGCATTGGGGAAGGCTTATATCCAGCAGTGGATAGATACAGGCTGATGATGATGATGATGATGATGTCTAAAATAACACGTCCATACAATTAAAGTTACAATTAAAGCTTGACCACTGTGTTAGTCCAATAAGAACAATTTGGATCTAAAATGAAATAATTTCAAAGTTTTCGACTCTTGCATATATATTCAAGTACTCAATGCTGATACTTGTAATAATTACAACTAATTGCATGTGTGAGATCGCATAATTAAATACAAAAAAATAAGTCAATCAATATTTCGGGATATGAAAAAATATATTTACAACATACAGACCAATTTTATAATATTTTTTGCTGGTGCTATGTGAAACAGATTTATTTTATTTTATTTTGCGGAGAAAGAGATGCATTATGCTCCATTCAATTTTATACAACGTGAAAAATATCCCTACTGACCCATTTAAGAGGGAATCGAAAACGTTGCACATATTTCATTTGAGAAAGTGTTTTACTTCGCTATATATACGTTACGTCTGAAGATAGGTGTGAACATAAACTTAAGTTTAGCCGGCTAAACTTAAATATAACCTACATTTTTAGCCAAGGGGTTGCCCCTTGCCTAAAAATGTAGAAGCAATATACTGAACGGTTTACGGACATGAATTAGGTTAGGTTATACTTACGATCACAAAAAACCGATCTTCGAACGCCAGCGAACCGAGCGGGGCTCGACTTTTTTTTACTATGTAAGGTGTAATAGTAGCCATATTAACGCTCGCAACATGAAATATCGCTGCCGCGCCGCCACCCCCGCTGCTATCGCTTCAACTCCTTTCTTCCCGGTGACCTCACTCACACGCAAGAACACAACAATCCTCAAGGGAACTGTTATTTGGCAGCGGTATTCTATGAGGTACTTCACCAGTCGGGCAGCTTACTAAATCCTACCTCTCTTGTCGCCAAAGCCACAGCAGGGTGCACCACATGCAGGTGAGGTTGGCTTTGGTTCAAAAATGATGATGAACCACTTACACCCCAAGACTCTCTATTGCTTTTGGAAAGGGTACTATATCTCACTTGTCTTTCGCTAAAAACAAGTCAAGTGATGCGAGCGAAACGAGCAAGACTTTTGGTAATCACAACATTTTTAGCCAAGGGGCTACACTTAAGTTTCAATTCACATCTATCTAAAGCCGTAACATATACACACACGTACCATATAATACAATATAATACAACACAATACAATGCAATGCCATATAATACAATACAATAACTCTTTATTGAACCAAATAAGTTACAGAAACAAAAGAAAACAATTTATTGACAATACAATAGGCAGTCTTATCGCTATGAGCAATCTCTTCCAGACAACCTTGGGGTAGAAGAGGACAAATGTATATTTGAACATGTTGGTGGCGCAGTAAAAATAGAACACTATTATTAAAGGTAACATATCTATTTATATCTATTTTCCCCATTATAACCCAAGTTTCATTAGCGAAGATTTTCGGTTTTAATAGCCGAATGAAAGCCTCTAAAGTTTCTATTTATAAAGTAAAGGTTCTATATTATAAAGCAATCAATTCGTAGAATTTGGAGTGTCATATGCGGCTCACTATAATCATTGGGATCCAAAGCCAAACTCACCTGCACATTGTGCACTCTCCCGACTAGCGAAAGTGGCTCCAGTAAAAGAAAAACCAGGAAGGAAGGAGTCTATGCGTTTGCTGCGAGGGTGGCAGCGCGATAGCGTTATTAATTTCGTCATTGTGTAAACAATTCTGAGAATGACGAACAGAATGACGAACATGAATGATGAACAGGCAGTTCATTCCACAGCTTGACAGTACGCGGGAGAAAACTACTCTGGAACCGCACAGTACGCGACCACTTAGACTCTAATATGTGAGAATGGATTCCTTCTCGATGGCGAGCGGTGCACCTGTAGAACTTCTACAGGAGAAGGAGGCCGTTGGGTGATGCCAACGGCCTCCTTCTCCTGTAGAAGTCGTGATCGTGATCGATGTAAATGTAATAAATATAATGCTTGGTAAACCAATAAATTATATTTATATCTACGTATTTACCCGTATATTTACCCAGTTTCATTATAATTATGCACTTGTACGAGAGCTGTCCCAACACAAAAATACATGTACGGGAATATAAAGTATTGTTAACAATTAATGAAAAGGAAGCATGACTACAGCGAGTCACGTGATTTCCGGCGAGCCGACAGTGGGGCGAGGCGAGCCGATAGCGGCCGAGCCATCGTCTCTTCACTTGGGCAGCGACATTCGAGCGTGATGTACATGGACAGTTCTCTTAGCATTATTCTTGTGCTAGTTAATTATTTAAGTCAAATCATTAGTTACCTCTTATTGATTATAACGGTTTTGTTATACGGATACGTGATCCATTTTTCTTTTTTAAAAAACGAATTCCAGTCATGATTTTATAATATCTGAAGTGGGATTCACTACGTGTCTTTTTCCGCTTAGTGGCTTTATATAAATTTTTAACGGTTTTTATTTTTATTTTTTGTTTCAAGAAGTGATTTTCGTTTAATTCGGTGTTAACTTACTAACGTTTGGTATATTAGTGAGTTTAGTAAATACTTTTAACATAACTCTTAACATGGGGCGTACTTCTAAATCAAAGAAGAAGCGTCACCATCGAAGGTCACGTTTACATAGGTCCGTTAGTGAAATTACTGATAAGAGGCGACGTCACGGCAGTCCACATGGCCGTCGTGACAGTCCTCGCAGCCAGGCGTTAGATACTATTATCGGTAAACTGAGTGCGATTGAGGATAGATTGTCTATCTCTTCCTCATCAGTATCAGTACCGTTGTGTCCATCACGTGAATGTCATATGCCTCATCAGCCGGTGTCGAGCGAATTCAGCGGTGCAGGCGGCGAAAGAAACAGGCGCTACGGTTTTGCAAAAACTGCCTCCAACGACGGTAATGATGTAGCCGACAAGATTGTGGGCGAGTTGTCATCTTTGATTCAAGTAAGATCCAACCATTATTATATCTCAAATTTTGATTCGAGTGTTCATGATTTCGATGTTTGGTGCGCTGAGGTAGAACGTGGACGGGAATCGAATCGCTGGGATGACCACTAGTGTCTATCTGGTATTGGCGGTTGTCTTAGGGGTGACGCACGCACGTGGCTCATTGTTTGGGTTACTTGTAATCATTCTAGGAGCCGTGATGCTCATCTTAGACATCGTGATTTATGTTCTAGACGTCATGATATATGTTCGTAAATAATGATATAGTGATAATGTAAGTCGTAAACGCAGACGACGTAGCTGTTCTAGCAATGTATTAACTCAACAAATGCAACAAATTCTAGATCAGTTGACACCACTGAGGACAGCGTCGGTCGTCTCGACCGTGGCTACGTGGGCCGAGTGGCCTTGCGTCTCCGGTGATGCCGCTGCTGCAGCCGCCGTTGGCAGAGACTGCCTATGGTCCGGGCTGGTGCTGCGAATCGGCACTCTGCAGCTCCGCCTTTGCCGGGGCACTCCCGGGGTATAATGGATGCTGTGCGATCCATCAATACTGCGGTGAGATCTAACCAAGCTTAATATATTTCGAATTCCGATCCTACAATTGGGGCGAATATGTAGAAGTGTTAGTTTTAAATCACTGGCGTGATAATGAGTGTCTATCTCGCATTGGCTATTAAAGCCTCTGTGCCATAAGAAGCCACATATAGCAAACATTTGATATAAGGTCGGGTACGGCCAAGTACTAGTGAAGTTAAGAGCTGTAGTAAATATGTACAGTCAGTTTAAGTACTTACGCACTTCTATTGTATCAGTTATTGTAAGTCAAGGTCAGGTACGGCCGAGTACCAGTGAACTTAAGAGCTGTAGTAGTAAATTTACTATTAGGTACTGGTACAAGTAAAGCGTGTTGTTTTGAAGTTTGTTAAATATTGGAATAGCTTTAC
Organism: Hypsopygia costalis; assembly: GCA_937001555.2. Lineage (NCBI taxonomy): Eukaryota > Metazoa > Arthropoda > Insecta > Lepidoptera > Pyralidae > Hypsopygia > Hypsopygia costalis. The sequence goes on from OW443327.2 coordinate 20,304,296, forward strand.
TTCGCATTACATCATTATGATGGACAACGGGTTTCAAAATAGTTGAAAAGCGAATCAATGACTACATGGGGTCGAGTTGAAATGACGCGGAAGAACCTGCGAATTTATGCAGAGAGATTTTGTTATTGTTAGCAAGACTCAGAGTTCCGTTAAATTGATTTCAGTATGAAAGACCCGTGCCGAGTAGTCGGAGAGCTTCTACATCGCCACTACGAGTTGGAGCCGATATCGGGCTTCACCGAGAAGCGCGCACGGCAGATGCTGTGAACACATGGTCCAGTGGCGCGATGAATGGGCGCCGGACGCGTGCGCTGCGTTCTTGGGTGGCGGTGAACTGAAGACCGTACATGTCTGCGTGGCGCTGCCATGGACTGACAACCAGCATGTCTGCGTGGCTCTGCCATGGACTGACAACCAGCATGTCTGCGTGGCTCTGCCATGGACTGACAACCAGCATGTCTGCGTGGCGCTGCCATGGACTGACAACCAGCATGTCTGCGTGGCGCTGCCATGGACTGACAACCAGCATGTCTGCGTGGCTCTGCCATGGACTGACAATTACCATGTCTGCGTGGCTTCGCCATGGACTGACGGTATATTTTTAAGTCTGCGTGATACTACCACAGCCTGATCCATATTCTTGAGTTGGCGTGGTACTGTCATGGACTGACTATGGAGTTGTACGGGGCATAGCGATTGCATTACAAAACTAAATGCGTTTGTTATGCGCACGAATGCTAGAGATCCGGAGCTCTGACATTTGTGATCATGTTAATGTTATTATTTTACTTCTCTTACTATAATACTGGCCCAATAGTACATAAATAATTGTTTGGTCATAAAGTAATATCGCCCTGCGATAGAGATTGCTGTAACGAATAGATTCATACATTCATTTGAAACTCCTTCTAAACTTTGCTCATAGATTTACATGCGATGGTTTGAGTGCACGATTACGATCGTATGATGAAACCAATAGAGCTTTTGATGTTTTTGCAATTTTGTAACAAGACGTATATTTCAGAAAATGGTGACTCTGCTGGTAGTCCCCTACAGCCCGAGGAGGTGCTTCCCCAAGTTCATGCGGTCGAGCACGCCTCGCAGTCAGGAGAGGCCGTGTTAACAATTAATGAAAAGGAAGCATGACTACAGCGAGTCACGTGATTTCCGGCGAGCCGACAGTGGGGCGAGGCGAGCCGATAGCGGCCGAGCCATCGTCTCTTCACTTGGGCAGCGACATTCGAGCGTGATGGACATGGACAGTTCTCTTAGCATTATTCTTGTGCTAGTTAATTATTTAAATCATTAGTTACCTTTATTGATTATAACGGTTTTGTTATACGGATACGTGATCCATTTTTCTTTTTTAAAAAACGAATTCCAGTCATGGTTTTATAATAGTATCCTATATTAAGTTAGTCCAAAACATAATTATATTGTTTGCTTAATTTCATCCAAATTTGTTTACGCGTGAATGCGTGAAAGGCTAACAATCATCTATACATCAACCGATCCACCCATATTTATTTATTATTAACACGCAATAAAGATTACAATCATTTCGTAAATTAAAGTTCATTAACTTAAAGTACGTACTGTCCTAAATGTAAAGCCAATACATGTGTGCCTAATAGCGACTAAATACAAATATTAAAAGCTACAAGATAAAGAGCACTGTGGCAATCAGGATTTTATATTCTTTCGATGATATCTATTTTATACAGAAAATAATTAAAGATTGGCTAAACTCATAATTACTTATGTATAGGTATGACATAAAAAAACTAAAGCTTATTCAATTAACATAGTGTTTGTTTATTATAAAGATGGATAAATAGATAGACCATAGACCCATCCAAGCAAATATTTACAATATTATATATAAGTACAAATACACGTATAAATAATGATTTACCCCAACTCGATTTGGTATCCCAGTAAAAATCTGTAGTAACCGTGTTATGAAGCGTAAATCAAGAATAGACTGACAGCTGCGGCCAGCTCTTTCCGAGACTAGAATATTTAGATGGAAATATTCGGGAATGCGACCGAACGCGTCGGGAGGCGGCCTCGGTCATTATGGGCAAATGAAGTCTGCGCCGCGCGCAAATGACGCGATGCCCGCGAGATTATGCCCGGATGCGGGGCAAACGCGGCGACACGCGCCCTCATCCGACTCAACCGTTCCCAAATTCGGCATTGCTCATATTTGCAGAGGACTAAATTCCACGGTATTTATAATGCCATCTCCCATGAATGCTGACATGTTCAGCGAATACTTAAGTTTTTCGTATTCAAAGGGTGGAGAAAGAGCGAACATCTAAGATTATCGTATATGATTATGTTTGCCTCCATTTTTTATGAAAGGCTTTCTGTGATCATTCGGGAAGATTGGTCGTTGCAGACTCACATTCGCTAGTAGTTGTTTTAATAACCGTTGTCATTAAACGCGATTCCCCTAACCAAAGATTAAAAAATTAAAATATTTTATTTAAATAAAAGGAAAATTACGCTACGATACAGTTACTTAAATATAATATGAAAGATGTTCTACACCAATGTGTGTAGCCTCTAATTTATCAGTGGTCCCACACTAATCAGAGATGCCTGTGCTGTGGTGACCTTCATTCCTTTAAAACGAAAGTGATTACCAAGCCGGCTATAAAATTGTTTGAAAATTGAAGACTTGTAATAAAGTATGATAAGATATAGATGTTTGTAAAGTAAGATAATAAATAGATATTTTCATTATAATATAATTATAGATAATAAATAAATTTTAGTAGGATAGTGTAGGATTATTCCTATGCTATCTTACTAAAATTCAATAGTAAAAATCATCGTCGTCAACCCTTATTCATCGATATGATGCGGGTCTCCCCTCAGTAGAAGGTATTTAGAGCATACTCCACCGCGCTGCTCAACTGCGGGTTGGCGGAGGTCAGTATTTTCAAGCGACCTAAAGACCACTGACTTACCTACTTAAAGACTGTCATCTAATGACAACAGCCGACGCCTTTACGTGCCCTAGGAAGCACGGAGGAGATCGAAATATATAAACCCATCCATGGACAGCCTACGGCTGACGTTGTTTAACTAGTGTGTTCGATTATAAGTCATAATATTGTTTAAATGTTTGCTACTACATGTAAAAACGGCTAAACGGATATCAAAGAAATTTGGCATCCAGGATATTTGTGACCCGACACATATGATACTTTTTTATCGCGGTATTATTAAAGTAACCTATACATAGCTCAATCGCCTGAGGGCCACGCTAGCATCTTTGACCCCCACAGACCTAGGACTTTTCGTTACGAGACCTAGTATTTTTTTTATTAGTGGTTGTGCCTGTCAGTCTAATCGATCACGGAAATTAAGCAATGTACAACATATCTCGAGCATGAACATTACCATGTTTCGGAGGAGACGGGCTGTTAACATAACATAATAAACATCTAAATGACGAGATCGGTGGTCAAATTTTGACTCTGAGGTCGCGGGTTCGATCCCCACACAAGACAAACATTTGTGTGTATGAATATGTCTGTTTGTCTTGGTCTAGGTGTTTTTTATGTATAATAAGTAGGTTTTACAAAAAAAAATTAAATTATATTTATCAGTTGTCAAGTACTCACAGGCTTTGCGCTTAATTTGGGACTAGATGGCGCTGTGTAAATTGTCCAGAAATATTTATTGTTAATATTATTCAAAAAGCTATTTATTCGTTGTCACTGCATTATGAAATCGCATATGACACATTTACAACCCTTTAAAAATAATTTAATTCGAATTCTGTTACTCCAAGTAGCAAAGAGATCTTTCTCCCATGAATATGTAAAACGTATTATAGATAATATCAAAAAGAGACTGTTCGTTTCAAAGAGTGGAAAGTATCGAATGTAGGAACATTAACATGCAGATACATCACATCCCTTTTCGTTTTGCAGCGCGCAGCGAGCCGCGGGCATTACTCGAAATACTCGTATCTTATCGATACTGTCAATAACATCATCGTATAGTATACGAGTTTATTCTTGTTTACGAAAGAATGTTAAATGAACATTTGTAAATGGTTTTTTACGTAAAAATAAATGTATAATTCCCTATGTTATCACATCACGCGACACGGATGGAACAATTTCGCTATTTCTTTTTTTGTTGTATTTGTTATTGTCAGGAGAAGGTTCTTATTAAAGAAAAATAAAATTGAGTGAAATATTAGCAAAATTTAAGAAAACTGAATCATTATATTAACTGAACTATCCTAATATAACTTCATGGCGTTTGACATAACTGTAAGTCATTTGCGAGAAGCGTGACGTTTCACTTACGAAGAGCGTGCGCGAAACCAATTCGAATTAAATTTATAGTTAGGAAGACAGGGAAACATCTGTCGGGACAGCTAGTAAATAAATAAATAAAATAGTTTATTTTAATAACATGGTACATATAATTTTCGGGAGATTCTGGTTCATTAATATATAAAATACTTGTATTAGAAAACTCCAATCTTCGGTAGTCCAAAGATTGGAGTTTTCTAATAAAACTATTTTATTATTTAATACTTAATTATAAGTATTCATGTTATGTTACATTGTCAATAATATTCATGTTATATTATCTGTTGTTGAACAACATGTAGGTATCATGACTCAACTGATGCAAGCAAGCACTAATTTAGTTCCTAAGTACCGAACCTAGGTGGAAAATCAGTTTATTTTTTAGCTCAAATCAAATCATTTTTATTTTTATTACACTCATATAAAAGATCCTATAAAATCGCTGGTTTATTTTAAGAAATGTTGACTCAAAATTTAAATTATCACTGTACTATTTTTCTTCATACGTGGCTTAGACCCGTTTCATCAACGAACTCTTAAGGCGTAGAGTTCCCATATATTGTTCCTATAATGGATGAGTTTGTTTATCTCGATCTCCTCTGTGTTTCGAAGGGCACGTTAAGCCATCGGACCCGGATAGTCATTAGATGACAGCATATGTAATAGTACTACGTACAGTATGGCCACTCCCTGCCGCTCTCTCGTGTCGACCTCACCTCCCAACATCAAATTAAATCAAACACACTAATCAGGAACAGAACAGACGCCATTGTTTATGTAGTAGTAAACGACGCGGCATTTGTATGGAGTGTCCGGGGTGTGATGTCAGTGGCAGTTAAGCTAAGTCAGTGGCATTTAGGCGGCTGTAAAATACTGACCTCTGCCAACCTGAATTGAGCAGTATGGTGAAGTATACTCTAAACCCCTTCAATTAACGGGAGACCTGTATACCAACAGTGGGATGAGTAAGGGTTGACGATGACCACGACTGTACTATTTTTCTTCATATATGGCTAATACCTGTTTTCATAAACGAACTCTTAATGCTTCCGTAGAGTTCCCTTAAGTAAAGCCTCCTTAAATCGAATACTTACCTATATCCATTCCATTTTTATCCTACTAGGTATGAATTAGGTACGTATCCTAATTAAACCTGCTTTATTGCCGAAAGTATGGTGGCAAACAGCAGCAGCGGCCTGCGTGATGAGCATCGGATACTATAGTCAATGGATACGAGCTAACGACCACTGCTTACCATCAGACAGGTCATACACTAGTCTTATTATAACTGCTTATAAATAGGGGACTACAAATATGAAACCTTTTTAAGAAACCTCAAGAACCTAAACTATTTCACTTACATTAATTATACTTGAAATTTAACGAAAACATCAAAGTAGTTTTCAGAGCGAAATATTATGTTGGGAAGGTTGTTCATCTAAAACTAATTTTACGTGTTCATCAGCAAAATTAATATGATTTTATATTTATAACCAACTGCTTGCTCTCGCTGTGGACGGGTGTACAATAAGCATTTTCTTTCACGTTGTTGGGTGTGTTCAGAGGAGTTACTTGACATGATGCCCACGGCCTCCTCCTACTATCGCCCCACTCGCCATCGACATAATTCATCCTCACACATTAGAACCGAAGTGGTCACGTACTATGCGGTTCCAGAGTAGTTTTATTCCACGTACTATGAAGCTGGTGGTATGAACTGTCTGTTGGAGTTTTCTCAAGAGACTACAGCATGGGGTTCTTCAAAAAGGGCGTGAAGAGGTTTTTACAGGATCGGCAAAGCGCATATGATGCCTCTGGTGTTACACGCGTCCATAGGCTAAGGTAACTGGTTTCCATCAGGTGGACTGTATGCTTATTTGTCACCTTAGTGGTATAAAAAAATTAGGATTTTTCAAACTTTTTTTATAGATAATCCTTGTCGTGACATTACAGACAGAACAAAAAATAATTTGCCATATATGTGCAGTTGTTACAAAGTTATACGCTTACTACATTCGGCAACTGATTCATTTATATACATAAAGTGGTTTCATCATTTTAAATAAACAATTGACCGCAAAACACAAGCACCGCAAGTGTTAACTTCAATAAATTATTTCAATAAAGTCATTTTACGATACAGAGAATATTGACAGAAATAAACAAATGCGGTTGAAACCACTGCGTAATAATAATTAATTATGATACCACACCACCCGGAAGTGAGCGATCCCTCAGAAACCCTTACGGGCATCCGGCCGGCTTCCGGTGGAATCCATGCATGCTATGTTATACTCGATTGCTTACCTATAACAAGATCATTAAATTAGTGATATGATATTAATACCAAAATCTATGTTATACATATATCATTATGTCTTAATATAATAAACACTTGTTACTAATATATAGAGTAATAAGCTATATATAGAGTAGTAACTCTATATATAGAATATGTATCTCTAATATTTATTTATACTACGTCAGGCGATAAACAAGCATACGACCCACCTGATATCAAGCGCTGCGATATCAACGCTCGCATCATGAAATATCGCTCCCATCCCCGATGCCAACGCAGCAACTCTTTCCTTTCTGGTGACCTCACTCACTCTCAGGAATACAACGAACCTAAAGTGAATTGTTATTTGGTTAAGGTATTTTGTAAGGTGGAAGTACTTCCACAATATGGCAGCAAGGTGGAAGTACTTCCACAATATGGCAGCTTACAAATACGCCGTACCCTACCTCTCTTTTTCCAACGCCTCTTTCGTTAATCGGTAGGGTACACCAAGTGCAGGCGAGGTTGGCTTTGGCTCTCAAGATCGTGGTGAGCAACTTACACCCTAAAATATGGAGTAAAATAGCTCACCACCATCTATAGAACTAAGTCAATCTCACCTGCACGTGGTACACCCTACCGACTATTGACATAACGCTCTAGAACTTGACTGGGAAAGTATTTCAATATCATAGAATACCGCAGCCAACTAATAATACTCTCAAGTATTGCTTGTATTCCTGGGAGTGAATGCGAATACAAATCATGATCACTGCATCGATACACTTTGTATTACAATACAAACATTTATATGCTACGGTAACTGATTCATATCAGACGGGCTTTATGCTTATTTGTCGCCGTTAATAGTATAAATAAAGTGATTTTGGACTACAAGTAGATTAGTTGATTGGTTAACTGGACTGTCCGTCTTGTAGACCTGCTACATTGGTAGCAGCCCCCTTACCACCAACTCTTATTGCGATTCGATAACTGAATAGAATGCTTATTCATACCAATGAATAAGCGACTCTATTTCAAATGGAATAGAGTCGCTTATTCATTGGTATGAATAAGCTATCTATTCAGTTATCAAATAGCAATAAGAGTTGGTGGTAAGGGGGCAGGTCTCAGCAGATTGCTGCTGAGTTCCTGGTTGGTTTACCGGGCGTGATGGCGGTACAGGTACAGTACCTCTCGCATGGTTGATTTATTAGGCGAGAAATTCGCATTCCTGTGATATAACCGAAAGGTTGGTGCACAGGGGCGCATTAGCTGCAGACCTAGGGTCTGTTGCTCATCTTGTATAGGAGTTCCTCAGTGGGAGTAGATATCTTATCCCTTCACCATTCAATTTCATCAGTGTAAGTGGTTTATCAACATCTTTGAACCAAAGCCAACTTCACCTGCACGTGGTGCACCCCGCTAACTGACAAACGAAGCTCTGGCGAAAAGAGAGGTAGGGAGCGTAATTGTAAACTGGGGAATGTACCTCCACCTCACAGAATACCGCAGCCAAATAACAAATCCCTTGAGGGTTGTTGTGTTCCTGCGAGGGAGTGAGGTCACCAGAAAAGAAGGAGATGCTGCTTTGGCAGCGGGGGTGGTGGCGCGCAAGTGATATATTATGTTGCGAGCGTAAATACGGTTACGGTAACCGCTTCACATCAGGCGGGCCGTATGCTTGTTTGCCACCCGACGTAGTATAAAAAAAAACATCAAGCTTCTACTGGACAATTCGAGGTTTATCTGTCCTTTCAGTCAACTATAATTACTGTTTGTTTCAATTTTGCAATTAATGTGTGTTCCAAGAGCCGTTCGGCGGCTCGTTGAAACAAAAACATTCCGTAATATCTGGCAACAAATGTGTATTTTTTTCTCATGTGTTATGGCGAGCAAACAACGATGCAACTAATTAGTGGTTGCGAATTGTGTTGTGTGCAAAGAAACTCTACCCAGAAGAAAGATGGGGTCTGCATAGAAGAGGTGAAAAGGTTTTTCAGAGTCGGCAAAGTAAAAACATTTTTAACCGATTTCAAAAAAGGAGGAGGTTCTCAATTCGACCGAATATTTTTTTTATAATTCTTTTTTTATTTGAAAGGGTATGATTGCAAGGTGGTCCCATATTCACCCAGTCAGGATCTGATGATGGGATGACAGGGAAATCAAGGGAAACCCTTAAATTTTATAAGCACGTATGGTCAAATTATTTTTTTTATTTGAAAGGGTAATTGCGAGGTGGTTCCATATTCACCAAGTCAGGGTCTGATGATGGGATCCCAGAAAAAATTGCCCTATGGTAGCCTAAATGGTATGGCAGAATAAAATTGTGCCACTCCATTGCTCTGCGCTGGATGTCGTACAAGGCGACTAAGGAATCTTGTGTCACGCGATAACTTTTCTCCCGGAAGACGGGCAGCAGCGTCGGCCGGGGTATTCCACCAATAAAGCTGCGCTCGCCAACTGAAGTCGGTTTATTTTTTTTTTAAATCAACTTTTTTTTTATTATATAGCAACAGCACGAACACTTTTATACAAAAGTGTGCTTATCTCTTCCAGCCAACCCTAGTGTGCATCCCTCCGTATCAGAAAGTCAAATTAGCATAATGACCATGATGCATTAACGACATAAAAGTAAAAACGACCTACTAGTAAAACGTCTGAAATCTTTATCTATACATATAATGAAATTGTAGATGTCGAATGTCTGTACATATAAAAAAAACGATAAAAACCGAGTCAGGGGGATGTTAGAAGTAAAATAGAATATCCGGATTTTTTTCAATTCTTTTATTTCTCTGTCTGTTTGTCTGTTTGTACGAGCAAATCTCCGAAACTGTTGGACCCATTTAAAGGAAATTTTGCATGGTGATACCTTACATCCCCGGTCAACATTTTAGATACTTTTCATCATCATCATCAGCCTGCATCTACCCAATGTTAGAGGCCTCCAAATTTCCAATAGATAGCGCTTTTAGCTTTTAAAACGCACTTTAACAACATTTGAATGACAATGAAATGTCTTTAATTGTACATTTTGATAGGTTACGTTATTATAAAACTTAGCTAAGGAAACTTATTAAATTTGCTCAAAGATTTGAATTTCTAATACCGGTCAAAGGTTTGACGGTTTGTTTGTTCACAGTGCCTAGAAAAATATCGAATCTCTCTCAGTACTCAAGAGAAGCTAAAGATTAAGTATGATTAGATCCCAAAAATCTAATGAAGATCATAAGGCGACAGGAATAATAAATACAACGTGGACAAAGTCGCGGGCATCAGCTAGTCTAAAATAATCATACTAGGAAAACATGTTATTTGGTTGGAAGTCAAAGCAAACTATGCATAATAATATAGTACCTACTTTATAACATAAAAAATATATACAGGGTGGCGGTGTTAACACGACATTAAATTTAACCGTGCTTAGTATTGGTATTAGTAAGTACCATGAAATAGTCAATATAACTATTAGACCGTAAATAAAAAAAAATTTTTTTCGAACAAATTAATTACTATATTTATTGGGATAAAACTAAACATCCTTTATAATGTTTGGACTGACCTGAGATCGGAGCGTCAACAGCGCGGTCACATGAAAGGGTCGCGGGCGTAGGTACGGTGGTGGCGGCCGGCGGCCGGCGACCGACGCCGCGGCAAAGCGTGTCGCTGCCGCCGCCGTCACAGACATAGGTAACAATCTAGGTACTTATCACGGTCACATCACAATTCACATACCTAATCATCAATATTCTACTACAATTTAGGACACATTATTAAATCACTTCATTGTTTCATACTGTCATAATTTAAATTTTTAAATTTTCGAAATGACCGCCATTCCGAACAATGCACAAATCACACCGCCGTACAAGATTGTTTCTTACCTTTCTTAGTAAATCACTGTGGGCGGCCAAGTTTTTTAATTTACTAAAAGCACTATTAATTCGAAATCTTAATTCGTCCACGGTATTCACATCGTTCACATATACATCGTTTTTAATAAACCCCCACAAGAAATAGTCCAAGGGTGTAAGATCAGGACTACGAGGTGGCCACCGAGTGGGCCCGAACCGGCCGATCCATTGTAGTCCGAACATTTCGGTGAGGTGTTCCCTAATAAGCATTACCGAATGTGCAGGCGCTCCATCCAGCTGATACCATAAACGCCGATAAATGTTTAAGGGCAATGTCTCAGTGTATTCTGCAACTGGACCTCTAAGAAGTTCCAAAAATTTTACTGCATTAAGGTTCCCTTCGATAAAAACTGGGCCAATTATTTGGTTCCTATGGATTCCAGCCCACACATTCAGAGAAAATCGATGCTGGTGTGCCGATTCCCGAAATAAATAGGGGTTCTCACGATTCCAGTATCGTAGATTTTGGCGATTCCAAATCCCGTTCCGAGTGAACGTGCTCTCATCTGTCCACATAATATTAAAAAGGAAATCGGGGTCTTCGTGTGCCTTAGCCAACAACCACTGGCAGTAACTCACCCTTATGGGCATATCTCTCGGCAACAAGGCTTGCACTTTACTGTATTCGAAGGGCTTTTGTTTATTTTTCTTTAAAATTTTGTGAACAGTCCTATGATGTACTTCAAACTGCCGACCGGCTCTACGTAAACTCGATGTGGGGTTGTGGTCAAAATGAACTAATATTCTTTCTTCAAGAGCCGCGGGTATCTCTTGTGGTGGTCCTGCTTCTTGATGCTGTACCAATGGTCTATTTTCCCGAATTCTTTGAACGGCATTAATAATAGTGCGAGGGTTTGTTGGACATGCACGTCTATTACCAAACCTCTCCCGATATGTTCTTATTGCTTGTGCCGCATTCCCGTGACATTCTCCATAGATTAACACCATATCGGTGTATTCAGAGGCCGTATAATTATATCGAGGCATTATAATTCAACAAAAAGAAACTGTGTACACTAATTAATACTACGTTACGTGTCTTATCACAATCACAAAAAAAAATCAGGAACTACCTAGTTAATTTTTTCAGCGCGTCATCAACACACTGATTCACGAGGATGACTGACTGACCATGACCTAATTATGTTTTTACAACCTGTCGCTTTGTCCTTGCCGCTTGCCGATTGAAATGAGACACCAATAAACTGCTAACATATTACTTTTCTTTTTTACGCATAGCTAATTTATTATAATTAGAGCGAGATGTAAAACAATTGGGCGTTACTTTTCGGAAGAATGTTTAAGAGTACTTAGGTACTTTAGATTCGAATTCGACTATAAACAATTACTCGTAATGTGACTTGTGTCACACGCATAAGATTCAATTTGCAATATCACGTTTTAATGGGAAGATAGTAGAAGTATCTATGTGTGCTAGTTTTTTAGTAATTTTGGTCGTTGACCTGTTAATGCAAAATTAGTCCAAATTTTAGTGCCGATACAGCATGTGTGAAATACAGGAAATAGAAAAAAAAATCCTGTGGCTAAACTACGAAAGATACACTCTTAATTTTTGGTATACGGCTTAGAAATACTACAGGCTATATGCTGGTCAATTTAATGTCGTTATGTCGTCGCCACTCTGTATAATGATAGAACGTTACTGCAATATAACAAATATCACTCACTAAGAGGAAGATAATGCTCCTTTAATTTCTCAATTTAAGTTCCTTCTGTACCAAATATCTACAGGCAATGCCACTTTTAATTAAAAAACCGGACAAGTGCGAGTCGGACTCGCCCACCTAGGGTTCCGTAGGTACGTAGTATCACTATTAAATTTGATATTTTTCATTATAAATAAGAAATAATGCTTCGAAAAAAATAAATAAAATATGTTTTGCAATGTGTACATCAAGCCCTTTCATATGATACCCCATTTGAACTAGTAGTTTCAATTTGAAATTTCGACACCCTATAAAAAATATAGACCCCCTATTTTTTAAGATCTATTTACAAATGTATAGTTTTGAGATTTATTCCTATACTTGTAGTCTATAACGATGTTACTTGCCAAATTTCATAGTTCTAGGTCAACGGGAAGTACCCTATAGGTTTTGATTCCCTTGAGTGTGTCGAAATATGCGTTTTTTGCTGAATAAACGGCCGTAACTTTTTTCTACGTAAACTTAGCAGTTTGATTTTTTTATTACTTCATGGGACCGTAGACCTGAGTATACAGTTCAAATTTCAGCTTGATACCTCCACGCATTCTCGACATAGAAATTCTTGACAGACAGACAGACAGACAGACAGACAGACAGACAGACAGACAGACAGACAGACAGACAGACAGACAGACAGACAGACAGACGGACAACAAAGTGATCTTATAAGGGTTCCGTTTTTCCTTTTGAGGTACGGAACCCTAAAAAAGAGGGGTTTCACAAAAATAATAATCCGAAATATCAACCTAACGTCGTTTTAGTTACGACCCAACAGACAGTCGTATAGAGATGTTATTTATGATGCCTATGAGCTCAATAGTCGATAGATGACACAATACACATAGTTTCAGAAATTCTGCCCAGCAATGACTTCATAAATCGGCCGCTTTATACCCAAGTGGGAGTCCGGAGCGGTTGCGACGAGAAACCGGCCCATTTGCATTCGTTATGCAGACTGCTAAACCGGTTACGGCACAATACGCCTACACAACAATGTATTTACCAATAACTTGTCATAAATAAAGAACGCAAATGTAATAATACAGGCTCCATTATCAATCTTCGATATTGTAAGTGTTTACTTCTTGGTATTACCACATACAGGCGTTTCTATCCTTCTAATATTATATATACGAGTATATACCAATAGCTGAACTAGCGAGCAAACATTCTGCCATATACTTTCATACATTTTTTCATTATGTATTACATATAATTACATACATATAATTACATTAAAATTAATATTTTTTTTATACTACGCAGGGTGGCAGACAAGCATACGGCCCGCCTGATGTAAAGCGGTTACCGTAGCCATATTAACGCTCGCAACATAAAATATCGCTCGCGCGCCGCCACCCCTACTGCCAACGCAGCTTCTCCTTCCTTTCTGGTGACCTCACTCACGCGCAGGAACACAACAATTCTCAAGGGATTTTTTATTTGGCTGCGGTATTCTGTGAGGTGGAGGTACATTCCCCAGTCCAGCTTACAAATACGCTCCATACCTCTCTTTTCGCCAGAGCTTCGTTTGTCAGTCAGCAGGGTGTACCGCATGCAGGTGAAGTTGGCTTTGGTTCAAAGATGTTGATGAACCACTTACACCCCAAAAATATTAAATATTGATAGTTTACGGTCTGGAGAGTGACATAAGCTACTTTTTATCCCGAAAAAACATCTTACTCCCATGGGAAAAAATAAACTTTCTAATCATATGTCCTTCTATCACATCAAAAGGAACCTAAGTACGTACATGTTTTTTTTTAATTGGGATAGTTTACGGTCTGGAGAGTGATATAGGCTACTTTTTATCCTGGAAAACATCTTAATCCAATGGGAAAAAATAAAGTTTGTAATCATTTGTCCTTCTATCACGTCGAATGGAACCTAAGTACCGACATGATTTTTTTACCAGTGGATAATTTCCGGTCTGGAAATGACATATAGGCTACACATACAGGAAAAACATTTTATTCCCACGGGAAAAAATTAAGTTTATAATCATTCTTAACAAGTTTTATCACACGAAGTAAAAAAATTACATCAAGAAAATAATATACACAAATCAATGGCAGCTCCTCTGGACCACGCGGGCGAAGCCGCGGGTAACAGCTATATATATATATAAATTAATCCCCATTTCCCTTGATCACGGCATCACGCGTGAACGGCTGCACCGATTTCGCTATTCCTTTTTATATTGTCTTTGTTATTGTCAGGAGAAGGTTCTAATGAAAGAAAAAAATAAGGAAGTTCCGCGGAAAAATAGAAAATTTAAAACAACAATATTAACCATTGCGCGAAACCAATTCGAATTCAATATTCATTGTTAAGAAAACAGGACAATGTTTGTCGGGTCAGCTAGTATTATTATATACTCGTAAATTACTTTAGTGGTATGAAATATTATTTACGACCTATTTTCATACCTAAAAAATCAATAAAAAAACTGTCGATGTGGTGAAGATGTCGACCGGCTCGGACACCATGGCCTCTCATGTTGCAGGAGCGCTGGCAGAATCCCACGTCATGGTAGCATTAATGATATTATTCGTCGGGCTCTTTCCACCGCCGGGGTCCCAGCAGTTTTGGAACCAAATGGTCTGGTACGCGACGATGGGAAGAGACCAGACGGTATGTCATTGCTGCCATGGAAGATGGGCAGACCTTTGGTGTGGGACGCAACATGCGTCGATACCCTCGCGCCTTCCCATCTTCCATATACGTCGTGTTCTGCGGGGACTGCTGCAGCATCAGCGGAGACCCTCAAACGGCGCAAATATTCAAACCTCATCGGTAATTATGTTTTTGAGCCGTTTGGGGTGGAAACACTTGGCCCGTGGGGTCCGAGCGCAAGAATTTTATTTCGAGATATCTCCAAACGTTTGGTCGACTCTTCCCGTGACCAGAGGGCTGGCCTATTTCTCGCTCAGCGAATAAGCATTGCCATCCAGCGTGGCAATGCTGCTAGCCTTCTGGCCACTTTACCTTTTGACGGCGATGCGGAAGAATATTTTGACGCCATTTAGTTTATTATATTTTATTACTTTTAATTAGTTTTTGTCATTTCCGTTTTATTTGTATATATAGTTAGCCATATTTAGTTTTTAATTTAATTGTATATTTTTAATTATTAGAAATATTAAATAAAATTAGAATATTTAAATAAAAAAAATGCAATGTGAAAAAAAAAATAAAAAACATACATAAAAAAATCAATAAAAATAAGCCAAACCGTTTCGTTTGTATATTCGAGGTAGATGTTTACAAATTTTACAATACAAAGCGATCATACTCTATTTCGCACTATTACTTATACTGTGATTTCGCTTAGGAACTTTTCAAGTTCAGGCAAATATAACATTTATTTTACGTTGTTTTAAATTATTCAATTTAATTAAACGGGTTACTCACGTATTTTTGTTGGAGAACCCGCCTAGTTTCGATCATAAATGAACATCTTCATCAGAGCGAATGTCCAGTCGCGTCCACTCTCTCTCTATCACACTGAACACTGAATAACATGTTTAATATAATTAATTAATTTACTATAATGTCTCACGAGAGTTTTAGTAGTATCTCTTTATTGATCACGAGTCAAGCGCGGACATTTGATAGGCGTACGCGTAAGGATATGGATCCAATACGGAGAGACCCCTTAGAGAAGTATAATGTAATGTTGTACACCCGCCGTGACTCGCTCCAGGATATATCCATGGAACAATATACGCATGAGCAGGTCTGGGCAGGCATTGGAACTATTGCTAATGTGCGTTAGAAAATAAATGCGCTATGAGGATGACCTGGGTGGACTAGATACTGGGCTATTGCAAAATAGAGACGGACGCCTGCCACAAATAACTATTTGCGGCCGGCGGTGGCTCACCACTCACTAGATAAGCCCCTGAAATGCCATGATCGGCCGAGGGCAACACCGGTGTAAGTGACTCAGGGGTGTCGAGTGGTGTGCTGCGCTGTCTCCGAAGTTAGTAATATTATTTGGGGTGTAAGTGGTTTATCAACATCTTTGAACCAAAGCCAACTTCACCTGCACGCGGTGCACCCTGCTGACTGACAAACGAAGCTCTGGCGAAAAGAGAGGTAGGGAGCGTAATTGTAAGCTACCCGACTGGGGAATGTACCTCCACCTCACAGAATACCGCAGCCAAATAACAATTCCCTTGAGGGTTGTTGTGTTCCTGCGCGTGAGTGAGGCCACCAGAAAGGAAGGAGATGCTGCGTGGGCAGCGGAGGTGGCGACGCGCGAGCGATATTTTATGTTGCGAGCGTTTATATGGCTACGGCAACCGCTTCACATCAGGCGGGCCGTATGCTTGTCTGCCACCCGACGTAGATTAAAAAAATATATATATTACTTTATGAGCTCGATAGCGTAGTGGCACGTGTCAGCCTAATCGATCACGCAAGATAAGCAACGTCGAGCGTAGCATGGATGGGTTTATTTATCTCGAGCTCCTCCATGCTTCGGAGGTCACGTTAAGCCGTCGGTTCCCATTGTCTTATGATGACAGTCGTTAAGCCAAGTCAGTGGCCTTTGGGCGGGTCGATAATACTGACCTCCGCCAACCCGCAGTTGAACAGCACTGTGGAGTATGCTCTATACCCCCTTCCATTGAAGGGAGACCCGTATCCCAACAGTTTATGGGTTGACACTGATGCTGAATATTTTATTATGTTAATTTTGAAACCTCAAATAAAATGTCGAATATATTTTTTTAGTTTCTCAAAAAGTTTTATACTATTAACATGTGAAAGTTTGTAAAATAAAGCGCAAAATTATTCGTTTCTAACTGGGTAATCGTACATCACGTGTAACAGTTGCACTGAAAAAAGGTCTCTGTTACTACGACACAATGTCCGAAGGTCACAATGTTACGCTCGTCCGGCCGGAAAGGGCTGAGTCATGGCAGGGATTCATATTTAAAACTAGCTGTCACTAGTGATGTGCCGTTCCCGGCAATATTGCCAAAATTTGCCAAAAATTGGGAATATTTCTAAAATCCTGACAAGGAAGACAAAGTACTACATCAAGCAAGAAAGAGAGAAAGGTTAAGGCTGGCAACGGTTCGTTGACCCCTGGGTGTTGCTGACATGCATAGGTGGTGGTGATTGCTATCCATCAGGTAACCCACATGCTCGTTGACCCCCCTCCCAATTAAAAAAAATAAGTAACCTGTAAAGTCGGTTTACGGGCGATAATTTTACGTGATAACGTCATAAAAAAACATCGGTAGATGGAGTGGAAGAGAGATAGACGCTTGCACGCCCGGCTCAGGCGGAACGTGACAATGAGCCATGCTTTTTCGTGCGTGCAGCCGGCGTTCATCGATTTATAAGACATTATCACGTCAAAAAAGCTGCAATTCTGTAAGGATTCCGGGAGTTAAAGTACTGGACAGGCGCCTTCATTACCATCTTGATACTAGTAATTCTGATTATCACGCTACGTTGGATGTGGAAAGCGCTAGAGAAACGGTTGAAGGACACCTTGAAGAGAGCCATCAACGTACAAAAGAAACACTTTTTTCTGAGGGGAGAATATTATGGAGTGCAGTACGGATAGAAATCAACCTTTGGACCAAAACCTTTGTACACAAAAAGATGGAAGTCATCTTCAGGTCTACGTTCAAACGTTGTAGCGATGCACTGCCGTCGTGCTGACAAACGGAAAATATACATACTCCATGCAGTCTGAGTTATTATTATAATTCCTTTGTTCTAAAAGTCATATATATACCCGTTATTTAGTTTGTAATATATCACTTGTTCATTACTTAACTCAGGGTACCGCCTAAGCTGAAGCCGATTCCGATTGTATATTTGATTTCAAAAATGGTCTTAGCTTATTGTAATCGAGAAACATCTTTAGCTTATTGAGTAGAGCTCTAGGGTTTCTACCTGCTAAGCTAAACATAATTTACTAACAATCTAAGCAGTAGTTTTGATTTTGGCATTCAAAAAATCCGATGGTAATCGGCTTCAACTTCGGCGGTAGGGCCCCTGGACTTACTACAGCCGCAACATATATTATCTACGCTACGCCAATCTAAGTCAGTTTACGGCTCTCAAAGTATCTGTAAGTAAATTTAACGAACCAGTTAAATAAATTTCAACGCAATTTAATTGCAAAAAAAAACAAAATCACTATTAAATAAGAAAATATAAACTATATAAATGATAACTCATTATTTAAAATAACTGCAAACTATCGTAAGTGCCCGGTAAGGCGAAGTGGCAAATAAATATATTTGGATTTGAATTCAATTTCGCGGCTAATTTCACAAGAGCCGAGAGACGATTGGCCATCAATATGGACGGATGTCGTCAAAAACTAACTGGAACCACAGTATAAGTAATAGTACTAACGTACAGTATGGACACTCTCTGCCGCTCTCACTAGTCGACCTCACCTCCCCTATGGAACCGATTTGGAACCGTTCGCAAGGAATGCCACAACGTGCGAATTGACGTCGCTTGTATTTTATTCTCCATTCAGTTTAAAATAATATGCGAGTATGTAAAAGATGAGAGTTATTTGTGCAGTGGATGGATGTCTCAAGACATGGAAAGTAAAAAAAAAACAATTTGGATGGATGGATGGATGGACGGACGGACGGACGGACGGATTGATGGATGGATGGTTGCATGGATTGATGGATGGATGGATGGATGGATGGATGGATGGATGGATGGATGGATGGATGGATGGATGGATGGATGGATTGATGGATGGATGGATGGATGGATGGATGGATGGATGGGTGGATGGGTGGATGGGAAGATGGATGGATGGATGAATGGATGGATGGATGGGTGGGTGGGTGGGTGGGTGGATGGATGGATGGATGGATGGATGGGTCGATGGATGGATGGGTGGATGGATGGATGGATGGGTGGATAGATGGGTGGATGGGTGGATGAATGTATGGATTGATGGATGGATGGATGGGTGGGTGGATGGATAGGTGGATGGGTGGATGGATGGGTGGGTGGGTGGACGGATGGGTGGGTGGGTGGATGGATGGATGGATGGGTGGATGGATGGATGGATGGACGGGTGGATGGATGGATGGATGAATGGATGGATGGGTGGGTGGATGGATGGGTGGATGAATGGATGGATGGATGGATGAATGGATATGGATGGATGGTTGGATGAACGAGCAAACGAGCATTAGTTGATAAAAAATGCTATGCAATAGCTTTACCGCGGCAGTCCCCGAGTGTCACACGTTTTTTTTTCTTCACTACGCCCACCTGATGTGAATCGGTTACTGTAACCATATTAAGGCTCGCAACATTAAATATCGCTCGCGTGCTGCCATCCCCGCTGCCAACGCTGCAACTCCATCCTCTCTGGTGACCTCACTCACTCGCAGGAACACAACAACCCTCAAGGAAATTGTTATTTGACTGCGGTATTCTGTGAGGTGGTGGTACTTCGTCAGTCGGGCTGCTTAAAAAATACGCTATGTCCTACCTCTCTTTTCGTCAGAGCCTCGTCTGTCAGTCAGCAGGGTGTACCCCGTGCAGGTAAGATTGACTTTGGTTCAAAGATGTTGCTGAACCACTTACACCCCCGTACATGTCCGACTAATAATTGAATAATGTCAGCCCTAGAGAACGTCACTCAAACATAGGCACGTGTACAGACGTCATTTGGTTACTACATGCAAAAGCGCCATTTTTGTATGGAGTGGCCGGGGTTTGCTGGAACTAAAGTAATGTACAAGTTCGTCTTCTCGCCTCGGTTGAAATCCTAAAATAGAAACGGCAACGTTCAACGAACACGTCTTCATTTGCGGGTACTGTCGATGTCTCGTATAGTCTCTACGTGATACGAATTGGACATCTGGACTTCACTATCAGACTATATGTTCCTATTAAATCGATTTCAGAAATAATGTTGTCAATTCATTTGTTCGGCTGCTCTCTGATGGTTCGCTTACCCAATTTAGTAGACTAAATGGTTGACTAAACGTATGAATGTTCTAGAAATATTGTAATGTGAAAGTTTGTGAAAATTGATAGATGTTGGCTGAAAGAATTTCGATGAAATTTGGCTTGTGCGCGTTACCCGGTATTCCCTGCGAATTTTCAAAAAACCGTTCTTAGCGGATGCTTACCTCAAAATATCTATATGTACGTATATGCCTGTATGCCAAATTCAATCCGATCCGTCCAATGATTTGAGTTGTAAAATAATAGATCAGTCAGTGTGCATGAACATGTGTGTTTGTCTTGGTGTGGTGTTTTCTATGTATTACATGTATCTATTTACAAATGTATTTCAGTAGAGTATCAGTTATCTAGTACCTATAAGTAATACAAGTTTTGCTTAGTTTGGGACTAGATAGCAGTGTGTAATTTGTCCAGGAATATTTATTTATTTATTTACTTTAGTAACGGTTGCGTTTTATAGATGAAACAACAAAAAACTAAGTTTTACGATCTGGATAACATATACTTTTTATCTCTGTGCTCCCTTCTACGAGGGGCGAAGCAGTGAGAGCTAAATATTCCTAAAAGAATAAATTCTCTAAAATACTTATAAGTATAAACTGAAATTGACCATGTACTAGATTTCCTGTTTCAAGTGATTTGTTGATCCAATCACTTAGGCTTAGATATTTTCGTAAACACCAAGATAATCAATCAATCATCCACTCAAATACAATAAGTGAGAGGATCGTTTTTGTCTGAGAATATTCTTTTTATTCCTTTGTATTATAAATGTGAAAGTGTGCTTGTTTGTTTGTTTAGCCTTTTGCACGAAAAGAACCAATGTTTTGACATTATTTTTTACGAGGATTGTTTAAAGTCTGGAGAGTGACTTAGGCTGCTTTTAACACGGAAAACCATCTTATTCCCACGTGAAAAAAAAGTTTTATTTAAATAACAACTACTCGAGTAAAGCCGCGCGTAACGCCTAGTTATTTCATATGCGAAAGTATTTGAGAATTATTTTTTTGTACAGTTATTCACTTACAGGGGGCCTCTTTCACCACTTGCTGATAAAGCTTCAGATAGTAAGCTGACTTACCTTACTTACTTATCTACCAGATAAATCTAGCTGATAATATTTTTGTGTTTCACACCCCAAGTGTCTGATAAATTATCTGACAGATAACTATCAGCGAGTTAACAGAGAGTCGGAACGGCAACGTCGCATATTATAGCGTACTTCCATTGTTGCGTTCCTATTTATTCAGTGAGTAGGTAAATTATTTAGGTCTTTTTTCTTTTTTTGGTCTTTCTGTCTTCTTGGACTTTTTTCTTTTTTTGGTCTTCTTTTTATGGTCTTTTTGGTATTTTTTAGTCTTTTTGGTCTTTTTTGGTCCTTTTGGTCTTTTGATCTTTTTGGTCTTTTGATCTTTTTGGTCTTTTGGTTTTTTGTTTTTTTTTATCTTTTGGTCTTTTATCTTCTTTTTTGGTCTTTCGTTCTTTTTGGTCTTTATTGTCTTCTGTTATTGTTTTTTGGTCCTTTTGATCCTTTGGTCTTTTTGGTCTTTTGGTCTTTTTTTAGTCTTGGTCTTTTTGGTCTTTTTAGGTCTTTTTTACGTGCCCGTGGATGCGATGCGTGGGGTGTAAGTAGTTCATCAACATCTTTGAACCAAAGCCAACTTCACCTGCACGCGGTGCACCCTGCTGACTGACAAACGAAGCTCTGGCGAAAAGAGAGGTAGGGAGCGTAATTGTAAGCTACCCGACTGGGGAATAGACCTCTAACTCAGAATACCGCAACCAAATAACAATCCCCTTGAGGGTTGTTGTGTTCCTGCGAGTGAGTGAGGTCACCAGAAAGGAAGGAGATGCTGCGGTGGCAGTAGGGGATACTATGTTGCGAGCGTTAATATTGCTACGGTAACCGCTTCACATCGGGCGGGCCGTATGCTTGTCTGCCAACCGAATTAGTATTTAAAAAAAAATGCGATATACGGTCAAGAAAAGCATCGAATTCGTCTTCTAAGAACTCAAATAAATCCATTTCAAAAGAAAACATTGCTATTTCGAAGAAAGTTCACACAAAAGTGTAATATTCCCGCGTTAAAATTCAAAAAATAAATTCTTATCTAACAGATAAAAAAATAACAGCCACTTGAAGTTTCAGTTAGTTTATCAAGCGGTTTATCTGACAGATAGCGCAATCAGCAACTTGTGAAACACTATAGTCATAGTACAAATATATTTGTACTATGCTATAGTTTAGGCTATCTGTCAGATAACCTGCTGATAGGCTATCAGAGACTTTATCAGCAAGTGGTGAAACAGGCCCACACTTCCAAAATAACTTGGTCCGGCGTAGCCAAAGCAGAATTATTACATTGACAAAGAAGCATTACGCTGGACCTCCTTATACTGGAGATGTTACGGTCTACAAGCAGTTAACTGAACTATGAATATAAGAATGTTTTTCACTCGTAAACGTCTAAACGTATTAGATGAAACTTAGTGCATAGAGAGTATATAACATTATTTAATACATAGGATACTTTTTATCGCTATAATATGTTGCCGCAAACGAAGAATAGAAGGAAGCGGGCAGTCGCTAATACAATATAGATTAAAAAAAGAAAAGACTCTTTAATTAAAAAGTTACTTTCGCCACGCATAAGAAAGTACAGTTGAGAAATGAAGATCATATGTTGAAAAATTCTACTGCTGACTGAATTATATTGATAGAACTATTGCTTATTGAAAGTTTACTGGTGATATTAATTGTTTCATTACACTTTAAGTAATTTATTATTATTTTCTTCCTTTCATTTTTGATGTCGTAATGTGATAAATCTTATTAAATAAGTCGTCGTCTTATTCATCCCACCGCTGGGATACGGGCCTTCCCTCAATCGAAGGGGCTTAGAGCATACTCCACCACGCTGTTCAATTGCAGGTTGGCGGAGGCCAGTCATTTCAAGCCGCCTGAAAACTTGACTTAATGACTGCTATCTAATGACAACAGACAAAACCGACGGGTTAACGTGCCCACCGAAGCACGGAGGAGCTGGAGATAAATAAACTCATTCAAGGACAGTCTACGGTCGATGTTGCTATTATATAAGTACAAAGGATTTAAACTGCTATAACTTTAACAATAGTACCTAACATTAAAATAAAATAAAAATATTTGTTTGAAGAGAAATATTACGTCGCTTCTGAGAAAACAGCTTCATCTCTCTTTGTCCTTTCTGAAAATCGTTGTCAATTCTAATTTATTCCTTGAGTTATTTCTATAAAAGTGTGATAAAAGTATTGAAAAACATTTTTTGTGACAATACTTTGTTAGACTAGTACTTTTATCAAGTGAATTACAACACAGGATTAACAATATATTTGCACTTTATCTACTTCTAAAGAAACCTATATTGTATTAGTATATGCCTCAGTCATAAAATAGTTGAACAAAAAAAATATAATGGTGTGTTCAGAACTGGCGAATGCGCCGCGAATATGCATCCGCGCGCCTCCTGCGGCACGCGCGCAATCTTTTTTATCATTCTTTGCGTATCTTTAAAAGACAACTGTTACTGACTGATCTATCAACGCACCGCTCAAAACGCTGGATGGATCGTGTTTGAATTTGGCATACAAGTAACTATTATGACGTAGGCATCCGCTAAAAAAGGATTTTTGGAAATTCCTACGAGATATCTGTATACGCGTATACGAGGCCGCGAGAGCAAGATAGTCAATAATAAAATATCTGATACTGCAGCAATTATTCTAACGGTAGTGTAGTCATCTTCGAAAGTAAATTTACAACTCAGACATAGAGTAGCAAAGCGGATGGAGCTGTAGGCGCCCAAGCTGTTCTCTTTCCGCAAGCCATCAGTTGCGCTAAAAAAGGCGCACTAATGAATTGCGATAACTGCGTGGGTGCAGCGCTCGCGTTCCTTGCGAGCGGCCTTCTCGGCATATTCGTCAGGTCTGGACATACTCTAAGTTTGCGAGTCAGAGATTGTATTAAGGTTCTCTATTGTTGCAACTTAAACTCCTAAATACCGCTTCAGCTAAAACTTTTCTATAACAAAAGGTATGACTACACGCTACGGATAACATACACATGTTGATTGCACTATATATACTGGCGAAGGTTATGTGCAACCGTGAAACAAGGTGCGTGAGTATAGTCTAGGGGCTCAAGTAAATAGACCGACAGCACATGTAGCCCCGATTCTACTAGCTCCTTTAGCATGGTCAATCGGACATAGAAGGTACACTTACTCTATAAGAGAATCCCGTAGCGATAGGAATGCTGCCTACATATCGTGACTACGCAGGACCATCTTATGGGTGAAACACTCTATGTGAAGTTGACTCCGGCCACTTACGCTTGGCATATTAATTAACTTCTACGATAATTTACAAATGTCGAAATATACTGAGCTGATAAAAATCGACTACACAATATAATTCACTTATACAATAATAAAAAAAACAAGCTATATGCTCAAAATATTTATAATAGGTGTACCTACTATAATAATTAATATACTTCTCCGACAAGCTATTCTTTTACTTTTTATGAATGGGCTTAAGTAACTGAATGCATCATTATTTCCACAAATTGGATCATTATTTTTTCCTATAATATTGAACTAAAGCATTATTTTTATTTTTTTGAGGAGCTGAATGGTGTCGTTGCGCGTGTCAGTCTAATCGAACACGCAAGTTAAGCAACTTCAACCGTAGCCTGTCCATGGATGGGTTTATTTATATTGTGCTCCTCCGTGTTTTGGAGGGCACGTTAAGCTGTCGGTTCTGACTGTTGTCACTAAATGTCGTTAGGGGACAGTCGTTAAGGCAAGTTAGTGGCCTTTAGGCGGCTTGAAAACACTGGCATCCGCCAACCCGCAGTTGAGCAACGGGGTGGAGTATGCTCTGAACCCCTTCGATTGAGGGAGACCCGTATTCAATCAGTGAGATGAATAAGGATTGACGATGATGATGATTAATTTTATTATGCAATGATATACAAAACCTGTATTGGAAAGTAATCTATCGCTACCAATAATGTTACAATTACTACATGATTGATTACTGCATGCTTAACTGGCCACATTTTATTTTTATTACATATCTTACTGTATAAGATTATTGTTCCCAAGCTAAAACTGAAATAGTTTTCTGATTGCATGTTTTGCGAATTCATGTAAGTTATCTCGAAATAAGATCCGGGGGAAAATCATGAGTGACACAGGTCGGACAGCCGTGGATACATTTTTGTCATTCACGCCTTTGCATTAGTCCTGCCATGTCCAGTTGTCCGCTAGTCGCCAGAGGAAAATTGAGCATTTTGGTAGCATCCAAAGGCAAATTTTTATTTGTATTGTTTTGTCGACAATTAACTTTGCTAAAACTGTTATGGTGCGGCTTTAAATTTGCTTCCGTAGTAGAAGGCAATTTTAAAAAATGATGATAATAAAATCTCGGTTTACGGTTTGAGAATGCACCGATATACATCATCAGTGGAATCCGCCCCTTTGCTTATCGCGGATTTTATTAATATCACAGATCTCCATTCGAACCAGAACGCTGTCCACTATCGTGACGGCAAAATCAGCCTTCCACTTTGTAACCGAAACGCAGATATCTTCCCCAGCCAACGTTTCTTACCTGTGCTATCGAGGCTACACCCTAGAACACAAATTCGTGCCCCGTGATGTAATATGTGCTTACCTTCGGGACGATATCTGCTATCGACACCTTACAAATCTTGAGGAGAGAGAAATATCAATTATGTGGCAACGTGTAGACTCTCAGGGTCACATCCGTATCTACGCCTGCTTCTACAGGTCCCATAGCGGCAACACGGATACGACTCTATTGTTGGAGCACCTGCAACGGGCGACTGACGGTATTATCGAGCAGTATCCTTCCGCGGAATTAGTGATATTAGACTTTTAACGACAACGTGTTGCTCAGTTCTCGGTCCACTAATTACGCGGGAAGGTCTGCTCATGAATTTGCTCCAGCATATGGTCTCTCTCTTCTGCTGACTACAAGACCGGATGTATTCAATATTACAGTGGATGCGCCGCTAGGTTCATCGGACCATTGTCTCATCCGGTCCCCAATGCCTTACGCTAGACCTGGCCGTATAAGACCTGTTAAAAGGCGTTGTATGTGGCACTACAAGTCAGGAGACTGGGATGGACTACGTGAATTTTATGCATCATGCTTGTGAAGGCAACTACAGAAGATTTTGCAATATTGCCTGCGCAACCGCGGTGGCTGACGAGATCTCAACAGGCATTTTGTTGCAATTCTGCAAATTTCTGCGCATTTTTAGTTTTATTAAATTGAAAAAAGAAACCACGATTAAAAATTGCGGTTTCTTCACACTAGCATTAACACAGTCACAGTTTCACTAGCGCCAAATAGTAAGTTCTGTCCGACTATTACTATATTTACTATAGTGACATCACAATGAATTCGGATGCTATTCGCATACCCTCGGTATTGGAGATTTTCTAATTTGATTTGACTTTTTAGTTATATTGAAAAAATAATAATGATGATAGTTCGTTATAAAACTAATATTATCTCTCCATTTATTACAAATAAAAAGCAATTATCTAATCCTTGAGATATTGGCTATTTAACATTACGCTTCCTAGCGTGTTTTTAAATAGACTAATCAGGTTTCAGCTTCTGATGTTCGTACATTAGAGCTAAATCGCGGGGTATAACTAGTAAAATAATAAGATTGTATTTATCTGGGATTTTCTAACATCATTCGTAAAAAACACATTCGTTATGTCAAATAATAAATATTAAAAATATGTACATCTTATCCTTAAAGCCTTCGAAATGTTTGAATTTGCGTTTTGTATATGCATAGGGTTTCCTCCCCTTTGTGTTTGCTTATAATACATTCTTTCACTGCCAGTTTTCATCGTCTCATTCGTTATTCATGAATATATCATTTTGTACCGAATTGTGCTAACGGAGCAGTAAAGACCCTAAGGTCAGCCGTACAACCGGGATTCAGAGTTATTAATATTACGAAGAATTTATGCAAGAAATAAATAAATGTTAATAATTAGGAAAAGGGCTGCATCCATGCTGACCAGGATGCGCTGCCCTAACAGCATTCTAAAACTATTGTCTGAAAAATTGGAAAACCCATTTGTTGAGCATTGGGTGCGAAATCATCTTCGCACTCAAGGCTCAAAATCGCCGAAGCCGGGCTCGCATTGAAGTCTACCCCCACTGTATAGTTATAGTTACTAACATAGTCTGTAAGTTTCCTTGTTACTAACATTATGGTAAAAATATTGTCAATCTGAAATAAAAATACATATAATATATATATATATATATATATATATATATATATATATATATATATATAGTGTCCGAAAAGGTATAATATCAATTTATTTATTTGTTTAAACTTTATTAACCACTAGCGACCCGCCCCGGCTTCGCACGGGTGCAATGCTGATACTAAATGTACTACAGAAGGTCTTTGCGCTTTGTCCTATCCAGTCCTTCCCCAGTTATAGGCACACGCCGCCGGCTCCGCGGCCGGTACCGCCACAGCCGTTATGTCCCTGCATTTTAAATGTGTAATATCTTCTAAACTATTCATTTAAATTACATGCTGTGAAGGGCCATATTGATCTATATTAAATGCGCAATGTATTTAAGGTACTTAATTGGATAAGGATTAATTCTGTATTGCTTAAAATCGCTTCGTAAATAAGGCATTATTTCTTGTAAAAAGCAAAGGATAAAATAACGGTTATTGTGTGTTACCACTAAGAGATAGACATATACCATCGCGAACTTTTTTGTAGACCATTTTAAGGTGAACAATACTGTACTACATTATTTTGATCTATCTCGTTGGGTTCAGCCAGCGTTTGCAATGAAAGAGCAAAAAAATGTGTTTATTTACGACATCACATTAGAAACCTCTAAATTATCAGTGTTTTTCTACTATGTTATGCATATATTATACATATAAACTTTCCAGTTGAATCACTCTATCTATTAAAAAAAACCGCATCATAATCCGTTGCGTAGTTTCAAAGATTTAAGCATACATGGGGACATAGGGACAGAGAAAGCGACTTTGTTTTATACTATGTAGTGATAACGTAACATGATAACCAGCAATAAGAATTTAAGAATTTCAATTCATATCGCACGTTCTTCCATATATTTCTATGGAGTGACGGATGTCTATGTAACCTCGAAGTGTGTAACATCAGGCTTAATATTTCATCATAAAATTTAAAATTAAATATATATTTTTTTTATATTTAACGACAAAGGTATCGTTTATGTCTTTGATCAATTGTCATCTATCGCTACATTCCCGTAATCAGGAACTCCCTATAAAAAATTGTAACTGCAACGACTGCACTGGACAATATCTTGCTCAATACTTTTGCACTGCCTAGGCATATCAACTAACATAATAATTGCATCAGGCGGGCGCTTATGCGGGCAGGACTGAAAGTTTATGCAATATTTACCTATAGATTCGTAAATGTATGTCAGTATAAAACCATTTCATTTGCATAGATGTTATAAAAAATATATGTCTCAGGTCGGAATCTCTAACAAAACAATTTTCTTTGTTACAATGTCATTATTACTATAAAACAATTTCAATGTACGAACTGAGAACGACATAAATCACATTACATTTTACTTAAATCACCTTTACTCAAAGGTATTTGTGAAAGAAAGAATTTAAGCCAAATTGTTACTTTGGAAGCTTTATCCAAAATTGAAACGGCACAAACAAACAAAGAGGCTCCGCGTAAATTGTCAGTGTTGAAAGAAAAAGATTTCGAGATAACAAAGTATTTTAATTTATACAAGTGTCTGGTAAGAAGCTATCTCAGCATAGGGCTCCGGCGAATAAAACGACGCCTGCTAACCGTACCCAGGGGTAATCTCACTTTGATATGGCGACATCGGCGTCCCCAGGGGAAACTCCACGCTACACTTACACAACATCGTTTACAAATCCAACTAAATCGAAAATGTATACAAATATAATATCAACGGCACATAAAGATAGGATGTCTTTTATTATATTTAGCTTCGTAATGGAAAATATGTAACTAGCCTACACTTTTCGCCTTTTCGCCGGTCATATGACATCATTTTTCAAGATAGACAGTCATGAAAAACATTAACATCTTGGTCAATTATCATCAATGCCATTTCTCGTAATTATTTTACAATCACGGAATGAAAGTTAACCGAATCG
The DNA here is from genome assembly GCA_937001555.2 of Hypsopygia costalis. Lineage (NCBI taxonomy): Eukaryota > Metazoa > Arthropoda > Insecta > Lepidoptera > Pyralidae > Hypsopygia > Hypsopygia costalis. The sequence continues at coordinate 20,333,821 of OW443327.2, forward strand.
AGATTGAACTGTGAAATTTTACTACAAATTGTATACTTATCTTATCTTATCTTAGAGTGGGTCCAGTGCTGCAGCACCGGTGACACGTCGACCCTCATGGATCTTTTGTGTTCTCCCTAATCCTTTAGTCACTCTCCCCCGCCTGTCTGGAGACATGTTCCATGTACTTCAGTATGCCGCTTATAGGGAAGAGCCTGTAGTCCTCCAGGTCCGGGTATGCCTTTCCTAGGATTTCCATTCGTTTGCCCGCTAGGGCGTCACATTGACACATTAAGTGTTTCATGGTCTCGTAAGACTCCTTGCATGTTCTGCACTCTGGGCTCTCAACAAGTCTCATCTTGTATAGGTGTCCGTGGCAGGCATAATGGCCGGTCAGTGCACCAAGCATGAGACGCATCCGTTTCCTGTCACATTTATGTACATGTCTGTACCAATTCACTGTACCTTCGCCAATGGTTTCCTTGGAGTGTAGCATTCCACTCATCTCCCTCCATTCAGCCTGATGCCTAGACTTCGCTCTGCCATTTATAGCCTCAATTACTGTCCCGTATGAGAGACCTACAAAGGGTTCAGGTCCTAAAAAGTTTTTACTTGATCCCTCCCTTGCCAATTCATCAGCCCTCTCATTGCCCTCAACTCCTGTGTGTCCAGGAACCCAGACCAACTCCAGCCGATTATTTCTGCCCAGTTTATTAAGGGCATCCATACCCGCAAGAGTTAGCCTAGATTCCACCCTGTCAGAGCTCAGGGCCATAAGAGCTGCCTGGCTGTCGCTGAGAATATAGATGTACTGATTTGCGACCCTATTTTCTAGATTCATTTTCGCACAAGCAGTTATGGCATACATTTCAGTTTGAAATACAGTAGCGTATTGCCCCATACTCTGGCTGTGTTGTATGTCCTTAGAGAAAATGCCTGCTCCTGTACCTTCTATAGTTTTGGAGCCATCGGTAAACCATATGAGGCTATTTTCCTCCTTGGGTTTGAATTCATTGTTCTTCCACTCATCTCTGGTTCGAAGATGTATTCTGTAGTTTCTCTTGAAGATGTACTTCGGCAACATCTTATCACTGCACATTTCCATCTTCCTCTTGAGTTCTAAATCGGACTCCATATGTGTATGCCTGGTCTGAGGCAAATATCTGTTCCATAGACCAGCCGTTTCGATCCTGTATAAGGCTTTACAAGCCTCCGCCTCAATGAATATATGCAATGGTAAGAGATCGAGGATCACTTCCATAGCTGCTGTGGGTGTAGTGGGGAATGCTCCCGTGACTGCACAGCAGATTAATCTCTGCAGTTTCATCAGGGACATCTTACTTGTCACTTGTCGTACTTTTGGCCACCATACTAGGCAGCCATAAGTCACCATGGGTCTTATCATTGCTATATATAGCCAGCGCAGAATGCTTGGTTTTAACCCCCATGTTTTCCCGTAGGCATTCCTGCACATGTTGAAGGCTCGTGTTGCCTTTTGAAGGACATTGTTCATATGGGCATTCCAACTGAGTCCCTTATCCAATGTCACTCCTAGATATTTAACTTCATCAGACCATTGCAACTCATTCCCATACAATGATACTGTTTTTAGACCTGTTAGGTTCCTTAGCCTTGTAAACGGAACTAATGTGGTTTTCTTTGGATTGATAGTCAAGCTATTTGTTTGACACCAATTCTCGACTACCTTAAGAGCTACCCTCATAAGTTCCGTTACTATATTGGGAAATTTTCCATTGATTAGGATGACTATGTCATCCGCATATCCGACAGCCACTATGGGTCCCTTATTTAAATCAATCAAAAGTGAGTTGACTACAAGGCTCCATAGCGTCGGCGATAGGACGCCTCCTTGAGGACAACCTTTTGTGGTACTGGCGAATAATTTTTCGCCCATAAGCTCGGCATTAATAATCCTGCCTTTGAGCATGCTCTGTATCCATTTACATATTGTATTCGGAATACCGTGCGCTGCTGCCGCTTTATTGATGGAGTCGAATGTGGTTCTATCGAAGGCTCCTTCAATGTCAAGGAATGCTGCTACACATATTTCCTTGCTTTCAATTGCTTTTTCCGCTTTGCTAACAACATGGTGTAAGGAAGTCTCCGTCGACTTACCTGATTGATATGCACATTGCAGCTTGTGTAGTGGATGTCTACTCAAAGGCCCATCCCTTACATATCTGTCTACCATTTTCTCTAGTACTTTTAGAACAAATGATTGTAGACTTATAGGCCGATACGATTTGGCATCCTCGTATGTGGGCTTACCCGGCTTCGGGATAAACGTCACCTTTACCCTGCCCAACGCTTTTGGCGTGTATCCAAATGCTAAACTGGCTCTATACAGCCTGCATAGGTGTGGTATAAGTATGGAGGCTCCTTGTTGCAGCATAATGGGGTAGATGCCGTCAGGACCCGGAGACTTGTATGGCTGCAAGCTCCTGATGGCCCATCTGATTTTGTTGTCGTCCACCACCTTCTTAGCTACATCCCAATAATATCTACGCGTTCTTACAGTGTTAGTATCTGCACCATTGATGTACTCAATGTCATCTTTATCAAGTTCATTAAAACCTGGGAAGTGGGTTTCGAACATTTGTTTCAATGTTTCTTTACCAGTTTCCGTGAGTCTTCCATTCTCAGTCCGCACTGCTGTTAGAGGACTTGCCTTAATAGTAGACATTGCTTTCGCCAATCTCATACCCTCTGGGGCCGTATTTATGTCGTCACAATGGCTCCTCCAAGCTTTTCGCTTCGCCCTTCTTACAGCCTTGCTGTATTCTGTAAGGGCCTTATGGTAACTACTGAAGTCTTTCTTGGCTTTTGCTTCGTTGAAAGCTCTTCTCGTTTCCTTTCTTAGCTTAGCTACCTCATGCGTCCACCACGGCTCCTTTCTTGCTACTACTACCATTTCCGGACAGTTTTCTGTCCACGCCGTCTTGATAGCAGTAACAATTCGATCCGCTTCCAGTTCTATATCAAGAACAGAGTTTAATCTACATGTGGGGGTCCCCAGCTCTAACTTCAGATCATCTTTATACGAGACCCAATTCGTATGTCTAGGATTCCTCCTTCGTATGTTTTGTGGTGGTATTCCACAGTTATACTTGAAACATATATAGTTGTGGTCCGATAATGTGACCTCATCAGATACATGCCAATCTGAAATACTTTTACATGCCCTGTTACAGGCCAAAGTAATGTCTATAACTTCTCGCCTTTTAGCGTTAAAGAAGGTTGGTCTGTTACCCTTATTTAATAATTGCATGGGTGAGCTTACCAGATAGTCGTTGATCTTCTCTCCCCGAGTGTTGCTGTTTGAACTGCCCCAAATAATGTGATGTGCATTCGCGTCGCAACCAATGATGAGTTCCTTTTTCTCCCGCGCTCCATACCTTACCAAGGCATCAAGCTGCGATGAGATAGGCTCCTTCGCCTCGTATGGCAGATATGCCGAGGCCACTATAATGGTTTTGCCATCCTTTAATTTAATTCCGACGGCAGTTAGGTCCCTGTAACATAGATCATACAAGGGTACTGCATCTATGCCCTTCCTGACATAGATACATGTCCTCGTATCATTAGTAGCATGGTCATACATAATACAGTCATTTAAGCTACCGAAACCCTTTATCAGACCCTTATAGATATAAGGTTCTTGAATTAGGGCAATATCATACTTTTCTAGCCGTAACTCTCGTGAGAGTATAGCTACAGCCGACTTGCAATGATGCAGGTTGATTTGAACGCACCTGATCCCTGCCATCTTGATATTTGGTGCTCCCGTACATCTCTCCTTATTGGGCCCCTTCCGGAGAGGGCTCCAACGTCGCCGCAGCACTAAGTTTCAGTGGCGCCGGGACCTCGAACAGGGTGCTTAGTTCATCCAGCACCTCCGATGTCGCAGGCGATGCCAGATCCATCCTTTCAGGGCCCATGGACCCTAGCTCGTTGTGGGATAGCAGCGACGGCACCAGTAGGTGCTGCAAGCTCGGCGTGGATGTTTGTTGCCTCGCCGCGGCCAGCGGAGATATTCCACTGAGCATGCTCTGCGGCGACACCGGACGCGAGAGCGGCAGAGACCGCAACAACTCAGGCTCCTTCGACAGTGCAGCATCTACAGGATGTGGAGCACCACCAGCCATGCCCGTGCCTTCACCTGCCCGTTCGACCACGCCCAATCCAGGAAGTGTACCCGCTCGTTGGCTATCTGCGGGCGTGGACGCCACGCCCGCAGATAGCCAACCAATCAAGAAGTTTGAAGACGTCAAAGCCCACCCCGCCCTGAAGCTTGTACCCCCTGGACTTGATGTGGTCGGCTGAGATTCGGTCCATCAGCACGATGCGCCTCGTGCTGCCCTCATCCACCACAACGTCCACAACTTTCCACTCCTGCGTGTGGAGTTGTGGGTGTATGCGCTGCATCATCCTCAACAACCTGACGGTGTCGTGGATGACAAAGTTCTTGGTCTTCCAAGCCATCTTGATAGGCTTCGGAAGATCTTTAGCTTCGACGACCCTTACCTTGTGGCCGTCCACACATACGCCATTAAAAGTAGCCCGTAGCCACTCTACAGCACGCTCTCCTTCGCAGGTGATGTGCGCCACACCAGCAACAACGCCCTTCAGATGTACTAGGGGTACAGGATCCGGAGTGTCTTCCAGCGTGTCGAACACCCGCAGCTGTATATCCGCCATGGCTGTTCCTTCTAGACTTATCCGGGGGAAGTCGACCGGTACAATGGCCATCTTGATGCCAGCCAATGCCTCCCTATAGCTTACCTCCGTCTTAGTCTTTTTGGCTCTAGCAACGGCCTCCGCAGCCTCATCGCTGACCTCCCTGTCTCTTTTGGCTGCAGGATGCGCCTCCAGTGCCTGCTGCCTTCTGAGCTTCTGCATCCGCCTCTTGACGGATGCCGGTAGCCGCTTACGCTTGCTGCTGGTTTCCGGGTGAGTGCCTCCCGACGTAACTTCCCTGGATTCCCCATCACATCCGTGTTCGTCATGGCGGATGAGACCAGCTCTTGACGTTCCCGGCTGCGACTCGGGTTTCCCGTCAGTTACGCGGGTGCGATGCTGACCCGGCTGTCCTTGGTTTCCCCCAAGCTTTACCGATGACGACAGGGTGGCAGATGCTCTGGGAGCCCCGCTCTTAACCCATGTTGCCATGTTGGCCTTGTGTCCCCGGTGGCCGCCGTGCGCAGCTCCCGGTACACCTGCGAGCTTTCCCTGACTTACGCCAGGTTGGCCCGCGCTCCTACTATCGCCGGTTTTGGTTTTATTTGTCATGTCCATGTAGACTTGGCATTTAAATTCGCTGTCCTAACTCCCTACCCGCCCCGGAGCCCTCAAATGGGAATGCTTGCTCAGCATTAGGGCTATTAGGACAGTATAGCACGCCTCGGGGCGCAATCTCCGAGACAGCCAGCTCCGCCTGCATGTGTTCCAAAAATACACACGCATTTGGAACCTTCGTCTGCAGACCGCCTCCCCTCAGCGTACGTCGCCTGATGTAGGTATACCCATACACCGCAGCCGATTGATCCCTGCTGGCTAGGCAGAGACCGCCCGTGTGAGGTGAACTCCAGGCCAAAGAGGTGTGTTGCCGACAGTGGTTACCGCCGACTCAACCACCAGGACTCCTTCATCCACCCGTACGGGTGCGCACGGCACAAACACGCGGGTGGTCGAAGGTGAGGAATTACCTGCAGCCATGTCTGGTATGACGACAGGCCCACATCAACTCGACCACTGGGCTGATGTAGCGGACAGAAAGGAAACTGGAAGGGTATAAGGATGGGTTAAATAGTCTGGGAATAAGGATATGTGATGGAAATTTTGGGGAAGGGGTCACAGGAGTGGGGTTAGTCGATGCTTTAGCCGTCAACCGGGAAGATCCATAACAGGACGTTACCGGCTGCCGTTGCCCGGGGTTCACCGTCCATGCAGGTTTGCCATTCCTTGCGCGTAATCCCTCAGAATCACAGACCTACCTGGCACACTTGGAGGTACATCAACAAACGGAACCCCAAAATTGTATACTTGATTTTATTAATTAATTATTACTAATTCTTATTGTTGGCAAAATAACATTCTTGTTCGGCCATATTTCGATATAATCATAATTAAATTCGACTTTGAAATTTCATATTATGATACGAGAATACCAAATTTGACATTTGTGAGAACGAGACTGGATCCGTACTGAATTTTTACGTTGTACGAGTAATTACGAGAATGACCGCTATGATAGCAAAGTTTACCTGTTGTAGGTATATAGTTTGAATGTATTTGATTAATCCTGATACATATCAGGATTAAATATACATTGCTCTACTATGGAAAAATTGTATATATTATAGATAATTACGAGAAAAATATATACATCTTACTAAGCAACGCATTGTTTCTCCTCACGAAGAACACAATTAATGGTTTTCCCCGTGACATTGTAGGTATATTCTGTACAAGACTGATATTTTCGTTTTCGTCCATAAAAGTAACGTTCAGACAGAAATATTTCATTATCTGAGCGACAACACTTTATTGCTAGTTATTTGGGGGCAAGGAGGGATCAACCGATACCGGCCGGTCGGCGTGTGCTTTCTAACGAAGTTACGGCTCGTCGGGGACTCTTCCGCTTCTCTCGTTTGCTCAGATTTATGTTAACTCGTTTAATTACACAAGGGCTAACAGTCCTGGCAACTTTTAAAATTCCGGGGAATTTTAACCCCAAAACCAACAATTTCTTACAACAATATTTACAATTTCGATTAGAATATTATGCGTATTCAGAACTTTGATGTAATTAAATCATAGAGTGCCAATTTTCTGTCTTGATTTATTACACAAATGGAATAGATAGTGAATTGAGGGTGTAAATATATTTAACACATAATAAACTGTGAGTAAGTACCTATAAAGTTTTATGCGACCGTAAAAGTAGGCACGCAGGCAGAGACGTCGAGCTGAGGTGTCATTGTGCGACGGTTCAAATGGTCTAGTAAATTACTGTTCACTAATATGAGTCGTCACCTTGATGCCAAGAATAAACACCGAAATATTCTCTTTGTACAACAAATACGTGACTTGCTTTTAGTTCATATTCTTGCAGTCTAGGTTCAATCACTTCAACCCCCGCCATGATCCTAATAGAGATTAGTGGCTGTAAAATATACAAAATAACGTTTGAAAGTCTGCTTTACTCTTATAAGAAAATAAATATTTATCTAAATCATCACAACAATTGAACTTTTTATGTGTTTCTGCAAATTTTTGTTGTTGTTCTCCAAATCGAGTTGAGGGAGTGTGATATATATGTGTAACTTTGTGTCGCAATAAATCTCGAGCCATTGCTCAGATTTTGATGAAATTTGGTAGGTTTGTAGAAAAAAAATACACATATTTAAGTTCGTTGGGCAACGAAATGGTTTATTACATAGTTATTCAGAAATTGACCTAAACGTGATTATACTCGTAAACACTTGGCTATTTTTCTTGAAGTATTATTTCCATTCAACAGGCATCTTAAGCGTAGGACTTCGTACTCCCATATTGGACGGGAGTACGAAGTCCTACCTGGAATTATTTTTCATTTAAACATTTAGTTAATTCTAGAAAGCTAGTATTAACAATTGGAAATTGTATTTTTATTTAACTGTATTTAACATTGAGTCGTTAGCAACAGCTAAAATATTCTCCAGGCAACAGTTACTGTTTAAACTAGTGTAATAAATCATCATCCTATAACATAATTAATCCATTTATAATGTATGCGATTACGCAACTCCGATTCTCATTATATAATAATCTGCTACGCCGACATCGACGGTTGGTTCATATCCCGAATATTATGGAATAAAATTACCCTAACAATAACGACGTTCATCTGATTTGGTCTATTGCTATATTTATATCTAACAAAACCATTTTGTGTTCACTCTCATAACTTAAAAGTATTCCGTTTTTATAGCATATCAAGCGTACGAAGATTAAGTAGTAAGTAGTGAAAATAGAAGCAGTTATGGCAGGCGTACGTCTCTCTTCTGCAATAGCCCAGTGTTCAATCCAGCAAAATCAGCCTCATAACCCATTTATTCTTTAACACACTTTACAAGAGTTACAATGCTTGCCGAGACCTGCTAATGGGTATATCATTCCAGTGATATATCCTGGAGCGAGTCATGGCGGGTGTACTACATTACACGAAACTTCTCTAAGGCGCTGGTTTCTCTGGCCCGCCGCACGTAACGGACGACGTGTGGAGACGCATCGGCTGTACGCTGCACGCCGTCGGCCGCGGGCGTACGGGTTCTCTGGTAGCCGCGATTGTGAACGCGGCTTGAACAGTCGTGTTGGTATTCGGAGCAAAATGAACGAAAAAAATTTAGCATTGTTACTTTTAGAAGAAGAAGAGGAAGATGAACTTGTGATTTTATCAAAGAAACCTGGAATTTTCATTGTTTCACTGACATTCTCCCATACTTTTTGCTTAGAAACTTTGTTTTTATAATTTTGATGTGATGAATCGAACAATATAGTGTTACATCGTATTAAATTAATTAACAATTCATCATTTTCCTTATTAAAATTGCTCATTTGAACCAGGACGCCACGGCGTGTGCACGTCGCTATTCTACAAAACAATACCGACCGACGCGTGCGGCGTGCGCCCGTCACCCGCTTGCGCTACCCGCCGCGGACAACGTTTCTGAGAACCCGGCGCCGAGCATTTCCGAACATAGCATTCGGACGCTGTCGGCCGCGGACACGCGTCGGCCGTCCGTCGTCGGTGGCGGGCGGTCAGAGAAACCAGCGCCTAAGGGGCCTCTACGCGTTGGCACCATATCCCTGGGCACGCCTTTCAAATGACCGGGCTTGGCTCGTGTAGTACAGAAAGATAATAATAATAAGTTATGGCAGGCGTCTATCCCTCTTCTGTAATAGCCCAGTATTTAGTCCGTCCCGATCATATTCATAGCCCATTAATTTTCTGACATATTGCAATAGTTCCAATGCCTGCCGATACCCGCTTATGGGTATATCGTTCTATTGATATATTCTGGAGCGGCTCACCACGGGTGTTCAACATTACATCAAACTTCTCTAAGCGGCTTCTACGCGTTGGATCCATATCTCCGCACACGCCAATCAAAAGACCGGGTTAAATATCCGTGATTGAAAGAGGTATTATAATAAGCATTTATTTACAGAACAACATAGTTACATCGTCTCAACATAATGGTCATTCCTGGAAATTTTTATATACTTTATTTTTAAAATTTTAAAAAAACCTCTACAGGTTTGAGTAATGTACTCACATTCGTCGTAATTACTAAGTAGGTAGGATGTACGCAATAAAAAATTATATCTACAGGTTATTAAATTTACACAATTTTTCTGTAGGGTAAACTTACAAATATAGTCATCATCATCATCAGGTCCATTTTAGTCTCCACTACAGGAGCACGACCCTCACTCGTCCGTCCTAGACATAAGGAGGATTTGGCTTACACTCCCCACGCTGGCCAAACGAGTTGGGGAGGCCTGATCGATATTTGATAATGTATTTCCCTTAGTCGCCTTGTACGACATCTACGGGAAGAAACGAAGTTACACCCCGACACCGCTTTCAACTATACAAAGCCCAGGTTCGACCTCACATGGAGTACTGTTCGCATCTCTGGGCCGGTGCGCCCCAGTACTTGCTTGCTCCATTTGACCGCATACAACGAAGAGCAGCTCGAATCGTCGGTGACCCAATGATCTCGAATCGATTGGACTCTCTCTTTACACGCAGAGATGTAGCGTCTCTTTGTCTTTCGTTCTATACAAATTATATCACGGGGAGTGCTCCGATGAGCTGTTTGATTTGATACCTGCCGCTGAATTCCACTATCGTACAACTCGCCATAAATTAAAATTCCATCCATATCATCTTGATAATTGGCGACCTACTACAGTACGTTTCCTAAGACATTTCATACCACGAACAGTGAAACTGTGGAATCAACTTCCCTCAGCGGTATTTCCGAACAACTACGACATGTGTGCCTTCAAGAACAGAGTTTTCATTTTCCTTAAAAGGCTGGCAACGGATCGGCGACCCCTTGGTGTCGCTGGTCTCCATGGGCGGTGGTGACTGCTTTCCACCAGGTGACCCACATGCTCGTTTGCCCCCCTCTCACATAAAAAAAAAGAAGTGATTCTATTCTAGTCTGTCGGAAACCACACGGCCACAAATGTAGTACGTTAGGTAAATAAAGATAAAGATATATTTATTTGCTTTATTTATTATTATTATTAGATATTGACTCAAGTAAACTCGTTTGGCCCGTGCAGTGATCCGCCGCGTGCAGGATGTACGAGCATACAGTACTTATACGTAACTATCTCCATTGACAAATTCCTATCTAAAGAGACTGTCAGCCGGCACATGACAGTCCATCGGCTGTTTGTTATTTATAGATTATTGCCATCAACATGCTGGTACGGCACACATCATGCAAGATGAACAAATTAAGTACAGTAGGTATTAAGAGCCATATTACATTTTGACTGTGATTTTTGCGTAAAATGGCCAATTTTGGCGTTCTTGATCTCGGAAACAAAAATACATTAACAATGTTGACTTATTGAATAGTACAGAATAACTATTGGCATAGTACGTAGCGGCCTCGCTTTTTGTAAATTTTGCTTAACTTTTTAAATAAACCCAAAATTGCAGAGAAAGATTTTCATAAAATGCGCGCATTCACTATTTTGAGCTTCTGGGTTGTACTACTGTTCCAAACAAATGAAATAAAAAAAATAGAATGTTATTTGTTATATAGTCGTATAGTACATAGCGGCCTCGGAATTTTGAAATATCATTGATTTAATATAGAAAAAAAAACATTATTTTAACCAAACAAACTTCGAAAATCGCTTTGTAAACTGTTAATTTCTCGAATAAACGATAATATTATTGAGCAAAATCTATACGAGAATAATTGTTACTTCATGATGAATAAACTTTGTAGCATGAATTTATTATCTTATTTCAATAAAAACGATAAATATAACTTCAAAATTACTACAAAAAACGATGCACCGGCGGCCTTCGCGGGTTTAGTACTGCGCGAGAGCTCGTCAGCTCGTTGCAAATGTAATAGGGCTCTTAATTATTTTCTCTTTTTTTTTGAACGTTAATGGAATACTACGTCGAGCGGTGAAGCGGTTACCGTAGCCATATTAACGCTCGCAACATAAAATAGCCCTTGCGCTCCGCGACCCCCGCTGCCAACGCAGCATCTCCTTCCTTTCTGGTGGCCTCACTCACTCGCAAGAACACAACAACCCTCAAGGGAATTCATATTTGGCTGCGGTATTTTGTGAGGTGGAGGTACATTCCCCAGTCGGGTAGCTTACAATTTCGCACCCTACCTCTCTTTTCGCCAGAGCTTCGTTTGTCAGTCAGCAGGGTGCATCGCGTGCAGGTGCAGGTTGGCTTTGGTACAAAGATTCTCTCCTAATTCATTATTGTAACAAATACTGTAACAAATACAAATACTTAGACGTAATACTTTCCCTCATTTAAGTTCTGGCAAAGATAAAAATAACACACTGTATACTCAATAGATACTGTACTGCATAGACAGATGTCTATACAGGGCTAATTTCCGTATAAACAATTGTAAAACTACGAGTACCAATTTATTCAACGAAAATCATTCTTACAATTGCGAACTGAATGTATTAAAATGTGAAACTAAACAAAGGACAAATATATACAAAAATTAGCCTGCTATAATATATAAGTCTGAGAGGTCGTGCAAGCAAAATGGATTTCCCTTCTGATTTTCATATTGAATATGTTATCTCTAATAAGAGTAACTTGCTCTCTTCTGGGTATGTCATCCATATTCCGTACCCGTATCCCAGCAGTGGGATGGGTAAAGTTTGACGACGACGACGATATTCTGCAGTGCAAGCAGCAATGTAGCTCAATTATATAATTGATCATGTATTGAAGTAATTTCAAGGAAATACTACCATGAAATGGTGGTTACCATTTCATGAATAAAATGTTTCATGAATAGCCATGGAGCGAGCTACTAAATATCGTTTAATCGACAACGTTTGCGACAAGTTTCGTCAGTTATGTTTTACGTGATCGGTACGTATTTTGTAGGTTGAGATTATTTTTCGGTTACCTAATCGGTTTTCGTGTATGTACATAAAATTGAGCTTCTTACCTACTTGCTCCTAATAGAGTAATACCACAGTTTAAGTAATAGGTCATACCTAATAGACAGCTCCTAATAGATTAGGTAGTTTATCTGGATACGATTATCTTCAAAAGTCCATGATCAAATTGAAATTACACCTACATGGAAAAATAGAAACTGCGAAAGCTTTGCTTTTATAAAATACTAGCTGACGTGTGCCCAGTTCGTTGGGTGGTAAACATTTTTACGAAAAAATGTTTTTCTATTTTTCGTGTATATAGCCAAATAAGCTAATAGGCTTTCTATTGGTAAAATAATTTCAAAATCCATTTAGTAGATCCAAAGATTAACCCCTACAACCTCAAAAAATCACAAACTTTACTTCTTTATAATATATAGATGAAGCTTTATTTACAAATGTGGGAGTATGTATGAGTGAGTCTCACTTTCGTGAACAACTGATATTCTTCCCACATATGGGATACGGGACATCATTCAATTGAAGTGGTTAACAGTGTACTCCACCACGCTGCTCAACTGCGGGATGGAGACTGCTACGAGAAGTAATAAAGTTAAATCACGAAAAGTCATCGCTATGCAATCTGATTCAGAGCAACTTTGGTGTAGAAGAATTGATTACTTAATATAGTTACTTTTCAAGTAGGACACTATGAATATACATGTCTCATTAATATATTATATTGTATTAAATTTAATTTAGTATTCAAAACGTCTCAAATGCATGCAGCATGAGGTTCTCCAAGAAAGGCGGGAAGAGGTTTTTACAGTCTGCAACGCGTGATACCTCTGGTATTGCGAGCGTCCATAGGCTGCAATGACTGCTTACTATTAGACAGGTAGTATGTTTGCTACCTTAGTTCTATAAAAAATTAAATAGGTACTCTATATAATTTCAATTTAAAATGGAAGTATTCTATATAATATTTAGCTTAAGAGTCCGTATATGTATTTGCAATTCTATAAAAATTTGCTCAAATTTTTCCCTTCGTTCTATAGAAAGTATACATACTACACTGTATTTGAGTAAATATTATGATAGACCATTCCAATTCGGATGAAAGAAACTAATTATATTGTTTATTTAATACATTAATTTGGATAAATACATCTCGATTTGACAGTTTTATCGAATTTAATGAACAGGGTTCAAACAATGGCCTCGTTTTTATATATATTGTTAAGGAAACACTGCGAAAAAAATACTGAACATTGTTACTCGAAAATTCGGTTTAAATTAAAAAACACAATTTGTAATCTAAATCGAGTTTTCGAGTACTAGTATATATATAGTAGTAGATATTTATTTTTACGAAAACTAATAGTAATACCATTTTCTTGTTTAGCACGTAAACAGTCAGTATACTGACATTTATTTTAGTGTTTTCATAGTATTATATAGCCAAAAAGCCAACGGTTTTTGCGCCGCATTTTCGAATATTTTGCTGTGTTCACTATTTTTTTTTCTCAGCTAATTTATATAAAACGTATAAAAACTTACAAATTTATTAAAATAAAGACTTTTTAAATAATATTTAGTTTTTTTTTTCAAAGTGTATCGAAGTGTTTAATAATATCTGTAGAAACAAGACCGTTGTTTAAACCCTGTTCATCAAATCCAAGAAAACTGTTATAAAATCGAGATGGATTTATCCACATGAATGCATTAAATAAACAATATTATGATTAATTTTATACGACTTTTTCATACTTTCTGGAAAACGAAGGGACAAAGTTAAGCAAATTTTAAAAACATCGGAGCAATTTCAGATACGGTCTTTTAAGTATAAGTACGTAGTACTAAATTACTATTAGTATGTTACTTATACTGTGGTATAAGGTTTAGATTAGTTTTTCGCAAGAAATGTTTGAATTTAATATACATTACATACAAATGTATGTAATGTATGAATAATGCTAGGAAATGCATAGAATTCTAGTATATCTGAAAATATATACATATTTGACTTATTGCACACAGGAAAATAGAATGGAGTTCCAAAAAAATTGGATCAATCCATCTGCTTGCATCTGATTAGCCACTGTATTCACTAAGAATGTAAAAAAAATACAATAATTATATCAGCTTCCTAAATTGTAATAGCAGATAAAGATACGAGTATGTGTACCATGCCAATGTTTTGTTCCGCCGGAGTTACGAAGAACGCAAGCTGTACGATAACATTCCCTCCAATATCTTTCCACTACATAAAAGAGTATCGCGAGCGTGCTAAATCTTTACGTCACCATTTATTACCAGTCTGTTACGTAACTGCGAGCAAGCATATGGACTTAGATAACGCCCAGCTATTGTAGTGACCACTAAGATCAATAAAAAAGTAGATATTTAGATGTGAGTACCAATAAAGACCATGCTCATGAAGGGAAGACGCGCTATTAGAGAATAGCGCGTCTTCCCTTACAGAGGTAACCTCTCTCGCTATGCTTCTAAGCTCTATCGCGACATTCTAAGTCTCAACGTGTATGTTTTTTTTTATTTAATTTAATTAAGCCCGCGGTTTCGTCCCCTTGGTCAGTATTTTAATAAAACTTTTTCCCGCGGGATTATTTCCGAGGTAAAAAGTATAGCTTGTCTTTAGGACGACATAGGCATGTCACTAGGGTTTGGGTCCCGGGACGTCTCGGGTCTCGAAGTCCCAGGACTTTTCTTAATTTTAGTTGTCTCGAGTCCCGGGACTTGAGACTCGAGACTCGAGACGAGACAAGATTATCGAAATTCATTTTTATTCTCAAATAATTGAAGGAGCATAGCGCCATCTGTAAGTTTATTGAATAACTACGTGGTCTGCTAAGTATCTACCGGTTAATCGGACGCGCAGCATGCGAGACCATTGCGATTTTTTTTTTCGAAATCCCGAATTCATGTCTGAAAACCAAGGGCACTTTACATTACTACTTTTTGATGCTCTACACGACTCCGAAGTCAGAATTTCGAAATTTTGAGTTTCATGGCAACGGACGGACAGACAGAACGACTTTTTTTTTCGAAATCCCGAATTGATATCGGAAAACCAAGGTCACTTTACATTACTACTTTTTGATGCTATATACGAATCCAAAGTCAGAATTTAGAAATTTTGAGTTTCATGGCAACGGACAGACAGAACGACCAGACGATTTCATAAGCTCAATGAATTTCGCTGAATATTAATTAAAACCGATTTATTTTTTGGAAAAAGTGAAAAAAATAGGGGATGTTAGGATAATTGACTTTTTAACTCTGCAATACATTTGAAATTTCATTGGGTGTATTTTAGATATTTAGCCATTTCTCCTTGTCAACTGTTTGGTCCACTGGCACATAATTCTTAATTGCATTTTTGACTCTGTAAATATCATAAATCTTTTATATATTATCTCATATTAAACATTTCCTTTATGATAAAACCTACTAAACATATTCAATTCAGCATTTACATTTGTCTAATTAATAACCTCAAATATAGAGTATAGCCCCAAAATATTAATTGCTTATTTTATAAATTATTTACTCCCATAAATAATACTCAAAATATATTTTCAATTCTTACAAATAAATTAACATTATTAATAAGAATGAAATTGTAAATATTAATTTCGTTTATAAGTTTTAAGCTAGTAAACAACTGTTGATGCCCAACTACTTAAATAGGTCACTTTTCGTTTAAGAACTTTAAGTAAACATTTAATTTTCTGTATAATAAATGTTGATTTTTTACAAAGAATTGGCTTTTTTTAATAGGTACAATTTTAAACAAAAAACTAACTTAATTATAATTTTACGAAAGCCCCACTAAATAAAAACAAAAAGTCTCGAAGTCCCGGGAATTCCCGGGACTTTGACTGTAGGCTGTCTCGTGTCCCGGGACTTTGAACTTGTCGGGAATTCCCAAACCCTACATGTCACCCTCCAGTCTTTGAACTAATACCGGAAAAAATCATGTCCGTATATTTGTTCCTTTCAACGTCAATACGTTTGTCTTTCTTTCAATAAATATTAAATAAACAATATAATTAGTTTCTTTCTTAGGAATGGTCTTTCATAATATTTTCTCAAATACAGTGCAGAACGAAGGAAAAAATTTCGACCAATGGATTACCAAGGACCAAACAAACAAACACACTCATATTTATAATATAAGTATGGATTTAGATTTCATAATAAATGAACAGTAATTAACATCTTACAAGCATCATTTGGCATATCTTAGTACCGGTTGGTCGTTAACATATAGTGCTTTGAGTTGTTTTTTACATTTAACAAAAAAAATTGTTGGGTGTATTTACAGAATACGTAGACTTGAATTTGCGTTGTTGTTTCATATAAGTAACATGGAATAAGATAATTAGAATTTCGTGTACCATACACATTAGTACTTATAGGTAGAAGATATCGGTTTGACTCTGGAGATCTTTTATGACTAGGTTTTAACCGTAATTGCTCTGGTTGTTTGCATTCAGATAACACAAGTCTAGTATCAAATACATTAACAATTTTACAATACTAAAAATTGTGTGACCGGCTAATGCTTACTTGGAGTATTTGTTTACATCTAGGACATACGCATATGTAGATTCAAATTATAAGTGGCTCATCACCATCTTGGAACCAAAGCGAACCTCACTTGCACGTGGTGCGCACTGAAAGGTTCTGGCGAAAGAGAGGCAGGGCATAGCATAATTTAAGCTGCGACTGGCGAAGTAACACCTCACAGAATACCGCAGCCAAATAACAATTCCTTTGAGGGTTGTTGTGTTCCTGCGATTGAGTCACGTCACCAGGATTGGAAGGAGCTGCTGCGTTGGCAGCGGGGGGTGGCGGCGCGCGAGCGATATTTTATGTTGCGAGCAGTTGCAGAGTTAATATGGCTACCGTAACCGCTTCACATCAGGCGGGCTATATGCTTGTATACGTTACACAAATCAAAAATGGCGAGTTATTATAGGACACTAAAAATTACTCTAACATTACTCGTACACTAGTATGTAACAGGTAGAGCAGTCATCTCAAATCCTATCTTTCTTTTTATACTACATCAGCGATTACGGTAGCCATATAAATGCTCTCAACATCAAATATCCCCTGCCAACGCAGCAGCTCCTTCCAATCCTGGTGACTTGACTCAATCGCAGGAACACAACAACCCTCAATCAAAGGGAATTGTTATTTGGCTGCAGTATTCTGCGAGGTGGTACTTCGCCAGTCGCAGCTTAAATTACTCTCGCCCTACCTCTCTTTATTTATCTCTAGCTCCGGCTGTGCTTTGGAAGGCACGTTAAGCTGTCAGTCCCGGCTGTAATTATTAGATGACAGCCGTTAAGCCAAGTCGGCCTTGAGGCGACTTGAAAGTACTGGCTTCAATATTTTTATATATATTTTTTTATACAATATCCAAAATTTCTAAGACTAAATTAATGAGATCTTATTTCTGTCGACACTGAGAAAAAAAAACAGGTATGTCATTAAATCATTATTATATTGAAAAAGTTAATGATTCTCACCCTGTTCATCTAGTCTAGTCAAGCAGAGACCGTTAAATTTAAAAGCATGACAATATTTAATCTAAAAGATATGTAGTTCACAATAATAAAAGGATCTCTTCCAAAGCAAAACAGTAAATCGACTAAAACTTGTCTAAACCCCACAGAATGAATGAAAGTTCTAATAATAGTCTGTCTGTAAAATACATCAAAAGCGATATCGAAAATTTATCCCCAATTCAGTGGTCGTTCGAACGTTTTCGCCATAAATGTAAAACAGGTTGATTAAAACTGTTTGGAAACGAGAAAAAGTAATTTGCATGCATATTTATATAAAAGCTAATTACTTCTGTACATAACTCGTTCAGAATATCATTTTTGGTTCTGCTGAAATGTTTTTTTACTTACCTGTGCCAACTGGATGAACGTTTAATCCTTCTAGGTATTGTACAACCAAAATAGTCGGAACGTAAAACTGCAGAGTTGGTACGGTCATTTGCAAAAGTACATATGCGTAGAATTGGCTTGTACCTGTCAAGTAGTAATGAAAATTGTTGACTGTACAGTCAACAGCAATTCAACAGTTACATTTGACCTTTGGACCAAATCTCTAATCCGTAGGTCGTCGGATAAGAGATGGTTTTTGCAGTGCTACGCATCATGGGCGGTCCACAGTACGAGCAGGTAGATTAGTAGAGCCTATTTGATTTTATTTGAATTTCAACTCCGAAACTATATTAGATTTTTAGTCCATAACTCATGACACACTATGCGTGATTTAGTATTAATTCTATATACTCGTAAGTTATAATTTTATTATGTTTTGATCTTTATAAAATAGAATTAATACTGAAATTCTACGTATTTTTTTGTAAATTTTGGAAATAATCATTGCAATTCTTCTCTTCTTATTTATTTACTACTTTGTACACTGTTTTTATATACATGAAATTTCATCTTCACTGACTGACAAGACGGATTTAATGCTATACAAGTATTTTCTGCCACTTAACGTTAGGGTGATGCAGAGATAAGACATTGTGCACGAGGCGATTATTAATAATAAATTAATGATATGTCATTAATTTAATATGTTCAATATTATATAGATATAAAACAGTTAAGGAAGCATTATAAATAAATTGTTATTATATATAAATATTTATCATCATTATCCACGTATGTAAATTGAATTAAATGATTCTTAAATACTATGTCATAAAAAATAGCACATAATTCAAAAATAGCATAAATCTTCGCATTTCACAATGCGTCTTAACAAATAACATATTCCTCCAATCCCTCCATATTGCGAGCACATGCAGTAATGTCTCATGCCGATAAAACCAAATATGAGAAAACCCCATGAAAGTACATATTATATTCATTGGATTAGAACAAATATACCGCTGATGCATTTGATTGCACTGACATTTCACTAAAGCATATTTACTATAATAACTTCCCATTTAATACCAGAGAATACCAGCGTATAATGTAACTGACTACAATGAATAAAAAAAATAAACAAAAACGATTTGTTATATTGAAATTATTAATTTTTAATTAAATATTAATTAAGACTATGTTTGCTCTGGACACTGGATACAGGATATAGCCGTTAAAAAACTGGTGCACATTGATGTTTTTCACAAAACTGTCCATGTCCTTGAAATGGCCAATCAAATTAGACGAGTCGCTCCCAGCGCCCACCGCAGAGCCGCACATTCCTTTTAGCTAGGCGGGCCTAAATAACTTTTACCATTAAATGTCTTTGGCCGCACCGACCAGTTCAAATTATCCACTGCATAGAATCAATTTAGGGATACATTCCTTCGGAATATGTTCTAAAGGCACATATTCTATTCTCAGTCGACTTTTCTCTTCATCAGTCGCTTAAAATACAATCATTTTAATATTTATAAATCGATGAACAGTTATATATATAGTTCATAAAAATTTACAACATTATATAAGGAAACTTATTGACAAAAATGTAGTCTAGGTTCATCATTTATCATCAGCCTGTATCTACTCACTGCTGGATACAGGCCTTCCCTGATACTTTCCACCAAATACGATCCTCAGTCGCTCCCTTAAACGCTTCGTCGTCCCACGCGCGGCCTCTACTCTAATACCTCCCTCCCCCCTCTGCCATCACTTACTCGGCAGATATGAGCGCTTCATTGCCACTTAACTTTGCAAACTCTGATGGCTATGTCGACAACTTTGGTTCTCCGTCGAATTTCTACATTTCTGATTCTCAAAGAAACCTAGAGCATAGCCTTCTCTATCGCTCGCTGTGCCGCCTTCAGTCTGTAGACCAGTCCGATGATCAGTATCCAATTCCCTGCACCATGGGTCATTGCAGGGAGGACGAACTGGTTAAAGAATTTTGTCTGAAGAAGATGTGCTGAAGCTTTTCAAAACCTGCCCAGCCCAAATCACTGCGGCGCACGCACACTCAAACCGACGTCCGACCAGTTTCTTATATAAAATAATTCACTTTTTAAAATAGAAATTTCTTCTAAAAAAAGGCGATCATATCGTACTCCATTGCGACGGTGACTACGTCTGCTTTGTGCGATTTCCAAATTAACACTGGCAGAAGGTTCCCGCCGCGGGTGCCGCTGCGTGCGCCGCAGCGATACACGCCGCGTGCGACGCGTCGTTGCTTCGCTTCTCCGTAAACGCACTTATACAACGCCATAGATTTGAATTAAGTGCGGGCCGCGCCGCCGCACGCGACGCGCGACGCGTCCACGTCTCCATAAATGAGGCCTAAGGGTGACTTGAACATGTCTAATTGTCTTGCTCTGGGTGGTTTATATGTATTTTATGTACGCATTAAGTAGTATATTTATTACCATAGGGTGTATGTGGTTCATTGCCATCTTTTGAGCCAAAGCCAACATCAGCTTCACGTGGTGCACCCTGAAATCTAACAGACAAGGCTCTAGCGACGGTCACCAACACAACGTGGCGACTTAAGGGCAGCTCTTCTTCATGAATTGACAGGCTGATAACGATGATTAAATAATACGTAATAAAGAAGTACATAAGACCTTATTACTTATGAAAAATTTGCTTAGTTTACGACAAAAAAATAATTTGAATTAATTTTATTTTTTATTTCTTAAAATAGTATTACTAC
Source organism: Hypsopygia costalis (assembly GCA_937001555.2). Classification (NCBI taxonomy): domain Eukaryota; kingdom Metazoa; phylum Arthropoda; class Insecta; order Lepidoptera; family Pyralidae; genus Hypsopygia; species Hypsopygia costalis. Next base: position 20,354,683 of record OW443327.2, read on the forward strand.
AACCAACCGTTCAAAAAGGCAAATGAGAATAATTAATAGTAAATGACCGCGCAACTACTTGAATTTTAATTGTGTTTTAAAGTGCTTTTAAAGTGATATGAAATACATTTTCAACAACCTCGCTCAATACAATGCGATGAAATCAAAATCAATCGAAACTGTCTGCTGACGTATTGGTTAACCACTTTAGTGCAATTTAAAAGAATAAGCTTTATGTTTTAAAAATTTATTATTTTCACAAGTGCCTCATTTCGTAAGGTAATAGTTTCATAAAATGATATTATGAAATTTTCTTACAAGTAGCAATATTTACATTTACACAATTGTATGAGTTCACTATATTATTTAGATATTTCAGTCCTTAAAATCCAAATAATTATTATTTTTTCTATTGATATTTAATTGAACTTATAAATTTTAAACTACTGTTTGTCATGATAATAGATAAAAACTAAACATGACAAATAATGGTTGAATGTAAAATGTATAATTAAACATGATGAAAGCAAACGAGAGGCAAATTTTACATACATGATAGTCGCGACAATATAAATAACTTACTAGACATAGTCTGTTGATTTCTGAAAAAGATGTGGTAATCCATAAATTTCAGTAGATTGTACACATTACCACCAATTTCTTTGCATGGATTCACAGGAGTCGCAGGTTTAAAAAGCTTTACATAGTGACGAACAGTATCATTATGCTAATGGGTTCACTCAGTACAGTACTAATAAGAGAAATTTTGCGCTGGTACTTTCTTAGGGTCATACGCTGGGGTACTGTAATTAGCAGGATAATGGAAATTATTCTTCTCAAAATCATTATTTGTTTGATAATTGGGATTCGGATTGTGTGGTTGTACAGGATTCCAGTTGTTTTGTCCCTGAGGCGAATTATATCCAGGACTTGGATTTGGGGAATTAAACGTTTGTTGTGGTGGAGGATACCACGATCCTGGTCTTGAACTATCATTATTAGTTGGATATCCAGGATACGAGTTTCCATAATTGTTATTTTGTCCAGGTCTGGTGTTATTGTAGTTTTGCCCTTGAGAAGGTGATGGGTATCCCGGATACGTGTTCCCGTAATTATTATTTTGTCCAGGTCTGGTGTTATTGTAACTGTTAGTAGTAGAATGCTGCCCTTGTGAGTAAGATCCGGGATACCAATTTCCGTAGTTGTTATTTGATCCAGGTCTAGTATTATTGTAACTGCTTGTAGTAGGATGCTGTCCCTGTGAGTGAGATGGGTATCCTGGATACGTGTTCCCGTTATTATTATTTTGTCCAGGTCTAGTATTATTGTAACTGCTTGTAGTAGAATGCTGTCCCTGTGAGTGAGATGGGTATCCTGGATACGTGTTCCCGTTATTATTATTTTGTCCAGGTCTGGTGTTATTGTAACTGTTAGTAGTAGAATGCTGCCCTTGTGAGTAAGATCCGGGATACCAATTTCCGTAGTTGTTATTTGATCCAGGTCTAGTATTATTGTAACTGCTTGTAGTAGGATGCTGTCCCTGTGAGTGAGATGGGTATCCGGGATACGACGTTCCGTAATTATTATTTTGTCCAGGTCTAGTATTATTGTAACTGCTTGTAGTAGAATGTTGTCCTTGTGTGTGAGATTCATATCCGGGATATGAGTTTCCATAACTGTTGGTTTGTCCAGGCCTTGTGTTATTATAATTATTGAAAGAATGATGTTGTCCTTGTGACTGAGATGGATATCCTGGATACGTGTTACCATAGTTATTATTTTGACCAGGCTTGGTGTTATTGTAATTGTTAGAAGTAGGGTGCTGTCCTTGTGAGTATGATGGATATCCTGGATAAGAGTTCCCAAAATTGTTATTTTGTCCAGGTCTACTTTGATTGTAATAATTGGAAGTAGAGTTCTGCCCTTGAGATTGGGTTTGGTACCCTGGATATGAGTACCCATAATTGTTATTTTGTCCAGTTTTAGTGTTACTGTAATTATTTGAATTGGGATACTGGCCCTGACTTTGATACGTATATCCTGAATTCGAGTTACCGAAATTAGTATTTTGGCCAGGTCTGGTGTTATTGTTTATGGAACTAGGATTTTGTCCCTGAGAGTGCGACGGATATCCTACATGTGAATTACCGTAAGGATTATATGAGCTCCCGTAAGAATTACTCGGTGTAGAACGATCATAATTGTTATAAGGTGATTGTTGTCCTGATGATGGTGTTGGCAACTGCGGATATAAATATGCATTTTCTGATCTTACTTGTCGAATGATACGGTGTTTATTCGAAGAAAATTCCTTTTCGTTTAGCTTCTTTAGCTCCTTGTTCTGCAAATTGGCTTTTATATTTTCAATGATATTAAAATATTTGTGATCTGGATAAAATAATTCCCCAATTTCTTCATCTTTTGTTTGTTGCACAGAATTGTCCTTGGCTTCGTAATCAAATTCCGTTGATTGTATTAGTTCACCACTAAGTTCATCATTGCCATATACACGGAGTGAATTGCATTTTGGATTAAATAACACACTCACAATAGTCACAATAAAAACGAGCCGCATTGTCGTATTCATTCCAACAACTGATATTCAATTCTCGGACATCAGTATTTCATTAACAAATATATTTAGTTAATCAAGTCGCCTGATAAACTACGACCTTGTTTACTCATTTGTAAGTACACTGGAAATACTCCGTATATTAATGACAAATTGGACATACAAATTATACGGTAACCAAAAATATTCAGTATTGCGCATTAGTATTCTAAGAAGATTTTAACAGGATGGTATTTGCTTTCCATCTTCCTTCGGATTACCTATTGCTTATGGTGGTGCCGTCGTTGTATTTTTAACTTCTACTTTCCATAATATATACAATCCTTCAAGAACAGAGTCTATTATTCTTTTAAAAGTCTGGCAACGTATCGTCGACCCTTGGCGTTGCAGATTTTCATTAGTGGTAATGATTGCTTTCTATTAGATGAGCCACATACTCATTTACTCCCCTCTCATCTAAAAGAAATTCTTTTCCAGTTTACAGTTTATTAGTTTCATTAAACTACTCTACCATAGTTACTTAAGGTAAATATTAAAAAAATGGAATAATTCACCTTCTGAATATTAGAAATATCCCCCGCCTAGGTGGAATTCCACCTAGGCGGGGGATCAACTATATAAATAATAGTTACTACTTAAGGTACGACTAATTCCACATTCCGTGCTGCGGCACAAATCACAAAACTATTACATAATCTATTTATGTTCAAATTTGTGCACACAATTTGCAAAGAAGCATAGATAAATTCGATGAACTACCTACTCACAATACTTGCATGGATGTCCTTATCTATACTTCTATACTAATTATAAAGCTGAAGAGTTTGTTTGTTTGTTTGTTTGTACGCGCTAATCTCAGGAACTACTGGTTCGAATTGAAAAATTCTTTTAGTGTTAGATAGCCTATATTTCAAGGAAGGCTATAGGCTTACCACCAATAGGAGAGGAGCACCAATGAAAAATTGCAAATAAATATTCCTTTTGAGATGCGTTGCGTATGCTGCGTAAACTTCCTATGGTCTTACCACGATAACTGACATTCACGCGGATAAAGTCGCGGGCAACAGTTAGTTATTTTTATAATAATGCAAGCTTTTTCTCACGACATCACATGTAGCACCACTCTTGGCCACACGCAGAATAGGGTGCTCAAATTTAGTTTTATCATCTTTAGCCACACAGTTAACACACACATACCGGAAAAAATAAGGGTTCCCTATTTATCGAGACCGGTGGTCGAATGGCTAGCAAATGTAATTTTGACTTTTTGACACCGAGGTCCGAGGTCGCGGATTCGATCCCCGCAGATGATAAACATTTCTGTGCATGAACTTGTCTGTTGCTACTGGTCTGGGTCTATGTATTACATGGATGTATTTATAAAAAAATATATATTTACGTATATGCCATATCAGTTATCTAATATAAGTTTTAATTATTACAAGTAGTAATTACTACTGGAATATTTATTTATTTTATCAATAAAAGTTATACAATAAAGATTTGGAGAAATTAAGTACCATTTACACCACACCTGTTCATACCATATACTCATTTTACTTTATTCATTAAAAACTTATTCAATAGAAAATTCAAAGTGTTTTATGGGGCAAACGAGCATGTGGGGTCACCTGATGGAAAGCAATCACCACCGCCCGTGGAGATCAGCAACACCAAGGGGTCGCCGATCCATTGCCAGCCTTTACTCCTTCCTTTCTTTCTTTCTTTATAGTGACTTCACTCACTTGCAGGAACACAGCAACCCTTAAGGGAATTGTTATTTGGCTGCGGTATTCTGTGAGGTGGAGGTACTTCCCCAGCCGGGGAGTTAAAAGAATACGCTATGCCCTACCTCTCTTTTCGCCAGAGCCTCGTTTGTCAATAAGCAAGGTGCACCACATGCAGGTGAGGTTGACTATGGTTCAAAGATTTTGATGAACCACTTACACCCCAGACAAGTGTAACAAATACTTTTCTTTGAGAAAACTTCAAGCTATTTCCTTCATGCTCGTTATTTAAGGTAACGGTAATGACGCGTCTAATTTTCTACGCCGCTTAATATTCATGACTTTGACTCCGACGTTCCTCCTTAGCAAGTATAACAAATACTGGTATAATGAACATTACGAATTGTTATACCTACCTAATTGTCACAAAAATGTTAGCTTGCTTAACGAGGAAGACAGAAAATAACGATAACTAGGAATGAGGATAAAGTAATGATAATTATTATTAAGCACGAATATTAAGAATTGGATTTGTTTTTTAGGAACAGTTACTGTTATTTTTAGTAGCTTGTTCATTACGGGACAAATGAAGCAACAGACCTCAAGCACCCCATGACAAGACAACCGTAAACTATAAAAAAAAATATGTAGTTAATTAATTCAGGTATTATTTTGCGGAAGTCAAATTTACAGGCAATTTGATCTACACTACTTTGCGTGCTTCCGCCACCAATTAGTTCATACAAAGTACTGCCGGCCGGCACCCACCCACTACCGTTAGTAGTTGCATCTACAGATCGCCTGAGGATGCCTCGCGTAGAGGCGAAACACGTGTCGCAGAGACGACCACGGCAGTCGGGGCAGTGGCAGTCGCATGTATCTTCTGTTTCAGAAGTTGGAGATTCGCCGAGACGACCACAGCAGCTGGAGCAGAGACGACCAAAAAAGCAGCCACGGCAGTCGCATGCAACTACTAAGGGTAGTGGGTGGGTGCCGGCCGGCAGTAATTTGCATGAACTAATTGGTGGCGGAAGCACGCAAAGTAGTGTAGATCAAATTGCCTAAAAAAAATATAGATGCTATTCTATTATTATTTTTTTTTACAATACCATGTTTACACCCTTTTTAAAGAAATTCGTATTTTATAGACATATAGGGATGGTATATGCCTAATATATAAGAAAAATAAGATGAATTGTGTTTGTTCCTATCGGTAATGTTTTTGTCATATAAAAAGTTTGAGTTTTTACCAAATGCACAACAAATGTCAGGAGTCAGCAGTCAGCCATTGATCCATTATTACTGAAGTAGTAATTATACAATTCAATGGAGCCTATATATCTTTCCAAGTATAATCCATAATTTCTGCCACAGTAGATATAATATAGAGTAGTACCTAGACTGAGCTCCGAGCTGTATGTATATAATAAATTACGCTTGAACGATATTATTGTACATAGAAGTCAATGTTCGCCGTTCATCGGTACAAAGAGAAAATTTTCAGCAGCTACTAACTAACTGTCAGTAACATACCGAGTGACAATGACATAAAGGCCGGCTTTGTCAGCGGCTGTAGCCAACGAGAGTGTTGCCTGTAATTTTCCCGTTTTAAATTTGTTGTTAAAGTTTTAAATATGCTGCGTGTTGCAAATCTCGCTTCAAATCTTTTGTTAGTTTGTGTCTTACTGATATGTCTAATTTGGACGATTGTATCAAGTTTGTGTACCGTATTTATACCTATAACTCTAAATCTAGGCCAGATGTTACTTACCTCCTTTTCACTGCAGTGGCGCACGCAGAACTAAGCTTTAGTGGGTATCTAGTTTCGGTTTAGTATAATCTCAAACAATCAGATCAAGTTACTGTCTGCAGTCCCTTTTGTCCTTTCTTTCACATCTTCCAGTCGCGTCCAGTCTGGTACTCAAATTTTTCAAGCACATAATCTTACTTATGCTGCGTTTATTATTATTTTGTACGTCGGATAGCAGACATCATATAATGCTTTATGATGCAGTTACTATAGCAATATTAACGCTCACAACATAAAATATCACTCACGCAACGCCGTCCCCGCTACTAACGCAGCAACTCCTGCATTCCTGGTGCCCATTTTTATTCGCAAGAATACAACAACTTGCACAGGAATTGTTATTTGACTGCGGTATTATGTGAGGTAGAGGTACTTCCCCAGTCGGGCAACTTACAAAGACGCTGTACCCTACTTCTCTTTTCCCAAAGCCTCTTTCGCTAGTGGGCAGGATGCTCCACGTGCAGGTGAGGTTGGCTCTAAAGATTACAGTGAGCCACTTACACTCCAATAAAAAAGTGTTCAATAGAAAAAAGTGATTCAAGAGCAGATTCTAAACAGTTGATCTAGAGAGGTATCTGCTTCGAGTATATTTGAAAAAAAAAACAGTTTCAAGAAATATATAGGTATATACAAAATTTGATTACATATAATATTATAAATAGTGCTTTCGATATAAAATCATAAACGCATAACATACTCGTAAAAGTTAAGCGTTGAAAATATTAATAACAAAAAAAGGTTATATTTCATCACAAACTTCCTCGTAAAAACTGTCGTAAACAATGAAATAGAGAATCCTTTGACGATTCTAAAGACCTTTTCTATATTTTTTTTATTAACGATATTGTATTATCTTGGCGATTTTTTATATATAAAACGTTACGTAATAGTTGTTTTTGTAACCGTATCATAATAATTCGAGTCTGAATTTATGGGTCAAATCGAGAGAAAGATACCAGGCAAAGATAAAGATTGGTCATCCTAAGCTAATGTCTCTTAAACTACTTAGAGGCCATCCATAAATTACGTCACACGAATTTCATAATTTTTGACCCTTTCCCCCGTCCTTGTCACAGCTGGTCACATTTGTGTGACTCCCCCCTCCCTAGTGTGACGTCACATATTTTGCAAATTTATATCTAGACTTGTAAATGTTTTTGAGTTTTTCGTTAATAGTTCAAAGTTCGTGGTAACACTTAGATTATAATAGATTTTCAAATGTCACGTCACGAAATTTAGAACCCCTCCCATCCCCTTGTCACACAATGTCACACTTCATCGATCCCCTCCCTCCCCCTTAATGTGTGACGTAATTTATGGATGGCCCCTTACACCTTTTTTTTCATACCACTAAGGTGGTAAACTTTTTTGTTTCTTTTTCTTTCTCGCATTTCATGTCTCGTTCCTGGAACACAGGGTTATCAAATTATACAGAAGTTTCTTATGTATGACATCAAAAAATTCATTTCTGTGCCCATATAATCGCAATTAAATTATAAATTTATAAGCAATGTCAAATTTTTTTGCACAAATTCGTTAGAGTCACCATCATCCAAAACCACCATTCATCACAATCACCATCTTTTGGACCAAAGGCACCAAAACTAATTTCAAATACACGTGATACAGCCTGGTGATTGTCAAACGAAGCTCCACTTATACACTCGATATCATAGTGCCATATTTATGAATATTGTGCGAGTATCACACGACCTTTATTAGGTAGGTAACTGCTTAGCATTCGCTATTTTTATAGACCGTGGTGTGCTGCGAATTTGACGCGCAACAGGCCTCAGCGCATTATTTATGCAAATATGTTCTACCATTTACATGACGAAATAAAGAATATATTGCAATAAGCTGTACAGCTGTCCTGTAAAATTCGGAAGAGTATTTCTTTCTGCTCTGCTAGCCCTTAGCATTAGAATAATTAATAGCGTAAACTTTTTTTAATAACAATATTCATTCGAATATACCTATTTCAAAATATACAATAAATTTATTTCCAATACATTTTGGTATGTAAGAAACTCCCCACCATCTTTAGAGCCTAAGCCGAACTCACCTGCACGTTGTACACCCTGCTGGTTCACTTGCGCGGCTCTGACAAAACGAAAATTAGGGCAGCCTAATTATAAGCGGCCCGACCGGGGTAGTATCTCCATTTCACAAAAGACCGCAGCCAACAATTCCTAGAAGCCTAGAGGGTTGTTGTGTTCTTGCTAGTGAGTAAGGTTACCTTAGGTTAAGGTTAAATCTGTCTGTCTGTCTATCTATTTTGCGAAGGAGCTGCTTTGATGACAGACATACAAACTGACAGAATAGTGACTACCATCGAAGCTTGGAAAGTAGCTTCCAAGCTTCTTTAATCATATGATAGATATATCAGAGGATAGTATCTTAACAATACTTACTCGGTGTATTGTAGAAGGTCATTTCCCTGGCATTTTGCGAAGTGGCGTTATAAGAATAATACCAAAAGGCGGTGGTAAACCACGGGACGATCCGAAGTCTTACCGTCCTATCACTCTGCTACCGTCGTTGGGTAAACTGCTTGAGCGCTTGGTTGTGCCACGGTTGCTGCCCGGTGGCCCGCAATTTCATAAAAATCAGTACGGCTTCACCAATTGGCAAGTCTACAGTTGATGCTGCGCTCGCAGTGCGCAAAGTTGTTGAGCTCTCGGAGAGCAAGTATGTTGTAGCTATTTTCTTAGACATCTCAGGTGCCTTTGATAATGCTTGGTGGCCAATGACGTTGTTGAAACTTAAGGTGAGAGGTTGCCCTAATTTACTAATTTCTTCTGAATAAATTCGTTGTGAGTTCCAAGGCAGCCGTAGTTTTACCCCCGGGACTGCAATGGACTTCACTGTTCATTGCCTTTTTGGCGGTCGCCGCTGTTAATCCTGGCTACACAGGAGACACAGTAGTGGGAATGTGTGCCCACCACACATTCCCCGTCCCATAAAAACTGACAGAATAAATAATTTCAATTTCAACAAGCGAGCGATACTATTAGGTTGCAACCCGACGTAGTATAAAATAAACACTGGAATGTAGTAATGAGTTTTGCAGTTAACCACAGCAAACGTGGAACTCCTCTCATTATCAATGGTAATGTGATTCGCTGCTCGGAACTCGGAACTAGATGCTCATCAGTATAAGAATACTGAGTGCTCCCGTTAGAGGTGCGGCAGTGAGAGACATCGGAATAAATCTCAGCACATACATAGTCATAAAGGGAATAAACTGATTGCTTCAAGTCGATATCATTCGGTCCGTATGTCATAGGTCATATGGTTTTTTTGATAGACTTTTTTCCGTGTCAATAAACGAAAGAAAGTTTCGCTAAACAAATATCATGAAAAGTGCTTGTATTTTACGCGCTTAAACGATCATTTAATTAGCATCAGTTTGTAATCTAGTAAATAAATAAATTGTCGTCGTCGACAACCTATAAGCATCCTATTTCTGGGATACGGTTCGATACAATTGAAGGGGTCTAGAACATACTCCCCCACGCTGCTCAACTGCGGGTTGGCAAAGGCCTGTGCTTTCAAGCCGCCTAAAGGCGGAAGACTTGACTTAACGACTGTCAACTAATGGCAACTGCCGAGATCGACAAACGTGCCTTTCGAAGCACGGAGGACCTCGAGATAATATAAACCCATCCATGGACAGACTACGGTCGACGTTGCTTAATTTGTGTATTTAATTAGACTGACACGCGCAACGACGCCAATCAATATAAGGCTCGTTTTAAATGAATCGTTTTCCTCTTCAAGCCTATCAAATAGCCAGAATTGCACAAAACGGAGTTCTCCACCGGATAATTCTACACATCATGTTAGTACTCCCACACTCTCACCCCAGATTACTACTCATTTAATAGAAGAGAAAAGTTTGGCATCGCCCATACCAAAGACCAATACTATACATAACATCAAGGAAAATGGTTTGTCCGATATACAGTCCCCTACTTGCGGACCAGTTAGTATTGAAGCAAAACAACTGAACAGTAAGAAAATCTTAATTTTTGGAACTCAGCGGTGCGTCGGATTATCAAGTATTTTGAATAGGTCTAGAATAAATACAAAGTATGATAATTATGTAATTACATCATTAACTAAGCCGAATGCTCTAGCATCGGAAGTACTAAAAAGTTGTCATAATAGTAAATTATCATCGGATGACAAACTTATAGTATGTGTCGGAGAAAATGACTACGATAGGAAAATACTGTCATCTCAATTACGCATACTATTTAAACAATTCCCTAATAATGACATATTGGCATTAAATGTATTGCATAATAAGTATATTGACACTCATTGTTTGAATAATGACATCAGATCAATTTGCAAAGAATATCAACAATGTCGTTTTATAAATTGTAACAACAACAAATTGAATGATATTGCGAAGTCTTTAAACCATGTAATAGACTGTATCGACTATGAAAATAAATATCTAAATGTAAAAAAATTAAAAAAGCTAATAGCGAGCCGTAACATAGTAGCTTCAAAAAATAATGAACAGAAACTAAAATACCAGAAAGGCACAATCCCATATTATTTTGCTCGTACTCAGTCGGAGGGAATCACTGCTGCTCTACTCCAACCTTCAGAAAAAAAATTAAGACAGGCGAGTAAAGGTACCATACCATATTATTTTTTTCGAGACAAATCAAAACAAACAGTCAACATTTAGAATTATGCATCAAAATATAGCTAGCATACTCTCGAAACAGGATATATTGGAGGTAACTTTACAAGAACTAGGCGAAAATAATAATGAACCGGATATAATTTGTTTGTCTGAGACATTTTTAAAATTTGATCAAACTAGATTCTTAAAACTTTGTAACTTCGAATTAGCTACTTCATTCTGTAGAGAGAAACAGAGAGGTGGCACTTGCATCCTAGCAAAAAATGAATTAATTTACAAAGAATTAACTGCACTAAAACGATATGCTACACAAAAAATATTTGAAATATGTGGTATAGAAGTTCCAGCTCATAAATTGATAATACTTTGCATATACAGAACACCTACATCTGACCCTATTATTTTCTTAGATAAACAAGGTAAGGTCTTGCACGATTTATTAAGAAATAAACCGAATACCAATCTCGTGCTTACTGGCGATTTCAATATAAACACTCTAAAGCCAGGGAACATTACAAAATATCTAGAAGACCTTTGTCTCAACTATAATTTAGAAATTCACATTAGGGTTCCTACTCGGAAAGAATCATGCATAGACCACATAATAAGTAACATCAAATCTGCTACGGCTTCTGTGCTACCACTTTATCTCTCGGACCATGATACAGCTCAATTACTAAGTTTTCCAATACAAAATAAAAATAATAAATTTAAATCCTATTTTATTTTTAAAAAAGATTATTGCTTAGAAAACATACAGAAATTTAGGGAATGTCTGAAAAGTATATCATGGTCTGAAATATATTCAGAAAATGATTTAAACGAAGCTTTTCGAAATTTTCACGAATTACTACTACTATTCTACAATTTATGTTTTCCAACACTTCGTATTAAGATCAATAACGTGAATAAGAAGAAACGCGACTGGCTAACTAAAGGTATTAAAACCTGTTGTAAAACTAAACGATCGTTACGATTTAGATATTATAAAAATAAAACAGTAACTAATAAAAAACAATATTTGACATACTCTAATATTTTACGGAAATGCATATATAAGTCAAAAAAACAATCCAATATAAAAATAATAAACAGAAGTAAAAATAAATGTAGAGCTACGTGGTCAGTTATAAAAAATGAGATCTGTGATACAAAAATAGAAGATAGTATTTCAACAATTAAAATAAATGACATGATTCATACTGATCCAATCTCAATAGCTACTGCCCTTAATGATCATTTTACTGGATTGGCTGACGGTTCTGTATCAAATAATAATCGGCATATTCACACGAATAAAGTATTGTCTAACTCATTATTTCTTAAGCCAATGACAGTAAACGAGGTAAAGAAAGAAATCATGTCTTTAAATAATACCAACTCAGAGGGATATGATGGAATAAGCACAAAAATAATTAAGACTTGTGTTCTTGAATTAGTAGATGTATTAACGCATCTTATTAATCTGTCTTTCTCTACGGGTTCCTTCCCTGAAGTGCTGAAATTTCTATTAATAAAACCATTATATAAAAAAGGCAGTAAAGATGAGGTAAATAATTATCGTCCAATAACACTGATTCCAATTTTGTCGAAAATTTTAGAAAAATGTATGTGCAAAAGACTTCTTGAATTTTGCAACAAATATGAAATAATTAACAAAGATCAATTTGGGTTTCAAAAGCAAAAATCGACTTCGCTAGCAGTTTACAACTTAATAAATACGGTACTTACTAACATCAACGACAACAAACTGACAACAGGTATTTTCTGTGACCTGTCTAAAGCATTCGACTTTGTAGATCATAAAAGACTTTTGCAGAAATTAGAAAATTATGGTTTCAGAGGACCCGCCTTACAATGGATTTCTTCATACTTACGAAATCGACGCCAATGTGTTGTTGTTAATAAAATAGTAAAAAATGAGAAACATTCGTATTTATCTGAATATAAAGAAAACAAATACGGAGTTCCGCAAGGAAGCGTACTTGGTCCGCTACTGTTTATACTTTACATAAACGATCTTACTCAAATAACACATCATAAATGTATTCTCTTTGCGGACGACATATCAATAATTGTATCAACAAATAAAAACCAAAATACGGCAATACATAATCATGAAATTGACATTAACAATACGATAGATAAAATAATAAAATGGCTAGAAGAAAATAAATTACAAATCAATCTTGAAAAATCCAATTATATACAATTTAATCAATCTAAATATAATAAATACAATTTCAAAATGAATATTCCAACAATGAAAGAAGTCACACATACAAAATTTTTAGGTGTTATAATTGACCAAGACCTCAATTGGAAATTGCATATATTATAGATAACGTAAGTAAACGATTAAATCAGTTTGTATATGCCCTTAACCGAATAAGAAATGTAACTAACACAAAAACGGCTATTGTATCCTACCACGCATACGTAGAAAGTATTCTGCGTTACGGATTAATTTTGTGGGGTAACAGTACAGATAGACACAGGGCATTTATTGCACAAAAGAAATGCATGAGAGCAATAGGAGGGATTCCACCCGACGAGTCGTGTAAACCACTGTTCAAGAGTTTCGGTTTGTTGCCACTACCAGCTCTTTACATATATGAAATCTGTAATTTTGTACATAAGCATAAAGAATTATTTAAATTATCGGGTGCAACAAATTCACGAGTTAAAAGGAATCCACAGAAGCTTATATTTACCAATAATCCTAAATCAGCTAAATATGTACCAAGAGTTGTGTCGCTATGTGTGTACGTATATACAATAAGATACCAAATGATATGAAAATTCAAAATCACAATTCATTCAAACATAGACTGCATGAATGGCTTAAGAAGTATAACTTTTATGATACGAATGAATTATTAAATGGGAATTTTTTATAGTGTATATATTTATGCAAAAATGAGTAGTATTTATTATGAACAAATGTTAATTTAATTATTAAGTTTGTGTGATAACGTATAATTTAGATTATAATGAAGTAATAGTTGTAATTAATATTAAGTCAATACAAATTTGCATGCTGACTGTATCAGCCAAACATGCGAAAAATGAATATATCAAGATCCTTATACCGTGTTTGTGAGCAAATAAACAATTTATTTATTTATTTATTCAAAATAAAGACTTTGTAAATTCAATAAGGGTATCATTTAAGCTATCGCCAATTTAATTAGTTTTGTGTTTCTTAACTAATAAGGTTTGCCCGCAAAATAATAGATTTGTCACCAAAATATAGTCATCAAACAATATAAAATCGATTCCAAAATAAATCACCTAAAATCATGGAGATATATGGTCTAGTACCAAATAAATGTTTTTGTATGTATTATATTGTCAATTATTAATAATTAAGCTTACTTGGCACCACATCATTCATCATCTGGGTAAATATATAAAAATATAGAAAACACCATTCCTTAGATTCCATAGATTTATATAAAAATAGAATAAATAATGTATTATTTTACGAAAAAAAAAATCAATACAACAAAACTAAACGCTCCAAATCATAGAAATATTTTTTTTATTAATAAAAACAATTAATTGTTTTGTTTCTTTTCTTCCTTTATTTTTCTACCTCTTTATAAGTATTTTATTTCTAAATATTAAGTTTAGTAATATAGTAACTTAATTAAATGTTAATTTATATAAAGATAATAAAATAATCTGAATAATTTACTGAAAACTAATAACATATATATAATCTCTTTCTATTTCGTACCAACCAATTTACTCAGTTAGAGCATTCAATATTCGATTAACAATATAATAGGAGTCGTTGCGTGGGTCCGTCTAATCGAACACGCAAGTTAAGCAACGTCGACCATAGTCTGTCCATGGATGGGATTATCTCGAGCTTCTCCGTGCTTTGGAGGGCACGTTACGCCGTCAGTGTGGTGGAGTATGCTCTAAACCCCTTCAATTGAGGGGAGACGTATATCCCAGCAGTGATATGAATAAGGGTTGATGATAACAATGCCATTTACGTAATGCCAATAGCATAAATATGAATATTTCGTGTTTTACATGAAATGAAAAAACAATACCCCAAACTTTCTCAGTTTTTATCAGCGTATTTCACTGTATTACTCATTGATGAAACAAACAAGGATGTATTGTAATGAAACCGACTTTGTTTGAAATAAAAAACTGCATTGAAATTTATCTCTTTCCATTTATCGTTAAGATAAGATAAGATAAACCCTTTTTTTTTAATTTTCATTTAAATGACAAAGTCTTCTCTTTTTTTTCGTGAACTTTAAAAATGGTTATAGTTATCGTTATGTCGTTTTCTCGTTGGATAAAAATGTCAGCATGCAGCAGTACACAACGTTACTAGAACGGATTTAAAAGAAAAATATTGCTGTTTATCGTTGAAAAATATCAAGTGGAAGTATCAGACGAACGTATCTCAAGCTGGGGAACAATAAATTGTACAAACAAGTGCAACCAGGAATACTTCGACGGATCTTGTACAATCTTGAACGCAGGAGCGCAGCATGTCGGCAACCTCCGCGCTTCACACACCGCGGAGAATAACAATTTGATACTTATACCGAATCGTACAAAACTTACACTGAATGCGTTACAATAATTTTTAAAATGTAAAATATATATGTACAATTAAGACGAAATAGGGAAATATTATATGTTTGACCTATGTATATACGTAAGTAAATATATACAAATCTAACGACATATCGGATATGTCGTTAGATTCGTCGTATTAAAATAATCGTCACTAGATTCATAAAAGTTTGTTAAAAAAAAATAAGTTGATGGCTTTTTTATGAAATGAAATGAGTTTAGATGAGCTGGGATGGGATGAGATGAGGTGAGAAAAAAAAGCGGCCAAGTGCGAGTCGGACTCGCCCATGAAGGGTTCCGTAGCAGCATACTTGCTGCTATGGAACCCTTCATGGGCGAATTACATAATATAAAAGTTACGATTTATGACGTATTAAAAAAAACTACTTACTAGATTTTTAAATTTTTTTCGTTCAAACCAATTTTCGGTGGAAGTTTGCATGGTAATGTACAACATATATTTTTTTTAGTTTCACCATTCTCTTATTTTAGAAGTTACAGGGGGGGACACACATTTTACCACTTTGGAAGTGTCTCTCGTGCAAACTATTCAGTTTAGAAAAAAATGATATTAGAAACCTCAATACCATTTTTGAAGACCTATCCATAGATACCCCACACGTATGGGGCCGTCCATTAATCACGTGAGGCTCAAAAGGGGGGGGAGGGGTTCGATAAAAATCACGAAATATCACAAGGGGGGAGGGGGGGTCTAGTAAAATATCACGTGTATTTATTTTTTGTCAAACGCGCGATTTCTAAACTGAAAAGCGGCGTGTTGAAGACCTTGACTCGCCGATGCTAGGCAACGAACGAAGTTGAAGACGATGACGGCCTACAACTCCCTGCTCATCATCACTACATAGTATAAAACAAAGTCGCTTTCTCTGTCCCTATGTCCCTTTGTATGCTTAAATCTTTGAAACTACGCAACGGATTATGATGCGGTTTTTTTTAATAGATAGAGTGATTCTACTGGAAAGTTTATATGTATAATATATGCATAACATAGTAGAAAAACACTGATAATTTAGAGGTTTCTAATGTGATGTCGTAAATAAACACATTTTTTTGCTCTTTCATTGCAAACGCTGGCTGAAACCAACGAGATAGATCAAAATAATGTAGTACAGTATTGTTCACCTTAAAATGGTCTACAAAAAAGTTCGCGATGGTATATGTCTATCTCTTAGTGGTAACACACAATAACCGTTATTTTATCCTTTGCTTTTTACAAGAAATAATGCCTTATTTACGAAGCGATTTTAAGCAATACAGAATTAATCCTTATCCAATTAAGTACCTTAAATACATTGCGCATTTAATATAGATCAATATGGCCCTTCACAGCATGTAATTAAAATGAATAGTTTAGAAGATATTACACATTTAAAATGCAGGGACATAACGGCTGTGGCGGTACCGGCCGCGGAGCCGGCGGCGTGTGCCTATAACTGGGGAAGGACTGGATAGGACAAAGCGCAAAGACCTTCTGTAGTACATTTAGTATCAGCATTGCACCCGTGCGAAGCCGGGGCGGGTCGCTAGTACAGTATAATAATGGTTTCAGAGTATTCTATTCAGTTATTGAATCGCAATAAGTGTTGGTGGTAAGGGGGCTGTTCTCAAAAGGATGACGAGTCTCTTATAAAAATACCTATATAATAATAATTTGAAATTTCGTGACGTGACATTTCAAAATCTATTAAAATCTAAGTGTTAAAACACGAACTTTGAACTATTAACGAAAAATCAATTTTTTTTTATTATTATTATTATTTTTTATATTAGCTCAACATATTGGCTCCGCTTCGCCTGATGGTAAGCAAAAAGACGAGCCCCAATCGCATCGGCAACGGACAAGAGACCTTGATGTCTTGTCAGTTGACGCTGCCATGCTGGCCTACAAGATGCTTCTTCACGCTTCTCTTGAAGGATCCCATATTGTATGAATGAGGAAATACGTATACCGGCAACTCGTTCCACTTTTTAATGGTGCGACATAGATAGGAGTTGCCAAACTTTTTAGTACGCGAAGGAATGATCCCTACGGTAAACTTATGATATCGCGAGCTTGCACGTGATGTTCTGTGACGGAAAGGGGAGGAAGGGATAAGGGAAAACAGTTCTTCAGAGCACTCACCATGAATAGGCGGTAAAATACGCTTAGTGAGTCAATATCCCTGCGGAGCTGAAGAGGTTCAAGATTCTTGGTGACCTCTTCGTCACCAATTATGCGGACCGCTCGTCGCTGCAACCTATCGAGAGCCTCGAGGAGATACTGGGCGGAACCGTCCTTGAGATGCGAGCAGTACTCCACGCAGGCCCGAACTTGAGTCTTATACAAGAGACAAAGTTGGTCCGGCGCGAAGAACCGCCGCACTCTGTTCAGGATCCCGAGTTTTTTTGAGGCTGTTGTGATGAGGCTCTCAATATATTCCCTTTGGTTAAGGTTGCAGCTAATATCCATGCCCAGCATATTTAAGCTCTCTCGCAAATTGAGCGAAGTGCTCTGAAGACTGGGGATAGGAAGAAACGGAGATGTTTTTGTGGTAAACGCGCACACTTGGGTTTTCTTAGCATTGAACTCGACCAGATTGCTGGAACCCCATTTATTAATGAGATCCAACACCCGATCCAGTTCAAGAACTAGAGTCTCCCGTTTCTCACCGATTTCTGCCCTACCAGCACCAGGCCGACCGAAATATCGCCCATGAACCGTACTGTCGTTAGCATAGCAATGAATGTTTCCAAGAGGTCATTGATATGAAGCAGAAAGAGGGTGGGCGATAGAACGGAGCCCTGGGGGACGACCGCATTCACTGGCATCAACCGCGAAGCGCAACCATCTGCAAGGACGCGGATTCTACGCTCATGCAGGAAGCTAGCAATCCAGTCACAAAGCTGGACAGGCAGACCGTATGCCGGAAGCTTGGAGAGAAGTGCTTTGTGCCAAACCCGATCAAAAGCCTTGGCAATATCAATGCTGATTGCCATAGATTCACCATATTTGTCGATTGCCTCACCCCAGAGGTGCGTTACATACGCTAGAAGATCACCCGTTGATCGTTTCGGCTTAAAACCATATTGACGGTCATTAATTAGGGAACGATCTTCTAGGTAGCGGATCAGTTGATTATTGAGGATCCTCTCCATGACCTTGCACAGTACTGACGTTACGGTTATGGGGCGGTAATTTGATGGATCCGAACGGTCTCCCTTTTTTGGGACCGGTTGCACATTAGCTTCCTCCAAGTCTCCGGAACACAACCGGTTGAGTACGAGAGACGATAGAGGCGCGTTAACACCGGAGACAACTCTGCTGCACATTTTTTAAGTACAATCGCCGGAATACCGTCTGGACCACTGGCTTTTCGGACATCGAGTGATTGCAGTTCTGATCGTACGTCACACTGTCTGATACGAATATCAGGCATGTTAGAACCACTGGAGGGTATAGTTGGTGGTTGTGTGCCACAATCATCGATTCGGGAGTTAGCCGCAAAGAGGCTAGCCATGAAGTCGGCTTTCTCCTGCGGCTGATGTGCCAGTGAGCCATCGGGGCATCTCAGCGGTGGCAGCGACGGTTCACAAAAGTTTTCCTGTATGGTTTTAGCCAGTCGCCAGTAGCCACGTGACCCAGTGGGATGCGACACTAGCTCCTGACCCACACGTGCAACGCGCTGTGCGTCCGCTCTAATGCATGCCCTCTTGCATACCTTAGTGGCAGCGTTGTAGGCTGATTTCAGCGAGTTGATATTGGGATCATTGAGGGCGCCGCCCCTGGTCCAAGCACGGTACGCCACCTGCTTGTTACTAACAGCATCAACGCACTCGCGATTAAACCACGGGTGTCTCCGGCTTTTGATGGCGACATCGGAGTAAGGGATGTAATACTCCATCGAAATGCCAATCTCGCCAACAATAGCCGCAGCACTCGCCGTAGCATCCTTCTCACTGAAACAGCGCTGCCCCCATGGGACGGAAGCAAAGTAGTCGCGCATACCGTCCCAATCTGCTGACGAGTAGTGCCATACACGGCGCTTGACTGCCGCGGGTTGCGACAGGACTGCGCTTGGCACCATTGTGGACACCAGGCAGTGATCAGAGGTGTCCAGGGGTGCCTCAATAGAAACCCGGTATCCCTCAGGGTGGGTGGTCAGCAGTAGGTCGAGCAGAGAGGGCGCCTGATCAGCAATGTGTTATTGTACAGGCATAATACATTTGCAACTCTAGATGTAAAATTCCAAAATATGTGACGTCACACTAGGGAGGGGGGATCTCACAAATGTGACCAGCTGTGACAAGTACGGGGGGAGGGGTCAAAAAATTATGAAATTCGTGTGACGTGATTTATGGATGGCCCCTAAGGAAAAATACAGCATTCATGACTGTTGACGATCGGATGGTATAGAACCTTTGAGTCTGAGAAGAGATTTTCCGTCCCTTTGTGTGTTCTGCCGATTGTATAGTGTGTTCAGAGGAGTTATTTGACATAATACCTCCTCCTACTGTCGCACCGCTCGCCATCGACAGGGAATTCATCCTCACATATTAGAACAAGAGGTCACGTACTGTGCGGTTCCAGAGAAGTTCCGTACTATCAAGCTGTGGAATGAACTGCCTGTGGAGGTTTTCTCAGGAGTCTACAACGTCAACGTGGGGTCCTTCAAAAAGGACGTGAAAACATTTTTACGCTCGTACGTGTAGGGTCGGCAACGCGCATGTGATGTTTCTGGTGTTACAGGCGTCCATAGGGTACAGTAACAGCTTTCCATCAGGCGGACCGTATGCTTGTTCACCTTAGTGATAAAACAAAAATCCTTATTAATATTCTAAAAGTTTTAAGATTCTTCGTAGCTACAAAAAATACACGTGATTTGAAGGGGGGGAGGGGGGGATTTCCAAGACCTCACCAAGTATCACCAAGGGGGTGGGGGGGTGTTAAAATTGCAAAAAAAACCTCACGTGATTAATGGACGACCCCTAGGGTTTGATGAAAAAAAAAATTTTGAGTTTCAGTTCTAAGTATGGGGAACCCCCAAAATTTATTGTTTTTTTTTTCTATTTTTGTGTGATAATCTTAATGCGGTTCACAGAATACATCTACTTACCAAGTTTCAACAGTATAGTTCTTATAGTTTCGATAAAAAGTAGCTGTAACATACGGACGGACAGACAGACAGACATGACGAATCCATGGGTTCCGTTTTTTGCTATTTGGCTACGGAATACTAAAAATTAAATGAATTTATTACTTTAAATGTGGTCGGTTACAGGTGAAAGATATTATAATATTGTCAATCTACCACAAACATTGTTTTTTCTTCCAGCTCCATCAAGTTGGCTCATAACTCAAATTCTTTTCAAATTTTATGAGGTTTACAAAAATGTGTAACATTTTATTTAAAAGTTGTTTGGTTTATCACATTTATTAATAAAACTTAAATTGTCTAATAGGCTAAAATTAACAATAAGATTTGTATTTTTTTATTACTTTTGTATTCGTTTTAACAGAACACCGCAAGCAAATAACAATACCTTTTTTATTTATTTAAACTTTGCACAATTTAATTTTATTTACCACAATTTAAGGGTGCGTAGACGGTCTTAATGCTAATAGCATTCTCTACCAGATAACCTTCGTAGAATTGTTGTATTCCTGTGAGTTAATGATGTCACCAGATATTAAAAAATGCTGCATTAGCAACTGGGGTGCCAGCACGCGATTAATACTCGTTTATTATTGCCAGCGTCCATAGCCTACGGTAACCGCTACAATTCCTCCACAAAATAGCTTTGGCGAAAAAATCTATGTATAATAAGAGTACTTATAATGTTATAAATTTGACCAGCTGTTAATAAGGAGAAATACTTTGTCATTGCAAAGCGCATAAACCGGCTTTTACTTTTAACTGCAGCATATGGGCACTCAGTCAAACCTCTTTAATTAAACTGATTCTTCCACTGGCCCGACTAAAAGATACAATCTTAGTACAGTCACAGCGAAATGAAACAGTTACATCACGGTCGTAAATTAAAAATACCATCTGTTCCACTGCATTCATTTTTAATTATTTCATGAAAAGATTCATAGAAGCCCAAGAAGAGTTGGTCCTATATTGTTCTAATTGGATCTTTGTATTTTAACATAACCATAATAATCACGTACGTATTAATTCATATTATGTATCTAATAACAGATTTATAAGAATAAACATTTATTATATCAATATTACATACAAGGAAAATATATTGCAGATATCAACATTCATTTTAGAGAGAAAATAATAATACTCATAATTTATGTATATCTATAATTATCTACACTACGGGTACCTGTTCTGTACTTATAATAAAATCGTAAAGTAACTGTTTCTGTTCATTAAATAGTTTTTCAAAAGACAATAACACAACGTATTTTTTTTTTATCGAGTCCAAAAACAATGTGTTTAGATTTTTTTTCGGTTTGGTCCAACGGTTTAACGTTGTTTTAGCTTCGGTAGTTTCGACACTTTCGGCTCTGCGTTAATGAGTTAGTCACGTAAAAAGGCTCGTGTTACAATAAAATTATTATTGCAATGAAAGCATCAGTCCTCAGGTAGGTATATTATTATACATTTTAACAGAGGCTCTTTAATCAATAATCTCTTCAAATTGCAATGTATATATATTTTTTTATATTACAGTAAGGGCTGCGAGCCTTGTCCTCGCAGCCCGTGACGGGATTTTAATAATATCCAAAACTACCACCAAAATTTCAATTTGTGGATACCTCTTTTCATATTTTTATTTATAAACAAGCGGCTGCCCGCAACTTACGTGTAGAGTTAAAAAAATAAACAATCTCCTTCTTCTTTCTTTCTTCTAGAGTAATGACTATGAAAACGCTTAAAGTGATTTCTACGTAAGTGCGTAGACTGATGTCTACGCGAGCGCGTAAACTAATGTCTTTGCAAGCGCGTAGAGTGATGTCTACGAAGCGCGGTTAATGACGTCTACGGAAGCCGAGCTCTGCTACGGTTGAAGACTCTTTCCCATGAGGATCCAAAAAAAATTAAATAGATTTTTTTTCGACGTGTTAATACAGCTTGACTTTTTATTCACAGGAGCTCAAGAACAACTGAAAGTGGTGCCCCTGACTCGATATGCCCTGCCTCTCTTCCACTAGAGCCTCGCTAACGAAGGGTACCTCACGTCATAGGAGACTGCAGCTAAATAACAATACGCTTGAGGATTGTTGCATTCCTGATATGCTGCGTTAGCTGCGTGGGTACCAGTGCGCGAGCGATACTACTTGTATGCAAGCGTGTATATGGCTACAGTCACCATTTCAAATGAGGCGGGATGTATGCTTGTTTGGCACGCGGCGATGCAAATGGAACTAACACTGTCCATTTTACACAAAAACCATATTACCTAATTCAGACAATACCACAAAGGTCAGAAATAAAGATTCAACAGCAATAGAAATCTAGTTGCCCGCTACGCCCCGTTGGTCGCTGCGTGGCTAATTGTGGATTATGTTTGCGTGTCCAGCCTTATTTATGTGTTTGTTTATTGCTTGCGTCTTCCCACTGCTCCCAGTAATTGCTCCAACAGAGACGTTTTATTGCTCAACGAAATGATGTCAACCTAATACTAAAATACTGCATTAATGTTCAAATTCTATAAATTTTCGATTTGCGAAATTTTCGTTATGACAGCAAATTTACTTAGGTATTAAAAGCTTACGGGAAAAATCTTACAGAGAAAAAATCCCTACTTATATATATATCTACACTACTATTATAAAGAGGAAAAAATTGTATTTTTGTGTGTGTGTATGTTTGTAATGAATAAACTCAAAAACTACTATGCCGATTTCAAAAATTCTTTCATCATTGGAAAGCTACATTCACCCTGAGTATATTTATTGCTAGAAAAGATTAGAGATCCTTACTAAAACTCCAATAATGTAAAAAAAAACCGGACATGTGCGTGTCGGACTCGCCCACCGAGGGTTCCATACGTAGTATCATTATTAAATTTGATATTTTTCATTATAAATAAGAAATAATGCCTCGAAAAAAATAAATAAAATATATTTTGCAATGTGTACATCAAGCCCTGTCGTATGATACCCCATTTGAACTAGTAGTTTCAATTTGAAATTTCGACACCCTATAAAAAATATAGACCCCCTATTTTTTAAGATCTATTTACAAATGTATAGTTTTGAGATTTATTCCTGTACTTGTCTAGAACGATGTTACTTGCCAAATTTCATAGTTCTAGGTCAACGGGAAGTACCCTATAGGTTTTGATTCCCTTGAGAATGTGTCGAAATATGCGTTTTTTGCTGAATAAACGGCCGTAACTTTTTTTTACGTATACTTAGCAGTTTGATTTTTTTACAACTTCATGGGACCGTAGACCTGAGTATACAGTTCAAATTTCAGTTTGATACATCTATGCATTCTCGACATAGTAATTCTTGACAGACAGACAGACGGACAACAAAGTGATCTTAGAAGGGTTCCGTTTTTCCTTTTGAGGTACGGAACCCTAAAAATACCTAAAAAAATCCTTACACCGCGTGCGCTGCGAAAACTATTGATGATAGAACAAAATAATGTACTACGACTTTTCCGAACACATCATTATCTACAAAAAGTCTCGCGACGGCATATGTAGTTATTATAGTTATGTCACAATAAGTGTTCTTTTAATTTATAAATTTAATTGAAATGCCGCCGCTAAAAATGTCTCTTTATTTGTATCTTGGTATTAATCCTTATCAAAATAAATTACTTCATATTCACGACTGCTTCAATACCTTTATATAATTAATTGGTTCAGGTTTTAGTTGGCGGAAGTCAAATTTACAGGAAATTTGATCTACACTACCTTGCGTGCTTCCGCCACCAATTAGTTTATGCAAAAAAAGCCGGCCGGCAGTAGTTTGCATGAACTAATTGGTGACGGAAGCACGCAAAGTAGTGTAGATCAAATTACCTTTATATAACTTTTTGAATTATTCAATTCGGACATTCCATTCGAAAGATATCACGTGTTTAAAAATGTAAGTACCTATTAGAAAAAAAACCCCGCTCAGTTAGTTAGCTATAAACTAAATGCGATGTAGGGGCGTCACTGGGGTACGGGAGGGGGAGTCAATGTCAAGAAATAAAGTGTCGCGCGGTCGGCTTCCTACGCAGCGGTCGTACGCGGAATTGAATAATTTTCGGTTGAAAATATTTTGAATTCGCTTTAATTCGTTTAGTGCATAATTTTAAAAGTTCTTTTCTGAACTAAGCCCATTTATTTATATTTTATTCAGTAAGTAGGTATGTACTACCTGATAATAATTATTTATATTGATTATCTATCCAAACAGCTTAGTGACTTAGTAGTCATTATAATATTTCAATTACATTTTACAACAGTTAATTTTTGATGTAAATATTGCTATAATTTTCCCCATTATTCCTTTTTTTAATTTATATTTAACATTTTAAAATGCCCAGAAGATCAAGATCTCTACTTTCTAGAAATAGTTCCCAAGTGAGGGCATCAAAAATACATCGTCATGGAGAATCTTCATCAGAAACTGAAAATCGTCTTGCACGTCAGAGGGAATTTTTGAAATTTTTGCTATATACCCGTGCGAAGCTGGGGCGGGCCGCTAGTTATATTATAAATGTAAATGTCCGTTTTTTTGTTACGCTTTCACGCGAAAACTACTCCACCTATCATCATGAAACTTTGTACACATATTCTTGGAGGTATCAGAAGTAACATAGGATACATTTTATTTAAAAAGATATTATTTACGAAAAATAATTTCACGCGATCGAAGCCGCGGGCAAAAGATAGTATCTTATAATCGAATTATGACATAATTTATTACTACAAACTTATTAAAAAATCTGTAGTAAATAACCCCTGATAGTACTTTTACTGTCCAGTAGCGTGGAAAATGGAAAAGTGCTAACGAGTAAGCGTTGCGTGTGTGGCAAGCATTTATATGCTATGGTAGCTGCTCCACATTAGGAGGGTTACATGCCTGTTATAATATATAGTATACTTAACTAGGTACAAAAAAATATTTGATGATGCAAAGAAATAGTAGAATAACCCCGGGCAAAGCTGAGGTGGGTAGGTTAGTTTAGCCAGCGACAAAGCTAGTTATGCGGAAGTCGCAACGTTTTTACTTTAAAAAAGTTAAAAAGAATTTTATAGCTGCGAAATTAAATTAGCACTCTGCCATATTAAAAACAACGATGTTTATGCAGCAAAGCGATAAAAAAGTGGCAACAATCCAAAGAGCACTTTCAGCATAAAGGGATATGACTGTCTCATCAGTACCGAGATATGATATTGTTTTGTGGGATAAATTCAGGAAATGTGAGTGAAATTTATCCGAGCTCTGTGGAATAATGTAAGACTCAATTCCATTGAATTTGCCATGATGAACCATTTGTTTACGAATATAAAAAGGCTAACTAAAATGATTATATTCAATTAAGTCATATTCCGTGGGCTATAAAGGTCGGATTAATACATAAGATGTTATGCATAGCTTGCTTGACTCCCAGCCATGTACAATTTCTGTATGTAACAGTCGGGTTGGCTGGAAGAAATCTCTTGAAGAGATAAGCTCACCTTTGTATACTTGTCTGTTCACAAATTTTATGTATTTGTTGTTATGCAATAAAGAATTATATATAAGATATTTTTATACCGGCAAGCAGTGGCGAACTAAGGCTAAAGCGGGACCTAGGCAACATTGTATTTTCTGGCCAGCTAAAGAAATTTCCCCTTTAAAAATAAAAATTAAAACCCTAATTTTCGGGCCCTAAAAAGTACGGGCCCTAGGCACGTGCCTAGGTTGCCTAGGCCTTACTCCGCCCCTGCCGGCAAATGTGTGTTAGTGAACACACATTTGCCGGCAGGGGCGATTTGATCAGTGGATCAAAGTGACTGATTAATAACGACTGTATCTATTAGTTCATCATCAGCCCCCTTACCACCATTTGTTATTGCGATTCAATAACTGAATAGAATGCTTATTCATACCAATGAATAAGCAACTCTATTTCATTTCAAATTTGAAATACAGTCGCTTATACATTGGTATGAATAAGCATTCTATTCAATTATTGAATCGCAATAGGGAAGCAATGTGATTGGGGTGGGGAGGTGATGTGTCGAGCTGTCATTAATACATTTATGTAGAATTGTGTCTGTGCTACATAGTGTGCCGTCCGGTGCCGTCTGTCTGCTCGGCATGTGTTGTGGGGATCTGTCCCATTATACGTGCTGGACGGACCGATGGTCTTGGATGCGTCGTTGTTTTTATGTTATAGTATTGTTATTTTTTATGTATACCTCGGCCGACGAGGTCCGTGTCGGCACCTGATGGCTGTCGCAGAATACCGGCGCTGTGTGTATTACACAGCATTAATGCCGAGCGATGGCCAATTAGCATCATAATGATGTACATGGTGTTCGTATTGTAATAATTGTTATTGTGTATTGTAGAAATCTTATGTGTCATGTGATGTTAATAAACATATTTTCTTTCTTTCTTTCTTCTTTTTTTCAATAAGAGATGGTGGTAAGGGGGCAGTCATTTCTTTTTTAGTCTTCACTACAGGAGCACGACCCTCTATCGTACGTCGCAGACTCTGTCCCAGATAGAAGGAGGATTTGGCCTACACTCCCCACGCTGGCCAAACGGGTTGGGGAGGCCTGATCGATGTTTTATAATGTATTTCCCTTAGTCGCCTTGTACGACATCCAAAGGGAAGAGACGTAGTTATTCTATTCTAGTCTGCCGGAAATCACACGGTCAATCTATTAGTTAAATCTGTGAAATATTTTTGGGGTGTAAGTAGTTCATCAACATTTCTGAACCAAACCCAACCTCACCTGCACGTGGTGCACCCTGCTGATGGACAAACGAGGCTCTGGCGAAAAGAGAGGTAGGGCATAGCATATTTTTTAAACTGCCCTATTGGGGAAGTACCTACCTCACAGAATGCCGCAGCCAAATAACAATTTCTTTGGGAGTTTTTGTGTTGATGCGAGTGAGTGAGGTCAACAGAAAGAAAGAAAGGAAGTAGTATAGGCTGGCAACGGATCGGCGACAGACGACCGGCGTTGCTGATCTGCATGGGCCGAGATGATTGCTTCCATCAGGTGACCCACATGCTCGTTTGCCTCCCTCTCATATAAAAAAATACGTGAAACAATGAGTTGGTTTTGCATTTATAATAAAAGGCAACATCCGTAGATGGCCACAGGCCAACTCTCGGCTACAACGGAATTACAACCAAGCTGTTTTATATTTCACAAATCAGAGGCTATGAACCCTATCCTATTGGTTTTATTACTTTTATTTATATGTTTTACTAGCTGTGACTCGCGGCTGTGCCCTCGTGGTCATTACTTTAATAAAACTTTTTCCCTTGGAAATAAGATGTTTTTCCAAACCTTATATCCCCGTAAAAAATCATATCAATTCATTGTTCCTTTCAACGTGAAAGAAAGACAGACAAACCAACACACTTTCACATTTATAATATTAACATGGACACAGGAACATAGGATTTTTCGAGCATGGAAGTATGGATTTATAGCAAGAACGTTAAAACGTCCGTACTTGATGTTTTCGC
Organism: Hypsopygia costalis; assembly: GCA_937001555.2. Classification (NCBI taxonomy): domain Eukaryota; kingdom Metazoa; phylum Arthropoda; class Insecta; order Lepidoptera; family Pyralidae; genus Hypsopygia; species Hypsopygia costalis. Next base: position 20,382,707 of record OW443327.2, read on the forward strand.
TATCTGTGCGTTTACATTTGCCGACAAAAACTTACTGACTATTATAAAATCGGTGCATTTTAGTAGAACTATACTAGTTCAGTATTCCTACCTCAACTCCAACATCCGAAATCGCCGCGCTAACATTGACTCACGTCCAATGTGGTGTTCAATATAACAGTTAAATGTCGTTGGTAACATCACATAGCACCATTCGGTCGGTTAACAACGGTCACTATCTAATGACAACAACCGGCACAGACGACTTAACGTGCCCCCCGGGGCACAAAGGAGCTCCAAATAAATGAACCCATCCATGGACAGACTGCGGTTAACGTTGCCTAACTTGCGCGATCGATAGAATGACAACGATGCCATCAAGCTCCTAAAAAAATGTCATTTGATTAATACAAATTTATCGTAAATGTTTCCACCTGATGTTCGAAATCTAAAAATTCGAACACGATCGGCTTCAGCGTTGCCAATAATCCTGCCCTGGTAGTAACCCTATATCGAATTGACTCCAATTCGATATAGGGTTACTACCAGGGCACTGGCGGCGTAAAAATAAATACGCTCTATATGTCGCCCTCCTCTGATATTACACAGTGTGGGATTACAGAATTTAGTTACCTAAGTGGAAGAAGGAGTTACTGTTGCATTAATAATGTGGAGAATAAAGCAATACTAATCCGTTTATTATTCGCGACTGCATTTATAATGACATCCTGTAAATGCGAACAATGGTAAGATCACGTTACAAATATTAAGCAATTTCGTAAATAGATAAAAATGCGGTCCGTAGAATAAAGACCGATCTGTATCGTTGCTAGTTCACTTTCATGAGGTTTTTATGGGGAGCTAATGTCAGGTTGAATTATGTCATTCTAATTATCGGAAGAAAAATGAGAAAAGAAAATTATAAAAACGTATGTCTGCAGAATTTATATTTTTATCTAGTTTAACTAGCTTAACTCGTTTTCCTTTCATGATAATATCGGACTCTTTTCTACGGATAACGCGAATAGAAGTATATTAAACGATCACACTAGCAGTTAGGTGCATCTAATAATAAGATAAATTCGAAAACCATTTTTACTGCATACTATTTTTAAATAGTACGGGGTACACCCCTTGTGTATAAAAGCCGTTTCATAAGATACCTTCATTTGTTAAAGCTAACTTTTATGCTTGGTAGTATTAGGACATCGTGTATATTAAAATTATAAACAATATTTACCAGTATTGTAAAATATACTAAACTAGAACGATCTGCGATCTTGAATTTTTAAGATGTTTAATCAATGGAAGTGAAACTGCATACTATCATTCTCAACCATTATTCAACAACTTACTTTTATTTATTTTTTTATATGAGAGCGGGGCAAGCGAGCATGTGGGTCACCTGATGGAAAGCAATCACCACCGCCCATAGAAATCAGCAACACCAAAGGGTCACTGATCCGTTGCCAGCTTTTTAAGGGAAATATTGGCTCTGTTCTTGAACGCCCCCATATCGTATTTATTTGGGAATACCGCTGGAGGAAGTTGATTCCACAACTTCACAGTTCGTGGTAGAAAATGTCTTAAAAAGCGTACTATAGTAGATCGCCAAATATCGAAATGATGAAGATGGAATTTTAATTTATGGCGAGTTGTACGATAGTGGAACTCAGCGGCAGGTATCAAATCAATATTTTTTTACATAAAGAACAAATTTAATAAAAAGGAACCTTTTAAATAACAACAGCCGCAATGCTATTATATTTTTATCTTTAAATAATAATATTATTGTGGAATCCGAATATTATTACGTATTTTGAAACAAATATGTAGCAAAGAACTTTTCTTGCCAAGAACGCAACACGAGAATTTTATAAAGTTGGCACCGTAGAGCCGAGGCATGTAATGCAAAAAAGGATGAAAATATCAAATAAGGAAGGCAACAAATGGCTAAAGTTACGGATCGAATTTTAGTACGTTCGGAAACTGCAGATATGTTCTGAAATTCTTCACATTACATACCGAATTCATGTTTATGATCAGCCACTTAAAGTTTATGTCAGTTCCACTCTGCGACAAAAATAAGCTGAAAAAATTCATAAGTATCTTATTTATTATAAGCGTTACACAGACAAAGTTCCTATATAAGAGCGTCAAATAAACAAAGCCTGCACACAACCGAACGACGCGACATGATATGTGTTCTTGATTATATGTTAGTTGTAATTATTTCAGTTACCTACATGCCTGCGGCGACTAGGCGTATACGCCACTACTGGAAAAATAATTGCGGTGATACATTGCCACGGCAGTCAACCAACACAGTTGTGACATATTAGGATAGCCTCCCCACACATCCTCTTCCTACGTCTCTTGTGTAACCAGCGTTAACAACGAAAACCACCAAAAGGATAATTAATGTTATTTATTTATGGCAACAAACAGTCATGTATTAAATTACATTAATGCTCTTATAAACATTCTTGGAAATGTTGGAAGTATAGACTTAAATAATGCCAGCCTTAAAATATTTTTTTAATATATTTATACAATTATTTGAATTCTGATTCTAATGACAGGAGTTCATTGATCCAGTTAGCTAGAATAATGAAATTTACTGTGGTATCAAAAAGAAACTAAAAAATAATTTAAAGACGAAGTCTAAACGTATATCAAAAGTCAAAGTACATTACAAAAGACGGCATTTTTAAAACAGGTAGCCGTAATGTAATGCGGTGGTTCTACAAATTTTATTGTCCGCGACATATATATAAGGTAATTTTACACCAAGCACAAAATTTTAATGGGAAGTACAATTAACTAGAGAAAGTACGATTTAAGCATTTAGAAGTAAAAAGCACGCTAGAAAACTTTCTGTTAATTTCAAACAAAAAACCGGCCAAGTGCGAGTCGGACTCGCACACGAAGGGTTCCGTACCATTATTTATAAAAACGGTAAAAAAATCACGTTTGTTGTATGGGAGCCCCCCTTAAATATTTGTTTTATTTTAATTTAATTATTTATTTTTATATTGAATATATAACTAAATATTATGTGAGTATTTCAAGCGTGGTAGACGCTTATTACGCCATTACCGTTATCAATTGCGAGCAAAAAAATTACGTTTGTTGTATGGGAGCCCCCTTAAATATTTATTTGATTATATTTTTTAGTATTTGTTGTTATAGCGGCAACAGAAATACATCATCTGTGAAAATTTCAACTATCTAACTATCACGGTTCATGAGATACAGCCTGGTGACAGACGGACGGACGGACGGACGGAGAGCGGAGCCTTAATAATAGGGTTCCTTTTTACCCTTTGGGTACGGAACCCTAAAAAGTAATAGGTTTTATGACCATGTTGCGTGTAAGCTGGCTGCTTATTTGATGATATTGACATTTTTCCTCCCAGATGAACATTTAGGTCCATAGTGTTCATGATGTTCATGTACAGCGTGTTAGTTTGAATTTTTCTTCTTAATGTAACAATTGATTTTATGTCGAAAAGTAGCGTGTAAATAAAGTATAAATTGCGTGAAATACATCCTGATGAATTCTTCATCCTACCTCATAAATTTTTGCACTTGATGTAGGTAACTAAAGTAATTAATTTATTTTATTTTTTCTCGTCAAATTACACAAGGCCATCTAGTCCAAAACTAAGCAAAGCTAGTACTATCAGTACTAGATAACTGATATTATACTTAAATACATTTTTTTGTAAATTCCCAGACCAAGCCAAACAGACATGCACGGAATGTCATGACCTCATACAAGACGAAATGGCTGTCGTAATAGTTGCGTTGTAGTAATATCGTCATATCGGTAATTATCATAAACGCTACTGAAATGGCTATCATTATTACAAAAAATAAAACAATATTATTCGCAGATGACTTATCCGTGATAGTTACTTCTGACAAAGACTCGACATTATTGCAACATAAATCTGACATTAGAAACACATTGACATACATTATTGAATGGTTACACAAAAATAATTTAGAAATTAATTTGGACAAAACAAAAATTATAAATTTTAATAACCTTAAATATTATGACATTACAATAGATATTGATGGACAAATTCTAGAATGCTAATGTAGTGACATTCCTAGGTATAATGTTAAACTCAAAGTTAACTTGGTAAGAACAAATTGAGAAAGTGTGCTCCAAACTACGTAGATTTCCCTTCGCGCTGTACAAACTGGCAAAAGTGGCTTCCAAACATACTGCACTCACAGCCTATCGTGCATATGTGGAATCCACAATCAGATATGGGCTTTTGCTTTGGGGAAATGGTATCTACATAAACAGGGTTCTTATAGCTCAAATGTTTCAAGATGTTTCCTGTAGACCCTATTTTAGATCACTGAGTGTACTACCGTTGCCTTGTCTTTATATATGCGAAATTGGCAAGTTTGTTAAACAAAATATACACATATTCCAACAAGCTAAAGACCAATCTCAAAGAAGTATGCGAAATCCAAACAAATTAGTTCCAAATTTAGTACCACGAACTAGTCGCCTGCTAAAAAATTCTTATATGATGTGTCAAAAAATTTATAATAACATACCAAATGACATAAAAGAGCTCCCATTTATCAAGTTTAAAAAAACATTCAGTAAATGGTTACTGGAAAAAACTTTCTATACAGTTGACGAATTTTTAAATTATTCAAAAAATAGTTAGCTCAAGCTTGTCGGTGTATGGAGTAATTCCCTAAAATTGTGACTATAAATATTTGCATGCTAGCTATCATATAATATGGCTAAATAGGTATAAGCTACTTTACTTTTAAGATCCAACCACATTTATTGTACCAACCCTATTTATTGCAAATAAATCATTTGTATTTGTATCTGCATTGCTATAGAAAGAGCGACCTCTCTCCGCGTCCGCGCAATAAAAAACGATATTCGATGTCTAATGATCTTTACAAACTAACATAAATTATTTAATTGACCTACTTTGCTTTTGTAACGACTCTTGTAATGTGCTTAATACTCTAACTAAGTATATTATAAGTACTTACTGAGTATATAAGTACTAAGTAAGATTCACATACTTAAAAATATTTTAGAAATAAGAAGTTATTTTATAAGGCATAAACTCAATTCTTGTGCTATATATAAATATAATTGTGTTACGTAAAAGTGCTACGTATAAATTTACAAACAAAGTAGAAATTTCGAAAATTCTGAACAATATAGTTGAAATATTTATTTCATATGTGTAATAAATGTAAGAAAACAGAAATAAAAAAAACACAAGGCTGGAAAAGAACATAAATTTTCTGGTACAGCGCACTATCCTTCATCATGATCCATGGAGATAGTGCGAATACTATGGTCTCACTATCTCCATTAGTTATTTTGCATACCAATGATTAACTCATTACTTAAGATTAAATTTAGTTAATTATTACTGTGAAAAGTGCGCCGGGAAACGTGATCGACACGTTTGATAATTAGTTGAACTTTGAATAAATGTTTGCTTAATCCATTTCTAAATATTGACAACCATTGATAGTGGGAAAAAACTTCTCACAAACATTGATGGAGTTTTATGATAGTGATAATAGGATGTATCGAAACTTTCGTGTGCACAAAATGCAGGAATCGAACAGCTACTATCCTTTGTACTAAATTGCAATTGCTATACAATAACCACCGGGCTCCATTACGATTCCATTATTTTTTTTATATAAGATGCCGGGTGCCAGACAAACGTACGACACGCCTATGAGGAAATAAGGAGTATTGTTCTCTGGCAGCCCTGCTGCTCATGCAACATCTCCTTACGTCTGGTGACCTCTCTGCAGGAATACAGCAATCCTCAGGGGCATTATGATGGCTGAACTATTATGTGAGATGATGATACTTTCTCAGTCAAACTCATGCCCTACCTTTCTTCCGCTAGGGCATCGTTTGCTATCGAAGTTGGCTGTGGCTCTAAAGATAATGGTCAGCCACTTACACTCCTATTAAAGTAGATGAACATTTCGTCGTCGTCAATCCTTATTCGTCCCCAGGATACGGGTCTCCCCTCAATTGAAAGGGTTTAGAGCATACTCCAACTGCGGGTTGGCGATTAACATATTGTACCACATTCACGCTCTTATATTTATAGGATTACCTACGCAAAGAATAAGAGAAATCTGTCGGCAGTGCCATAATATCTTAATGCGGTATCGGTGCGCGAATGATCTCGAGCATGATATGTGAGAGGCTTATATTTTCTCATTGTTCTAGGAACAATTTCCTGATATGAAACCCTTTGTTATAGTGTGATGCAAGCAGCTGGCTCGCCGCCAGTACTCGTACATGTTTCATATTTCACTGGATCAGCGCGACTTACAATAGCGGATGTACATTTCTTTCATTTTTTTTTCATGCACGTGTTAAAATTTTTCTCTAACCAACTAGTGCACAGGCTTGTTTTCCCTGTATTAGTTATGAGATTAGTGATTATTTCAGTGTCCAGTACAAATATAGGAAAACAGAAAACTTAGACTCGCCTATTTATCTGTTAATTACAAGAATTTAGTTGCGTTTTAACATTTTTGCCTGTTTCTAATAACTTTATTGTTCAGAATTACATAATAAATAAGTACATGCAAAAAAAAGCGTTGCAAAGGCGGACGTATTCCACCTGTTGATATCCAGTGAATTTTCAGGTGTTTTCGTGGGTTCGATCCCCGCACAAGACAAATATTTGTGTGCATGTACATTTCTGTTTGTCTTAGTCTGGGTGTTTTCTATTAATTTATTATATGTATGTATAGACAAAAAAACGTATTTAATAATATATCAGTTATCTAGTGTCCATAGTACAAGCTTTGCTTAATTTGGGTTTGGGACTAGATGACCGTGTGTAATTAGAATACCAACGCGTCAGTTACTTCGCAGAATAGGGATGTCGTGAGTATAGTATGTCGCGGTACATGAATATCGGAAAACACGGGGGTAGATGAAGACTCATCGACTTCTGTAACGGAGGCGGAGGTACATCGCTGAGACAGTCAGCCTGTGACCACGGCCGGTGCAACCTGGGGCCCTACCGCCGAAGTTGAAGCCGATTACCACCAATTTTTTGGATGCGAAAATGACACTACTGCTTAGATTGTTAGTAATTATGTTTAGCTTTGCAGGAAGACACCCTAGAGCTCTACCGACTAAGCTGAAGATGTTTGTCAATAATAAGACCAATTTTTGGAATAAAAAATCCGATGGTAATCGGCTTCAGCTTCGGCGGTAGGGCCCCTGGTCGAAACGTCAGGTAAAAATCATCATCATCATCATCATCAATTTTAGTCTCCACTACAGGAGCACGACCCTCTCTCGTCCGTCCCATACAGAAGGAGGATTTGGCTTACACTCCCCACGCTGGCCAAACGGGTTGGGGAGGCCTGATCGATGTTTGATAATTTCCCTTAGTCGCCTTGTACGACATCCACCGGAAGAGACGGAGTGATTCTATTCTAGTCTGCCGGAAATCACACGTCCAATAATAATAACAGGTAATAATAACGTTATGTAAATGCCCTTAAGGTGACGTGAGTCCAGGGCTTGGCCGTTTTCGAGGGGGTGAGGTGCGGGGCTTGAGAGGAGCCGGCGCGGGGTACTCGCTTACAAGCGCGCGATCGCTGCCGAGACGCCACAGTATAGCGAAGCGACTATCTACACCCGTGTAGTATTACACCCGTCAATACAATAGTTAAAAGTACTTACTGGAAATATAATTATATGAAAATAAATAAACCACATGTAAAAATACATTTTTTTTATTAATGAAGTATATTATATTCAACATGCAAACAAGTGACGTTTTGGTATATTATGAAAAAATAAAGAATTCAAAATAAAAAGAAAACTATTCAATAATTCTTTTATATTCAATTATATTTATTATTGGTCAAACTAAAATAGGTACATACTTAGACTAACTAACTATCACGCGCCAGCATACACTATTCTTCATCCTTCTAGGAATCGATATGTGCCGTACAGCACGCGTCTGTCCCTAGCTACTATGCCCGAGCATTGTTATTTGGCTGCGGTATTCTGTGAGGTGGATGTAATTCCCCAGTCGGGTAGCTTACAATTACGCTCCCTACCTCTCTTTTCGCCAGAGCTTCGTTTGTCAGTCAGCAGGGTACACAGCGCGCAGGTGAAGTTGGCTTTTGTTTAAAGATGTTGATGAACCACTTACACCCTAAAATATTAATGATCCAACGTCCTAGCTCCTACACCAAAAAAATATTAAGCGTAAGTCGTGTCCTACACCAAAAACGTTGGTGGCGGAAGCACGCAAAGTAGTGTAGTAGACTTGTGTAGTTCCTGAGTGAGTAGATCAATTGTACCAGTTCACCATACAAGCCGGTTCTTGTCACTCACTCTTCCTTGTCCCATGTAGTTCATTGCGTCATTTAGTTCAATCGAGTGACAAAGAGTAAAAAGAACGGAAATACTAAAAGCGTACGAGTTAGAATGAGAGAGATACGTTGTAATGCCAAAATTGCTGATAGAGAGCGAAAAGGACGGAAGATTCTGTAATTGTTCGAGATAAAAAGAGACAGTTTCGTGCGTGGTTGACTGACCGAATTAGAACTCTAAGGCTAAGGACATAAGAACCATAAGCTGTTAGCGAAAATATGCTATAGTAGTAGTACAAGGCTCAATTTTTATATTAATTATTATTTTAACCACTAAATAATTTCTTTTTACTCAAGCTTGACAGTCCTAAAGCCTGTGAAAAGTTTGAAGGAAAATCAATATTTATAAAGGAATTTATAAAATATTTCATTAGTTACACTTATTTAAAACAAAAATACAATGTCATCAAAATGATGCAATAGAAATGTAGAAGGAATCAGTCAATAGAACTACTGAGTCGATTGAATCAAAGATACATTGAACTAAACTGAACGAGTGAGTCAAAAGAACTACAGAAGTAAATGAACTAAATGAACTAGATGAGTGATATAGTTCAATTGCGTCAAAAGAACTGCATCTCTCTTTTCAGTTCAGTGAACTGCTTTGCGCAAGTCTATAGTGTAGATCAAATTGCCTCTAAATTTGACTTCCGCAAAATAACACCTGAATCAATTAACTATCTAGCTACTAATATTATAAATGCGAAAGTATGGATGTCTGTTTGTTCCACTATCTTTGGGGTTATCACTATATCTGGGCTGTAAGTGGTTCATCAACATCTTTGAACCAAAGCCAAGTTTACCTGCACGCCGTGCACCCTGCTGACTGACAAACGAAGCGCTGGCAAAGGGAGGTAGGGAGCGTAATTGTAAGCTACCCGACTGGGGAATTTACCTCCACCTCACAGAATACCGCAGCCAAATAACAATTCCCTTGAGAGTTGTTGTGTTCCTGCGAGTGAGTGAGGTCACCAGAAAGGAAGGAGTTGCTGTGTTGGTAGCGGGAGTGGCGGTGCGCGAGCAATATTTTAAGTTGCGAGCGTTATTATAACTACGGTAACCATTTCACATCAGGCGGGCCGTATGTTTTTACGGCCCGACGAAGTATAAAAAATAAAAATTATGACACCTAAACGGCCAAACCGATTTCGATGATCGCGTACCTACATGTATGCGATAAACTCAATCGCTACTGAACGAATTTCAATGTGGGTTTACAGATATTTCAAGAAAGATTTATAATAAAGTTTTCCAAAGAAACATCTAGCATGAGAAAAAAAAACCGGGTGTCAGTAAAAAAATAAATGTATCATCATCATCGTTGTTTCGTTGTCTTACTGATATTCCTACACTGTGTTTATTTCAACGTGTTTATTGACAACGCGTTGAACGGACGCGCGGCACAGGTCCTACCTCGAACGCAGCTCCTAGAGCACTGACGTTGAGAGCGATCGAGTGTCGGAGAGGGTGCGCGACCGCAAATCGTTATTCTTTTAATAACTTTATTTAAATTATTTTATTTTTAAAAGTAATAGCATAATGCTCTCGTAATTAAAATTATGAAAATTTTGGTATAATTTCCATAAAAAAATTGTATTAAATAGTTATAATTTTTAGAGTGCAAATTTAAAGAGTAAGTTCACGATTTTTTTCTATCGAGCCAAAAAATATTAATTGTGTTTTCAATAGCTTTGTGCCCTGCAGAAAGGACTTAAGATTTCATAGTTAAATTTCTAGGAACCAAATTGAAATAGTTTAATAGAACTATTCTTTCAATAAGCGTGTTTCCTGGACTCACTTCACCTTAGTTAATATTTTGCACATGCAACGCGAAAGTTTCAATGTTATTATGATTTCAGTATAACTTCAGTTATCTAGTGCTCATGGTACAAGCTTTACATAGTTTGGGACTGGACGGCAGTGTTTAATTTGTCCAGGAATATTTATTTTTATTTTATTTTTATTATAAATAGATAGGTACCTATATTAAATTCTTTCTAGGAATATATTTATGTTTTAATATTCTCGTTAAAAAGTCTTACTTCGTATAAGTACGTAATTATACGGTGCAATGATTTTAAAAATGTTTTCAAATGTACGGTCTCGTTTATTTACAAACGGGGCCATAAATTCATTTTCAAACTTTTCAACAGGTATTGTTCTCAAGCCCCTTCCTTGTTCGTGAAATATAAAACGAACTTATTATTTACTCGCTAAATTAACTTGACGATATTTTTACTTTTTAGTATTAGAACAGAATAGGACAAACGGGTCATATCGTATCTCAATCTCTATATCGGTACTATCTAACTGTTCGTCTATCACAAGCTAGCAGTACCAAACGATTCAAGACTTGTAAATTCGGCATAGAGCATAGATAAATCAATGCTTACCTATTATTTGTCTGTGGTCAGAGTAACACTTAGTTTGATTTAGATATATCATCAGAATCCACCATCGTTCAAAAGATATTCTATATTTCTACAAATTAAAGTTTATTTGAGATATCTTATTCCACATGAACGAATTCGCAGACATAGCTAGTACTAAATAAAATTTCGGTATAACACAGAAACAATTTGATAAATGAAGTTATTATGTTCGAGCGAGTAAAATTAAGAGAGTTGAAGCGGAGGTGGTAATGCGCGAGCAATACTTACGTAAGCGTATAAAGATACATATCAGTAAAATATCCCAATACCCATTGTATTGGGATATTTTTCTGATCCCATGTGTTGGACAAGGATAGAAGTATTCATGGGTCTCCTATACACTCGTCGAGATTGTACAGAATGGGTTAAGTGCATTTGAGATTGATAATATTGAGAACTTTCCTAGATAACTCCAGATTTTTGTCTGACATATTGTACGGCTTATTATACTCGAGTTCGTGCTGAATGACGTAGATCGATCTAGATCATTCCACAATTTTCCAGAACTTTCTAGAATGTTAGGGGGTAGTCTGCATTTGGGTACATTTCGGAACACCTCAGAATTACTCTGGAATATTAGAAATCACTCTTGAATGAAAATGAAATGAAAATGATAAAATATTTATTTGACTAGGCATGCAAGGAATATTGTGGAATATTCTGGAACACTAGAATCATTCAACCCCCGAGCGAAGCTGGGTACCCCAGAAAATACTCTCTAATAACCGAGTAGTCCAATAAGTGTTAGCTAAAACATTAAAACCGAACAAAGACAATTTCACTGTAAGGGAAAAATATAGTTAGGAATGGATATTCCGTTCCATTCAATGGCTTTCCTCATATTTGAATTTCAATAGGTCCGTACTATTATTTGAAACGACATCACGAATAATATTTCTTTTCCATCTGACGGAGGTACGTGTGTAGGGAAAATTATTACAGCAAAAAATGAATGTAATGATGTTATTTTATAGGTACTTTGTATCTAAGTAACCTATACCTATGCTGATACAATATAATGGTAGAGAAGCAAAATCTGTACATTGAAGATATTTGAGATACTCTGGGTGGCTCTTAAAAATCATTGATATCCTCTAATCGAAGGGATTTAGAGCATACTCCTAAATACATAGATCTAATGACAACAGTCGGGACCGACGGCTTAACGTGCCCTTCGAAGCACGGAATAATTCCAGATAAAAAAACCCATCCACGGACAGGGTACGGTCGACGTCGCTTAACTTGCGTGTTCTATTAGACTGCCACGCGTAACACTTATTTTCTATCTCACCTTTACTTTTTAATAAAACACGTATTCATTATGATATTAAAATTTCCCAAAATTACTTTACAGAAAATGACTACATTAATAAATTAAAGAAATCTGGTGATTCTGCAGTTACCTATGAACCTTCACTGTACATTGAATATTAAAATTACCCATGGACTCCTGAAAAGACAAGAAGTATCTTCTATGTACTTCGTCCGTGAAGATATCTCAAATTTAGTAATTTTACTTCACAGCTATTTGCAAATAATAATTTGATTACGTAACCTTCATTATTTTACGTAGGGTTGTTAGGTCAACGAGAATGAAGTGGTAACCACAGCACTGCGTTGTCATGCCGCAGCGTTATCGCGTCGCATCGTCCCTCTTGGCGCTTAGTTCAGACACAGTATAAGTAATAGTACTAACGTTCAGACTCAGCCCGCTCTTATCACTGGCCTAATTATTTCATAAAGCCACACGAAAAGTCGTTTACAGCAATTAAACAAACCGCACTGCGTGTCATACTAACCTCAGTGTGAAATAGACGGTAGATGGTAGATCATTTAGATAAATAGAACATGATTTATTCGCACTATACGAATATATTTATCTGGTTAGTAGTTATGAAGTTATTTCATGTATTATCAATGTTATCGCCATGTATTTAAAATGAAATTATTTAATATAGGTATTAATACTGTTATCAGCGAAATTTATTGAGCTTATAAAATCGTCCGGTCGTTCTGTCTGTCCGTCCTGAAACTCAAAATTTCGAAATTCTGACTTCGGAGTCGTGTAGAGCATCAAAAAGTAAAGTCGTACTGTAAAGTGACCTTGGTTTTCCGATATCAATTCGGAAAACTGACCAAAATAAATAAATAAAAAAATTATGTCTGTCCGTCCGTTGCCATGAAACTCAAAATTTCGAAATTCTGACTTCGGATTCGTGTAGAGCATCAAAAAGTAGTAATGTAAAGTGACCTTGGTTTTCCGATATCAATTCGGGAAAATGGCCAAAATAAAAACTTTTAAACGAAAAAATTAAACCGCCGAAAAAAAGTGAAAGCAAAAGATAATAAACTTTGTTTTTATTGACCTTAATAACTAAGTTCTTAAACTAATTTAAGTACACCTAAGTAATTTTGAGTCGGCGCCAAACACGCATTTTTTGGAATATTTTTGTTTATCGTTGGAGATTTCACGTTGCATTGTTAATTTGATTTGATTATTTTTATTTCTTTAAATTTGAGGTACTTTAGTGTTCAATGATTGTTTGGCGCCGACTCAAAATTACTAAGGTGTACTTAAATTAGTTTAAGAATGCATTATAATTTTGTGTTATCAATATTAATATTTCGAATAAAGATTGATGAATAGTAAATAACACTGTATACGATAATTAATCACGGTTGAAAACGTAATTTTATTAAAACAAACACAGATAATTGAGTTTTACAAATCTGTTCAGTTTAACATACATATCTTCCGCATCTGCACGGGATCGACATGGCTTTTATTTGATCGAAACATAATTAATCTTTCTGTAATAGTATAAAAATATAAGTATCTTGTACTTATTTTTACCCGATTAACGAAGAAAGTTGGATATTTTTTTGAGTGTATGTACGTATGCATATATTATGTATATTTCTTTGGCACGCTTTATAGCCTAAACCTCTTGACGGATTTAAATATATGAGGTGTCAATAGATTTCTCTCATCTGTGAGAGTGATATAGGATAAAAGTATTAGTTCAATATTGAGTTCGCGAAAAATATTTGAATTTTTGTTTAGGTTAATCATTTTTTTGTACTCTCTCTTTCTACAAAGAAATAATTTGATACATTCCCAATTTCATAAAAATAACTTACTTCTTACATTATATTATATACATGTATTTTATACAGTTACCAATCCGAAAATCCTATGTAACACCCCTGCCTTTGATCCTGGAGCAACCGCTTCCCTGCCTATACGACACAATGCTCGATTGAGCGTACAAACACGTCTTTAGCAGTGTTCCCGGTTATCAAAAATATAAACCCGTATACTCAATTGGCCCAACGAGACACATCTTATGTGTGCATGAAACACAAAGAAAAAATATTTGTGTGCTTTAATTTTGCAGCTACATAATACTATTACATTTTATCAAGCTTCAATAATCAAAACGTGGATACTCGTATACTTTTCGGCCGATGCCCAAAGTGAAAACCCCGTACATAATAACATTGAGACTTGACAATGTTTTCTTTCTATCGTATATTTTATGAGCAACCTCGAGATAAAATAGTCGGCATATAACAATATTAAAACGGCCGTAAATCCGATGAGATTGGTTTCCGTAAACAGTGCTCGTTGGAGAATGACAAATGGACTAACCATAGGTAAATCCTCACCCGTCTGATTATTGGGAAATGGACGACCCGACCCACGAAATTAATTTTCTACTCCACGAAATGGAAATGTACCTATTTCAGGAGCATGCATCCTGTCTTCGTATTTACATATCTGTGGCTTGGTTTCTTCAATAGCGAGTTCCATCTAAGACACTGAACTTCCGACATACATTTTGATTTATATCCGACACTATAAATTATATTAATTTGAATGTAAAACAGTTTTGTAGATAGTTGTGGAAATATTACGTTTAACTACGTCGTAATTTCTCTGAGCTTGCATACGACGCAATATATTATAACAAGTTGCTTTTAAAAATCGGTCCAGATTTTTTCTTTGTTTTTATTTCTATAATCTATTTTAACCGACGTCAAGAAGAGTCGACTTTACCTCATAAAGTTAATATTAATAACTTTATGCGTTACTTATTCGATTTTTGCAATTGTTTTGAACAGATTATTTGTGAAATTGCTGTCACATTATTGGCTTACACTATATTTAGAGTTAGCAGATAATGACTACATTCACTTAATCTCCTCAATGCGAAACCTCAGCATACCCTCTGCTAACGCAGCATGTTCTCAAAAACGTGACTTCACTCGCAGGAATACAACAAGCCAACAACAAGGATATTATTATTTGGCTGCGGCTTCTGTGAAGTTCCCTAAGACTATACTACATAATAGTATGTATATCCCTAAGACTATACTACATAATAGTATGTATATCCTCTGAACGTGATTCTGTCGATAAACAAAAGAGAGGTAGAGTATATATCTATATATATACTCTACCTCTCTTTCGCCAGAATCCCGTTTGATTATCGACAGAATCACGTTCAGAGGACAGAAGATGCAAGAAAATACGCACAGTCTGGCTTTCAACACTTTCATACAACTAGACAGTAGATTTCGAGATTTCGTTTAGTCAGTGACTGAATGAGAGAATGACCTTTCGCTTTTATAATTATAGACTGGCTTGTGTTTGCGAGCGTCGCACCGCCAAATGAGAGTATCTACTATCTATCGAAGTAAAAAATGTCATACATGTCTAGGCCAGGGGACCTACCGCCGAAGCTGAAGCCGATTGCCATCAAATATTTTGATTCGAAAAATACGACTTACGTTTTAGTTATTGACTAACATCTTCAGTTTAGTCGGTAGGACCCCAGGTCTTCTACTAAGTTAAACACAAGTACCATAAATTTAGGCTGAAGCTTTGTTTTCGAAATCAAATAATGGTAATCGGCTTCAGCTTTGGCGGTAGGCCCCGTGATCATATTTTTTGTGTAGGTATAGAAAATTTTATCCAAATCCGTCCAACCGTGAAAGAGTAACAAACGTCCATCCATCCACCTACACATCATTTCGACAAACTTTAACATTAATAATATTAGTAGCATTTATTTATGTATTCTGTCTGCTATACAAACAAGATTAAAAGCGACTTCAAAGTACTATTCAGCCATTAACTGTAAACGTTTGCAACAGAAGGCGTTCACTTCGTAAATAATTATATTTTGCTGCACCGCGGTGTAGACCATTAGTACTAATGCTTTCACACTATTACCTACAAAAGGCCAAAATTGCATGTGCTCGGTGCTGTACTCGCGACAACATTAAATTCCTCTGAAAGTGATGTGAATTAAACTAGAAGCTTTTGTTGTCCAAAAGATTTTGCTTTATATTATCTACTAGTAACCCGCCACGACTTCACCCACATTAATATGTCGCAGCAAATAACATTTGCCGCATTGCATACGGCTAGCTGTTTAAAAATAATCTGCTTTATATGATGGTGGATTAACATTTAGGCGAATTGTCTTTAATTTATCGTTCGCTTACGTTAAATTTGCTTTGTGATTAATTACAAATAGGAGCATCGCAAAGCGCATTGAATAACCATGTCAAATTGAAGAAAAAATGATTCCGCCCACATAGATACAACACAAAATATGTTTTCTCTTTTTATAATATTAGTAAAGACAGTAAAGACTAACTTACACTCGCGGCTCCACTTGATAGGTATAATATCTGTGCCTATATACCTATATATAGGGTAACTTGGTCAATATAGTCTCCTTCTTTCAAACGTCATAAAAATTGGTACAGCGGTTTCAAAGCTTACCCTAAATCAAAGAAATTTGACCTAATGAATGTCTTTGGCCTGAATAGATAATCAAGTAGATAGAAAATAACAGCATCTTTTCTTTCCTAGAACTCAAGCTATCATCAGACCAAATTTCATCAAAATTGTTTACACAGATTAGCCGTAATAGACAAACAAGTACCAAAATTGACACGGTTGTTTCAAAAATTAGCCCATCAGAGTTTTTTTTTATGTGAGAGGGGGGCAAACGAGCATGTGGGTCACCTGGTGGAAAGCAATCACCACCGCCCATGGATACCAGCGACACCAATGGGTCGCCGATCCGTTGCCAGCCTTTAAAGAGTGACACAAAAGTTTAAAAAATGGTCAATCTAGTTTTTTGGGAACATATTAATGATCAAAGACCTAAATATCTCATGATATCTTTCTCTATATCAATAGCGCAAAAATCATAATTACATCACGCTTCGATTGTATTTATATATATAGACTATATATATATACAAGCGGGGTGGTTTTGTGGCGTTCACAGGCCTCCATCTTAAAATTCTACAGTATTCGATTTGAATATTGAAACGTTGTAGTATATATGCACTGTCGATCGGTCGTAAAAAAATATCATTTCAGCTCTATATGTAGAACTGATTATGCTATTTCCCTTTTTGTTCCTTTGCAATATACTTAGTTCCAGCGACTGTCTACACTCAAAATCAAGTAAAGAGTTAGTAATACAGTCCAGGATAATGATGCAATCCGTAGTAAAGCTACGA
Source organism: Hypsopygia costalis (assembly GCA_937001555.2). Taxonomy (NCBI): domain Eukaryota; kingdom Metazoa; phylum Arthropoda; class Insecta; order Lepidoptera; family Pyralidae; genus Hypsopygia; species Hypsopygia costalis. The sequence goes on from OW443327.2 coordinate 20,400,112, forward strand.
AAGTTTTACAGTACGACAGCTGTTAGCAAAGAGGTTGTCGTAAACGGACTTTAAGCGGAGAGGAAATAGCGGTGCGGCCGCGAACGCACGCACGGAAATGAAACAGCCCGCAGACGCTTCCTCAAAGAGCACGCAGCCGTTAGTTTAAGCTGCCCGTTTGTCGGTAATCTGCGACCGCCACTCGCACTCGCCTCTCGATCTTTGCATAAACATAATTCACACTACACAGAATCGAAAGCCAATTCAAATTCCCCAACAAATGTAAATATTAAGCGGTGGCGCAACGGCGTATTGTCCAGTATTGTCGGTTTTGTGAAACATGATAATAACAGTCACGCCAGTAAACGCCCCAAATTTAGTATTGTGAAATTTTACTTCGTTTAAGTACCGATAACAATATCCCGAATTCCCGAAACATACATTGTCACTGCTCGTAATTTGATTTTGTTAGTACATTTTTGGCGACTTTATTATTTAATACACCTGTTGTGTGACGGGAGTTGGGAGCGTAGTATCTTATGCTGAGTCAGCACGCAGACAGCGAGAGTGACAGGCTCACTGCGTCACTCCTCTCTCATTACATACCTGTCTTGTCAGCGCCTCGTGTCACAACACAAACCGTTTTACGGCTGCAAGCTTACTCCACGGTCTTGAAAAATACTCGAAAATTGATCAAAGGTTCAGTAGTGTCACTCTATTTAAAAATCAGTCGACGTACCTAAAATTTATTTCAGAGGCTTTCTTTATTTCCCTCGTAATTTGATCAGAGAGGTTTCGGGGTGCTTACTTGGGAGTGGTTCAGTTTATATTCGACGGCAGTATTCGTACGGCACATTTGCTTCCAATTCAATTCTCTGCTCGGCTCGTTGCAGCAGTGAATGAGCCATCGCAGAGATTGTCTCCTCGCCCGCGCCGCCCGCCTTCGCTCCGCGCCTGTCATCCCGACAAATACCCTTACCTATAAGCAAATACGTTCAGCCATTATGTAACCGTTATGTATGTGTAAAGTACCTGTTTTAAAGCCAATTTTGTTCGTGTTGATCCAATAACATTAGCATAATTGAAGAATTCTATGTTTTAAATTCTCTAATGGATCGCACTTTTTCTGCCGGATCAGTGATAAGTGATTTCAGAACGAAGAGGTTGTTCTCGCAGCATGTTCGTTTCTCTCACACGATGCGTAGGTACTAAATTGCATTTTCGTGCTTTCGAATAATAAATGTGAATTTCCAAAGCAGATAGTTCTCAGAACTTTTTCCTCTTTAGCCGAAGAGGTGTTGAAACTGTTCCCGGGCTAACCCCAAGTTGTGCTCGTATAGTGTATTGTGCTTTGTTGTTCAGTGTAGTAAATGGGTTGGCTTTATTTATCGCAATTTGTGGTGAGCGCGCTGCAGGCACCCACAGGTTAGTTTTAAAGAAATTACATTATGTATTAAAAACTTTTGAAATGGAGTAATTGCGCAGCGGTTTGTGGCGTTAATACATAAATGTATATACATCAGGCTCTGTCTGATGATACTGAACATAAATATCTCCGACTCTGTATACATATATAATGTCCTCGTATTTATTGTTCAACAGTAGTTTCTACGGGACGAGGGCCCACCACACATTCCCACCACTGTGTCTCCAGTATAGCCAGGATTAACAGAGGCGACCACCAAAAAAGGCAATGAACAGTGAAGTCCATTGCAGTCTCAGGGTTAAAAATATGGATACCTTGGAACTCAAAACGAATTTAATCAGAAGACATTAGAAAGAGTAAGAATCTTTTAAAATATTTGGCTTCCCCTCTTACCAATGTGAGAGACAGCAATATGGCAAATAAAGCATAAAAAGCCTAAAGAGAGAGCTAGTCAAGTGAAGCTCAATTGCCGTGCACCACGGATTTTAAGTATCTAACACTATTGGGGACCTAAAATATTGTGTTGTTACCTAACACATCGATTGCAATAATATGAATTGAAAATTACTGAACGCTTAGTAATTCTCCCTTATTGCTACCAAGTCAGAATAGTATACACAATATAGTATTCAACAGTACAGCGGTATAACATGAAACGGATAAGTTTGCTATTATACTGCTTCTCGGGTGGTGAGCAAGCAAACCTTCCGCGTGGCTCAACTATAGTAACACTTTGCTATCCCCTCTACTGATAATTCCTAGGATATATCTCGTTAGGAGCATTTTTGTCTACACTCATTCGCGGGAACAAACCTACTCCCTGACTTTATCATCTGACTGCCGTGTCCTGTATTACCTGTGTCTGTATACATAAGTCAAACAAATCGTTAGGGGCCTACTAACTGCTACTATTCACTGACTTTGTCTTGTTCTTATATTTTCGCGAGAAGACCGCCTTAAGAGCCCTATTACATTTGCACGCTGACGAGCTCTCGCGCAGTACTAAACCCGCGAAGGCCGCCGGTGCATCGTTTTTTGTAGTAATTTTTATCGTTTTTATTGAAATAAGATAATAAATTCATGCTACAAAGTTTATTCATCATGAAGTAACAATTATTCTCGTATAAATTTTGCTCAATAATATTAGGTTGGGGAAAAAGTCTTTTCGTATTTTATATGAAAATTCAAAACATTTTTTAATAAAGTTTATTTACATTTAACTAAAGTATGTAGGTGCCATTTTGTTCGATAACTTTTTGCCATCTTGTAGGTACAGACATGATCCCATTACTATAGAAATTTTGGGACTTCTGTTTAAAAAACCACGACAAGTGGTTTTGGCAGCCTTCTCGTGATGTTAACCTGACATTGCCTAAAGAATTCTGAAGAGACCAAAACAGGTGGAAATCAGAAGGTGCAAGGTCAGGACTATACGGCGGATGCATTAACACCTCCCAGTCAAACTCTCTTAATTTTTGCTGAGTGGCTAAAGATGTGTGAGGTCTAGCGTTATCATGATGAAAAATCACACCCCTTCTGTTAATTAATTCCGGCCGCTTTCTCTCAACTTTTTGCTTTAATCTCATCAGTTGTTCACAGTAGAGTTCAGAATCGATAGTCCTGCCTGGCGGTAACAGCTCATAATGAATAATGCCCTTCCAATCCCACCATACACACAGCATCACCTTGTTGCGGGTTAACCCGGGTTTTGCCAGAGTCTGTGAAGCCTGACCGGCCTTTGACCACGACCTTTTTCGCACGTTCTTGTCGTACGTGATCCACTTTTCATCACCAGTTATAAGCTTCTTCAAAAACGGTTCGCTTTCATTACGTCTTAGTAAAGAATCGCAAATGAGTACACGGTTCATTAGGTTTCTTTCAGTGAGATCGTGAGGCACCCAAATATCGAGCTTTTTAGTGTACCCAGCTTTTTTCAAATGCGCCAAAACTGTTTTGTGGTCAATTCCTAATTCTTCAGCTACGTCATAACTACTGATATGCCGATCTTGCTCCATTTTTTAAAAAATGGCATCAATTTTATCCGTAACAGGGCGACCAGAGCGACGTGCATCTTTCACATCAAAATTTCCTGATTGAAAACGCTTAAACCAAATTTGTGCTACTCTCACAGACACTGCACTAGGTCCATAAACGTCACAAATTTTTTTCGCAGCTTGCGTTGAATTTTTACCTTTTTTGTAGTAAAATTTTAAAAAGTATCGAATTTCTTCATTAGATTCACTCATCTTGACAGTAAAAAAAACAAATGAAAATCACACATTTACCTAATTTGAATTTGGAATTATCTTTATTAAAATTTAAACTTTTTAAAGATATCAAAACCTGCTAGATACAAATGGTATAACCAAAGAGATTTTATTACAAGTTCATACATACTATAATGTGAAAAGACTTTTTCCCCGACCTATTATTATCGTTTATTCGAGAAATTAACAGCTTACTTAAAGCGATTTTCGAAGATTTTTGGTTCATCATCATCATCATTATCAGCCTGTATCTACCCACTGTTGGATATAGGCCTTTCCCAATGCTTTCCACCATATGCGATCCTCCGCTTTCCGCATCCAACCGCTACCAGCCACTTTTTTGAGATCGTCGGTCCATCTAGAGAGGGGGCGCCCTATGCTTCGTCGTCCCATACGTGGCCTCCACTCTAGGACTTTCCTCCCCCATCTGCCATCGCTGACTCGGCAGATGTGGCCAGCCCACCGCCACTTCAACTCGCTGACTCTGAGAGCAATGTCGACCACTTTAGTTCTCCGTCGAATTTCTTCGTTCCGGATTCGATCCCTTAGAGAAACTCCAAGCATTGCTCTCTCCATCGCTCGCTGTGCGACTTTTAGTCTGTGAACCAGCCCAACGGTCAGCGTCCACGTTTCTGCACCGTAGGTCATAGCGGGGAGGACGCACTGATTAAACACTTTGGTCTTCAAACATTGGGTGATCTGCGGTGAGGATGTGCCGAAGCTTCCCAAAAGCTGCCCAGCCCAGTCGAATGCGTCTATCGATCTCTTTGTTGAAATTACCCCGGCCCAGCTGTATGGCCTGTCCGAGGTAGACGTAGTCTTTAACCACTTCAATTACTGCATTCTCTACGACAACCGGGCTAGGGATGATGAGATCGTTGTACATAACTTTCGTTTTGTCAAAATTCATCCCCAACCCCACGGATCGAGAAGCAGCATTGAGATCGTTTAACATTCGACTGAGATCCTCCAGCGATTCAGCCATTATGACCACGTCATCGGCAAATCGTAAGTGTGAGATGTACTCGCCGTTCACATTGATACCCCGCGTCTTCCAATCAAGCGTCTTAAATACATCTTCTAGTGCAGCGGTGAATAGTTTCGGGGAGATGACATCCCCTTGACGTACCCCCCGCTGCAGTTGAATAGGATCAGACTGCTGATTCTGGACGCGGACAGTCATTGTTGCAGCATTATATAGACATCTCAGCACTTCGATATAGCGTTGGTCTACTTGACATCGCTGTAAGGATTCCAGAACAGACCAAGTTTCGATGGAATCGAAGGCTTTCTCATAATCCACAAAAGCCATACACAACGGCAGATTTTTTAAAAGAATGTTTTTCTGCTATATTAAATCAATGATATTTCAAAATTCCGAGGCCGCTATGTACTTTATGACTATATAACAAATAACTTTCTATTTTTTTTATTTCATTTGTTTGGAACAGTAGTACAATCCAGGAGCTCAAAATAGTGAATGCGCGCATTTTATGAAAATCTTTCTCTGCAATTTTGGGTTTATTTAAAAAGTTAAGCAAAATTTACAAAAAGCGAGGCCGCTATGTACTATGCCAATAACTATTCTGTACTATTCAATAAGTCAACATTGTTAATATATTTTTGTTTCCGAGATCAAGAACTCCAAAATTGGCCATTTTACGCAAAAATCACAGTCAAAATGTAATATGGCTCTTAACTACCAAGACCAAGCCTAAGATGCGAGGGGAAGCAGCCAAGTAAAAAGTAGAAACGGGGGCGCCCACCATCATTTTTGTAAATTATTTATATACATTATCAAGTCAACCTTTTTTCGAAAAGTTGCACCAAGTTTAGGTAAACGTGGTGCGCCTTTCGGAATTGCCAACGAGGCCATGCCGAAAGAGAGGTACGTATCTATGATGCGGGCCCCATTCACCTTCAGTTGGGACGAGCAATAACTAGATTTTCGATCACAGAGAGACCACGACAGTTTGGGTCAGCCTAGGCATATCCAGTCATTCGTTATAGTTTACTTAGACATAGTGTGTAGTGTAATATTAACATATAGTTTTATGCATTGGCTACACAAGCCTGCATATAGAATGGCAGGCATTGTATTCTTTGACTGAATTACACATGCATATGTGTATAGTGTATTTAGCCGATAACATTAATATTGAGACACAATAGGTAATTATAGTAATAATTATATTTTTTGTATATAAACACTTTAATCTTGACAGTTTATTCATACAGTTCCCCTCGCTCTCATTCCAGTGCAAATAAGCTCTTTTGCGAGCTTTTCATCTAAGCTGCGACCCATTTCTCGCATCATTGCCTGAAGATCTCGTACACAAATGCTCAGGAGATTTGATTACTCTGCATTATTTTACGCACCGGGGGACGCGGCCAACAAAAATGTCGCCAGATTAGGCAGATACATTGTAATGTACTCGTATAATGTACTGTCAATGAATTTCATGACATTATTACCCATTTGGTTCTGTTTTTTATTGATTCAGTATTCATAAGTTGTGATGTTAAAATTGGATAGGTTAATTCTGTTCTTGTTCTGTTATGCATTTATTAGAATAGCGAAATTACACAGTGCAATAGCGCTCGATGAGATCGATATGTTAGGAAGAAACTACTGACTGACATATCAACAGACAGCCCAAACTTCTGGGTCTAGATTCCTTTTTCTGGGTCTAGAACTTTGGCACGTAGGTTCATTGTGAGGTGTAGAGGTGCACTAAGACAGGATTTTAGTAAATTCCCGGTATACGCGCGTACGAAGTCAAAGAAGTACGATTCGAATTCACACACTGAGGATTTCGATTTTCATTAACTAAAATAATCATGAAAGTAAAATCTGAAAAAGTAATATTTAGAAAGAAAGTATTAACATATAATTATATTAATATACTTTGGAATATAAGACAATTATTAAACTAGTCGCTCAAGTTTTTAGTATTCTCGTGAGTAAAAATGTCCCCGAATAAAGATATTTTGCCTTTTTTTTTTTAATTTCTGATAATGGGACCATGCCCTTAGACTACGCGGGTGCATGATCCCATAAAATTTTTGAAAGCCAACTTAGTTTTTTTTTTTGCTTTCCGCAATTATAAAATGACCTATATTGTTAATACAGATATCGCTACTATTACATATTACATACTATATTTTACTGTAACATTTAGATCTGTCTCTATCACGACTAATCAATGTAGTTTTTTCGCTTTGTAAACTCCATATAGCTCGCGTTTGCCAAACTACAAACTGTTGCGTTTGTATTAGGTAGTTCTAAGAATTTTATATCGTGTTTGTTTGTAACATATTTTTATTATTTTTTATCATAATACACTTAGTTAATAAAGATTATATAGATAAGAGGGTAATGGCATAAAAAAATAAAAAATATTTTTTGTTGTGAGGTTTGCATAAAATGACGAATGTACAGAGTAATAGGAGTTCCAAAACCGGAACCCTAATACTCTTATAAAGAAATGTTATGTACAAGGGCGGGCTTATTTCTTTTAGAGATCTCTTCCAGACAGTCTTTATTTCTCGTGTTGTATCTAACGGAGGATTATGTATTGAATACATGACTGAATGTATATTTTCAAGACATTCTTAGGTCTCTACTCTACTTACACATGTAGAAGGTACAAATAGGGACTTCGATGCATCTAAGTCATCACACCTTCGCTAGCGTTTTACCCAGCAATGCTTTTAGCTTGTAAACGAATTTCTATACTATTCAGAGCGGATTCATTGAGCCGAATGAGACGCATCACGCGAGGACGAAATATTCGGAAATACGAGTCATCGAAAGGCACTTTTCTAATCCATTAGTAAGTATTACTTTTGCGTCCAAAATTAGCTACAAAACCCTTATTTTGCTGTAGGATAAAATAGGATAGTACGACGAGCGTACTTCAAAAAATACGGGGACTTCGGCGAGTCGCTCGGAATAAAATGTTCCAGACTCCAGACGAAGCGTGTATTGAAGTTTATACTTAGTCACCAGACATTTGGCACAATTCTGTGAGGTGCACCCATCCCTAATCGGACAGCTTACAAAATACGCTATACCTCACTTTTCGACAGAGCCTCGTTTGTCAATCAAGATGCAACACGTGCACATGAAGTTGGCTTATAATTCAAAGATGTTGATGAAATATTTACACCCCAAATACACATATATAGAATATGCTCTAGATTAACATTTAAGAATTTAAAGTTACTTTTATCCTGATAAAATGTTTACGCAGCTGAATTAGCAAACAGAAGATAAAATTATAAACAGATACGTACTTTCTACGGTATAACTTAGTTTTAAAGTTAAAACAACATGGTTACTGCAGGTAAACAGTGGGATCTACCACCTAAGCTGAAGCCGATGCCCATCGAATTTTTGATTGCGGAAATCGGACTTATATCAGTTTAAATTTTTGATAAACACCTCCGTTTATCATAAATTTAAATCCGTTAAATCTGTAGAGTGATTACTATTAATACTAATTTGATGTAAATTTAGATTTTCGCAATCAAAAAATCCGATCATTTTCGGCCTTAGGCGGTCGGTACGGTAGGTCCCCGGGTCTTTCTTGCACAGCATCAACCCAAAATAATTTACAAATATCTTCGTGGGAATTTCACAATTACATTCACAACAGAATAAAAGGTAATCGCCCACCGGTAGTAAATCGAAACGTTGCGGTACGGTGCGGCGCGGCGCGGCGCTACGCGCACGGTTGTGCACCCCGTTTCACATTGCAGCGCACGCTGCGGCTACGACATGCGTACGGAAGATGTTGATTTACTGCCTGTGAATTTTAATTAAAAATAAATTAAAATCGTTGCTGTTGACAGCCCAATAGCAGGATTGTCTCAATCAATGCCAGTAGATACTGTGTCTACTGTAAGTAACACGTTAAGCTCATATTTGTGCCGTAGTTGTGTGTAGTGTTCATTTTATGATAGTAATTTTAAGTAGCGTCGCTATTATTTATCTATGCGTAGTCATTTATAATCTACTAATATCTAAGTGAGAGACAGTAATAATCTTCTATGTCATCGTCATCTAATAACAACAGCCGGGACCGACGGCTTAACGTGCCCTCCGAAGCACGGAGTAGCTCGAGATAAGTAAACCCATCCATAGACAGGCTACGGTCGACGTTGCTTACCTTGCGTGTTCGATTAGACTGACACGCGTAATGACGCCATCGAGCTACTCTAAAAAAAATTAAAAAGGATATATTTCGCCTTAATCTATTTCCTCCTAAGAGTAGGTACGCCAACGAGCATTTCGCTCGTATATTAGCTACACATAGCACTACACATATTTCACTCAGTGAAAATTATTTTGTCCTAAAACAAACCCCGATAGATTGCTCGGTCATCCAGCTACCAATGCATAAACAAAGATATTTTTTTTATTTTTGGAACAAGTTTTTATTAGCTGTTAATAAAATAAGAACTAAAAGATTTACTTACTGTGATTTGCTCAACAAGCTCTATCATTTAACAGCCATATAATAGGGAATATAAAATGTGGAAATTGTTAATCGCCATATTAGATTAAAAATAGAGAGGCAATGGTCTAAATATCTCTATTTTTAATGTAATATTAATATAAAATAGAGATATATAGGCAATGGCCTAAATATCTCTATTTTTAATCTAATATTGCATTTAACTTGCAAGATTTGATTACAGACCCTGCGGTAAAACTAAATAAAAGCTTGTAAAAACCTAAATAAGTAGCTAGTCAATGTGTAACTCAAATAGTTCCCGCGTACTGTCAAGCTGTAAAATGAATTGCCTGTCGAGACTTTCTTAGGAGCATACAGCAGGCATACTTCAAAAAGGGCGTAAAGAGGTTTTTACAGGGTCGGCAACGCGAGTGTGATGCCCCTGGTGTTACAGGCATTTGTAGGCTACGGTAACTGCTTTCCATCAGACGGGCCGTATGCTTGTTTGCCATTTTAGTGGTATAATAAAAAGTTATATTATTGAGCAAGTAGGTATAATAAAAAGTTATATTATTGAGCTAGTGTAGTCTAGTGTAGTATTGTAATAAAATTAATTAAATTATTAAAGACGATGTCACTATATAATAACTGGCCATATATTTGTCTGGAAGTATTTTAAGAAGCGGTCACCGACCGACAAAAGGATTTATGGAACTTAGATGTCAAGACAATCCGGATAGATAACGCAATTGTCGGGCAAAAGCTTTTTGGTATTTTCATTCGTATGGTTGCCAACGTAGTATTACGGTCTTGACTAATGAGGACAGATAGTCGCTAGCTACAATTATTTTAAACAGTTTCTTTTTACTACCGTACGATTGAGGAGCTCGTGGACGTGGACCAGGCGGACTGTATGCTTGTTTGTCACCTTAGTGGTTTAAAATAAAATCATATCACTTTATGAACCTAATAATATCCCATTGGTCGTGTACGAAATCAGAGCATCATCGTAACCATGGAAATGGCAATTAGATTTGTATGGCACCAAGCGTGCCTAACTTACACAACGACAGGCGAGCAATACGAGTATACTAATATCTTCTTCGTGTAATTGATTGAATTTGGTTGTACTATGCAATCAAATTTAATTTTGTGTTACAAAAGCATAAAGCAAATTAAACCATATTAAATCAATTTATCACGATTTCAAGATTTTCGAATCCATATTTAATTAAGCGTTCGGGCGCTTACTTAGTATGGATTTCGGACAGACACGCACCTCATGCATACATCCCATGTCTACTATAATAATGCCCAACAAAAGGCTACTGGACAACGTCCAAAGATTATAAAAAATATTCATCAATATCGTAAAATTCACAATACTAGAACTGTCAGCTATTTTTGATTTTAATAACTCAGACTTGTTTTGTGGTCAATCAAAGTTTGGTCAGAAAGTCCATTTCAAAAGGATAAAAATATAATAAATAAAAATTATTATAGGAGAAACAATAAAAAATACTTTAGCTTTTGTTACGGCACTAGCTACATATACACAATATTTATTAATATTTATTATATATAGGTAATTTAGAAAATTCAGGATAATTTTGATTAAAGTCATTGCTTTTCACCTCAACTATATTTTTTAAGAAAATAAATTATTTGCAGCATTTTTTATTATTTAGTTAGTTATACATCCAATGCGGGCAAATAACGTACAAGTAGCGAATGGGACGAGTTGCGTAAAAAATAGAGGATAGGACGAGTTGCGAATGGGACGAGACTCGAACGGGACAAGTTGCGAATGGGGCAAGTAGCAATATATGTGTATTCTTTATTGCACATTACAAAAAATAAAAACGTTACAAGATATATAATGGGCAAGTAGAGTTGCGAATGAGACGACCTGCTTCTGACCCAATATTTATACAATGACATAGCTGTCGTACAAATTTCTGAGTCTGAGCATACAAAATAGAAACGTTTGACGTCATAAGTTTGACGCCTTTTGTATGGAACGTTTTCGGGAAAATTCAAAATTGTGATTTTCAAGTTACTCGTATCATATCTCGAGAAGTGTTTCTGCTATCGAAGTAATTCTTTCAACTGTAGTTATATACTCGTATTATTTTGATGTCCTTACATAACAAATTGAAAAAAAAATTCTAACCTATTATCCAAAAGTTTCATTCCAATCCAGTTTGCGGAAAGAGGTCTTTTATACCACGTTTGGTACCAGATAAGCAGCAATCGCCTTGTATAAGGCAGTTGTCGTAGCCTATAGACGCTTATAATACAATGAGCATTGTCTAGATAACCTAGCGTCTCCTTGCGTCAGTTAACACAAGAATCTTCCAGGGTATTGTTATGTTCCGGTATATATGGTAATCTGTGAGGATAAAGTACTTCCCTAGTCGTGCTCGGCATGCGTTACCTGTTTCGCAAGACCATGTGCCCTGCCCCCTTACCACCACCTCTTATTGCGATTCAATAACTGAATAGAATGCTTATTCATACCAATGAATAAGCGACTTTATTCAATTTGAAATAGAGTTATTGCGATTCAATAACTGAATAGAATGCTTATTCATACCAATGAATAAGCGACTCTATTCATTTTGAAATAGAGTCGCTTATTGATTGGTATGAATAAGCATTCTATTCAGTTATTGAATCGCAATAAGAGTTGGTGGTAAGGGAGCTGTTTGCTTAAAATGATAGGGTGCATCACGTATAGATAGTAGCAGACTAGAGTACGGAGCCATTGTTTGGGATCCTTATGAAGCGAAGTACAAGCTGCAAATTGAAAAAATACAGAAAAAAATTGCAAGACACATCTATAAAAAACTCTATGGGTACTATCCATTTATGTATCCATCCTTGTTTGTGGGCAGTATGGTTGGTATGAATACCCTCGAATTTAGGCGCCATATTCTGCTCGTAGTGCACTATTGTCAGCTTCGACATAATAAGGTGGACAATCCGCAAGCTTTGGAGAGACTTGGTCTCTACACCCCAGCTAGAAACTCAAACTCAGAACCACTTCGTCGTCGGCCACGTTTGTTTACAGGCCCGGCGCCCGTGCGCACGCGTCAAGCTGAAAATGCTCCCACGGAACGAGCTATTGCTGCTGAATGAACTCCACCAACACTGTTTGGATGTTGACATATTCGTAGATAGTATTTGAAAAATAATTAATTTGCTATGTTTAAGTGGTAATATTTGATAATAGCAGTAAAGTATGATTATATTGTTATTAAATTAACGTATAGATGCATTGGCAAAATTAGCTGTAAGTCTATACATGCATGTTTTGATAAATAAATAAATAAATAGATGCAAGTTTGATTTTGGCTCTAATGAAATTAGTGAGCCTCTTATAATTCTAATGTTTATTGCTACCCCATGGGAACCATTTAAGTGTAAAATTATAACAAATCTGTTCGCAGTACCTATCTACATTATGCGAGCTCAACAGACAGTCATAAATTTTAACAATGACTATTTCGGCTTATGTATTGAAAGAAGAGTCCAGATGTATCATTTATTTCAATAGTATATTTCATGTACTAACTCGTCTTTCCTACAATTATTGTATATCACCTCGAGTGCTGCGACCTGTCAATTCTGTACAAGCTCTCTACCAACGCTGCACTGTACCCACCATGGAACTGCGGCACGCGAAATGATTAAAGTCCTAGGTAAGTATAAATAATATACAACTCCTGAGTACCGTTATAATCTAATCTCCTATATTCCAGCCAATAAATATGAAAATCAATTTGCGCAAATATGGACCGTGGTTAAATACCTTCGGAACGTTCCAGTTTATTGCTTACTGTTTATTATTAGGCATCGTGGGTAATGTTGATGCGATACACGTAATGAGATCCTCGCAGAGCGGTGTCGCTCCCTTGGGACGCCGGACCCTTCCGAGAGGTCGCTGCTCGAGAAATATCCATATATCCATACTCCATTTGCTCTCCAAATGCTTTTATACATTTTCTACTTGTACGCACGAGTGTCAATATCGATACGAGTACGTGGCTCACAAACTCGTCCCATATTCTGAAAACCTAATAATATAAAGTGACTATCGTCTCTCAACAGAAGCGAGGGGATGGGAGAGATTTATTTGGATTATTTATTCATAGAGGGAATAAAAAACAACTCGGCTCCATTACGTGTACGATAATGGATGACGTATCAAAAGCATGCGCTGTTTGAGTATGAAAGTTGAGCAATTAGCTGTAAATACACGAAAAGCAGATGCGAAAAGAACGTTATTGACGACGTGATCCATTTCAAAGTCCCATTAACCGCAGCGGGCGCGATGTTCTACCTAACCGACAGCTAAATGTAAGTACTGCTTTTTATATCAGTTACTGACGGACGAGTAATATATTCTTTACACTTTCAAAGCTTTTCGTTTAAAATTCTTCTCAAAAAAAATTATTTGAATATTGTCTACTTTTCATTTTCTGTCGTTTCGTTGTCTTAAATTTATTTTATAGAGTTAGAGACCGTGACTGACAAACCTTCGTTATTTTGTAAAACCTGAAAGTTTTTTTGCATGAGTTGCATGACTGATTAAATAATAAATGTTATCCTATAGCCTAAGGACCGTGACTGCCAAGCCCTCGGTATTTTATAAAAGCTGAAAGTTTCTCTGTGCAGTATGCACACTGGCACGAACTACACTACACCTAACACTGGTAAGAACCGTCACCGAGTATAGAGTTTAGAGTTAGACCAACGTGACTTTGGCAAATATCAAAAATCAAAAAATATGTAAACATTTTTAATAACTTAAACTGTCAGGCTAGGTCCATCCGGTGGGGGTTGGCACGAGACAAAGTGGCTGACAACGAATGTCGTGATTTCTGTTAGTATCACGAATATTATAAAATAAATACGTGTATAAATTGTACATACAGCCATGACACTAGCAAAGTTCACACAGATCTTAACATTAATAGGCAAAGAGTACCGAGACAATACTACAATGCAGCCACAATATAAACATTAAATACATTTCTGATATTATGATAATAATATGATTACAATTATACATAATATTCATAACAATAAATGTTCATTGAATAAAATTTATATCAATAGTACATAATTATGTTCATTGAGTACTTATAATTTCACAATACTGTGAGGGTGAATTTATATAAGTATTGTCATTTATATACCTACGCATTACGTGTATAAATGTAGCGCGTTAACGACGACGTTCCAATTAAGTATATTGTATCATAACACATAAACCTAGAAAACGAAAGACAGAGATTATTTTATTGTTTTTCTTACTACTAACTTAGCAAGCATGCATACGACCTGCCTGTTGATAAGCATTTGTCTTAGCCTATGGAAGTTAGCAACACCAGATGCATCACTCCCACGTTGCTGACTTTGCAAAACATTCACGGTTTTCTTAAAGAAACACACCTAAGGTCAATTCCCACGGAAAGAGCAGCGGTCGGCAGCGGCCGGAAGAGCAAGTGACTATCCACGGGACTAGTAGCTAGATGGCTGGTGCACGCGGTGCTGCGCAGCCCCTCCATTGCCTTTAGATGACAATGATCTTTTTGCTCACGCAGATAAAATTCAAAATGAATTGCCGCAAAAAAGTCACAAAAATAGTCTCCCGAGAAAATTTTCATTCCACGAACTGTCGCGGTTCGCAGATAAAATCTCCCTGGAACCACACAGAGCGACCATTTTGGCTCCAATGGGTGACGATGAATGTCCGGCTGATGGCGAGCGGTAAGGATGGGTATTTTGCGTTATTTCTCACGCAGTAGATATTTCTAGGAAATGTTGACTAGTCAATTGGAATTTAGAGTTTATGTTTCGATGTGTGAGATGTGAAGTGGAGTGGAGGAATATATATGTACTAATTGGGAATTATCGTAAAAGCCTAGCATTTTGCCCATCTCTAATCTATCCGCGAAAGAGGCGTCACTTTGAATACAAAATTTAGGATGAACATCAGAAAATCCTATGTGCTACCAAGGCAATAAAGTTTTTGTACATTACCAGCACTCAAAATGTTTCCATTTAGAAGTAAAAGTACCAAAATGAAGCGCTAAGATATGATTTTTTATTTAAGTGGTGACACTTTCGCAGTTACAAGAGTCGTAATACTTTTAGCGTCCATTTTACCCCTGTATCAATAAGTTGTGAAAGAAAATTCCTCAATATTTACAACGCTCTGTGCAGACACAAACGCCATTAACTGGGCTTAAAAAAGGACAGTTTCCACATCTTGGTAATGATATCGGGGCTCTGAGGTTGCTCACTGGGTTCCAACCTAATTAACTTTTTATTAAAAAAAAAACTCCTATTACGTTACGACATCTTGGCTACCTAGCATATTAATTAGGTACTAAAATTTTATTCAATTTATGGCACCGTTTCTTAATACTCATGTAAATTTTAAACCATAAAAAGTAAGCTCTAAACTCAGTTTTTTTGCTCTTCGTATATTTTGTGGAACACCTGACTTAATATTTTAATATTAGGTCTAACACTAAATATAATGAATTGAAATGAAACTCTATGACAAGAAACTTTGATTTAGCAATAGCTGTGGCAATAGTCGACTTATATCTTACAGCGCAATACTTTTAATGCTCCTTTAAAAAAAAATAGGCTAGTTGCCAATGTTCTAAAATTATAAAATCTCTCTCTATTTATCAGTATCGTAAAAAAATATAAAATCTGCGATCTTAAAATTTTAATACTTATGTCTGACGTGTTTTATGGTCGATCAAAGTTTGTTGGGAAAGGCCATTTTAAAAGGATGAAATTATTTAAAAAAATATTACCTTTGGAAAAACAATAAACAATACAACACCCCGACAGACGAGCCCGGTGGTGTCGCATGTGAGGTCGCGGGTTCGATCCCCTTTAGTACCCTTTAGTACTAATAAGTATTACTTACTTATCCTGTACCTTTAATGTACTGTAGCAACGGGATGAATGAGGGTTGTCGACGATATAGTTAATCTCTATGACATGGATATCAAATGAAATTCAGTATGAAAAAAAATTAATTCTTTTTATTATCAACTAAGTTGTTTTTATTCATCATCATCATCATCAGGTCCATTTTAGTCTCCACGACCCTGTCTCGTCCGTTCTAGACGGAAGGAGGATTTGGCCTACACTCCCCACGCTGGCCAAACGGGTTTGGGAGGCCTGCCCCCTTACCACCATCTCTTATTGCGATACAATAATTTAATAGATTGCTTATTCATACCAATGAATAAGCGACTCTATTACATTTGAAATAGAGTTGCTTATTCATTGGTATGAATAAGCATTCTATTCAGTTATTGAATCGCAATAAGAGATGGTGGTAAGGGGGCTGATCGATATTTGATAATGTATTTCCCCTATGGCTGAAACTGCGGGCGACCGTCGCGGCTCTATACGCGCGTGGGTGCGCGCGTGACGACATTTTAACATGTTAACGAGTACCAAAATAGTCGAAATCGACTCAGCACATCACTATAAACGAACGAACAACTGCGCGAATCCCTCGCTGGCTCCGTCGCGGGAAGATGAGTCCCATTGCAAGGACGCAAGATCCACTTCCCCGCGACGACGGACGCCCGCACGGGTCCTCGTGACGGTCCACTTTTGTATGGGACCACACGGGTGTCCGCGTCACGCAGTTTTTGCCCTTAGTCGCTTTGTACGAAAACCACGGGAAGATAATTGAATAGATTGCTTATTCATACCAATGAATAAGCGACTCTATTCCATTTGAAATAGAGTCGCTTATTCATTGGTGTGAATAAGCATTCTATTCAGTTAATGAATCGCAATAAGAGATGGTGGTAAGGGGGCTGATCGATATTTGATAATGTATTTCCCCTATGGCTGAAACTGCGGGCGACCGTCGCGGCTCTATACGCGCGTGGGTGCGCGCGTGACGACATTTTAACATGTTAACGAGTACCAAAATAGTCTTACTCGACTCAGCACATCACTATAAACGAACGAACAACTGCGCGAATCCCTCGCTGGCTCCGTCGAGGGAAGATGAATCCCATTGCACGGACGCGAGATCCACTTCCCCGCGACGGACGTCGCCCGCACGGGTCCCCGTGGCGGTCCACTTTTGTATGAGACCACACGGACACGGGTTTCCGCGTCACGCAGTTGTTGCCCTTATTCGCCTTGTACGACATCCACGGGAAGAAACGGAGTGATTCTATTCTAATCTGCCGGAAACCACACGGCCAAGTTGTTTTTATTAATTCAAGTTTATTTCGTAATATGGGCATGGAAGAACAGACGATTAAAATAAATAATTGGATTACAGGATAACATGTGAGCGGTTACGGGGGTCTTGGGTGTGTTGCAATCAGGCGCAAAAGTAATTAATTTACGTACACTGTTCAAACGATAGGGCCGGCCGCCCAGTTCGGTACGGTAAGGGTCAATGGGAAGTCATTGGAAAACGCCATGTATTTTATTTATTTGTTTCCTTTATATTATATATTATGACTTGATGATTTCGATTATTCCACAATAAACTGGGATTTTCTAGAATATTCCCGAACGCTTCAGACTGTTCCCTAACATTTTTTATATAACTAAGGAAACAAACAAGCGCGCGACCCGCTTGATGACAAGCAGTCATCACAGCCTATGAACGCTTGGAACACCAGAGGACATTCACACTTGGTTTATCTCTCACATGGTACCGCTTGACATTCCAATGAAATGAAATTTGAATACATAAGACTAGTGTCGCACCCAGTTCACAAATAATAGTACCAAGTAATAGTACAAATAATAGTACCCTTAAGAATTGTTGTGTTCCTGCGAGTGAGGCAGTGTTGTCCTAGACGTAACGAAATGGTATGTTTGCATCGGGGGTGACAACGCATACGAGCTATAATTATGCCCTTGTGCTCCAAGAGTCTATAGGCCACGGTAACTGCTTTACAGTAGCCGCGCCGTTTGCTTGTTAGGTCGTCGGCATCAAGCCATAATCGTCCCACTGTTAGAGCATACTCCACTGACTTGGTTTAACGACTGTCATCTAATGATAACAGCCGGGACCGACGGCTTAACATGCCCTCCGAAGCACGGAGCAGCTCGAGATAAATAAAACCATCCATATTGACAAGCTTATTAGGTATCTAACGTAATATAAATCCATACTTCTATCCATGTCCATACTAGTCTAGTACATAGTGGTACTAGTAGTGTTATAAAGGTGAAAGTGTCTTTTTTTTTTCCTCTTTCACGTCGAGCGCAACCAATGGATTGTCATTATTTACGGGGATAATTTAAGATCTCAACTGTAACACTGACTACTTTTTATCCTAGAAAAACACCATTTTCCACGGAATCTTTAAAATATTTATCCCATGGATTTTATTTTTCCATGGGATAAATATATATAGATATGGTTACTTGTAAGTGCTTTTATTTGTTTAAATCGCTTGAGACCGCCTTTTATTCATCTAACCAATTTTAGCTGGTATTTTAAAGTGATTTGAGTACATTTTGTGGAAATGTACAGAAATAAATTTTCCAAATAATTACACAACGACTACGTGTATATTACTAACGTGTAAATTTATTTACAGTTTTAATTTCCAACGCATGAAAACCATGCAAGGTTTATCCGTATAAAATACACAACGCACTCACGTCACGTGTCGCTAAAGCCCGATTTTCCCCACATCAGCCCGCGCTAATTTTATACGATACCAATTCTATCTTTGTGTGAATGTTATAAATTATAATGAATTATTTCGCCAAATTTGCATAATTATCGAATTAACATTGTTCGCGCTTCCAGCTGTAATCACTTTAATGAGGGAAGTGTCCTCGCCTCTCGCTGCGTAGGACGTTTTTAAAGACTCCTTGAATGCTCATTTCAAAGTCAATTTAAATAAAATTTCAATATAATTTGTGCTGTCCGTTTTGACGTCGTTGTACATGCATTTTTAGACATGGCCTTTGACATTGTTTGTATCGTGCCTTTATTATATTTTTCTCCTTCGCTCGTGTTCGATCAATAGAATGTCATTGAGGCTCATTAATCTCATCTCATTACTAAAAGTATTATCAAGTTATTCCTCAATGAGTATATCTAATTATGGGGTGTAAGTGGTTCATCAACATCTTTAAATCAAAGCCAACTTCACTTGCACGCGGTGCACCATGCTGACTGACGAACGAAGCTCTGGCGAAAAGAGATGTAGGGAGCGTACCTAATTGTAAGCTAGCCGACTGGAGAAAGTATACACCTCACAGAATACCGCAGCCAAATAACAATTTCCTTGAGGGTTGTTGTGTTCCTGCGAGTGAGTGAGGTTACCAGAAATGAAGGAAGGAGATGCTGCGATGACAGCGGGGGTGGCGACATACGACCGATATTTTATGTTGCGAGCGGTAATATGGCTATGGTAACCGCTTCACATCAGACGGGCCATATGCTTGTTCGCCACCCAACGTAGTAAAAAGAAAAAAAATCTAAGCATTTTCTGAGGCAACATTTCAAGAGAAAAATGTTCCTGAGAAATGCCCACTGCTGATATTGTCAGAGGCTTCCAACAATGAAAATGACGTGGCTGCATGTCAAACCCTCCCGTGAATGTCGAGAACGTATGCAATTTTTAAAACCTCGTCCTGTCTGCTGATTCCCTAATCGATTGAAATCCAGCACGCCATTTAGATGACCCGACGTGGCGTATTTGGAGTGAGCGTCAATGTCAGGCTTTAGATTTTCATCGACATAGAATCGGCGTAGGACTGCCACCGCCATATCGACCGGCGATCTAGTACAGATTAAAAAGTCTAGATGGGTCAAAACTACCAACCTTAACTCATCTACAATTATTAATATTATTAGTTTGTAAAAAATAACTGTTATAATACCTTTTAGAATACTAAAAACCACACAACACCTTACTACGTAGTTACTATTACTTATACTCTGACCTTACTACATTATACAGTTTGCATAAGTAATATGAATGTTTGTAATTTATAATAGGCTATTTTCCAATGTTTAAAAATTGTACAAATTATTTAACAATATCGTAAAATACACAAAACTATAAAGATCTGCAAACTTTCATTCAAATATCTTCAGTCAGACTTTTTTTAGCGTCGATCAAAGTTTGGCGGGAAAGTCCATTTTAAAAGTATGTAATTATTAAAAAATAATATTTCCATTGGAGAAGCAATAAAAAATGCTATAACTTTTATTATGACACTAAACACTTAAGGGGCCAGATCGTGAAAACTGTGAAAAGAGTGTTACGATTTTTCATATTTAACCTATTTAGATATGATTGATATCAATGATAATTTGTATATATTACAATCAAAGACCAAAAAATATTGTGTGATTATATTAAACTCTTAAAATCTAATAGTTGTTTTATAATAAAGGTCAACAAACGCACAAAATTGAGAAAAAATGCAAAAACATGCCTTCGTATTTTTCAGATTTAACCCAATAAATGAACACAAATTGATAAAAAGAAACACTTTTTGAACACTGAAGAAACCAATAAATATAACATATACTTTTTTTTTGTACCTTTACAAACAAAGACTTCCTCTTTTAAAGCCCTAAAATCTAGATATGTTTTACGTAAATTCTCCATAGAAAAATGTATGAAAAATGACGCACATTCCGATATTACGAATTAGTACCCAGCGTCGCCACTAATCGCCAGTGTGTTTTTATATGTCAAGGTGACACCACGCGCGTCGGATGCTCCAGCAAAATTACGTGTTGTGAATTTGTGTTTTTTGTGAAAAACTGTAAGTATAACTAATTTACCAATATAATGAATGTATATAAATCGTAAAAAATACAAAGAATGAATTAGATACTTTGTTGAGTAGGTTATTTTATGAACCTTGTAAAATATGTATCAATTCAGGCTTGAAACATGATTTCAACATGCTATAGCCAATATCATAAACGTATCTAGTCGGTAATCGAGGGTTTTTTTCGCAGGACTGATTGAATTTGAATTTGCCAGGGAAAAGAAAGTTTAGTACGCATTATAAAAATATGAAAGCCAAAAGATCTCGGAAAAAATGTAAGTTCCTATTCCTACTTATTTATTTATCTGCCTACTTTACTACGTCTTGTCCTAAATACCTACCTAGAAAAAAATTACGAGATTTCTGTGAAAGTGTCATGTAAAAATCCTAGTTTTATTTGTGTGCTTATCCTGTCTAAGTAGTAATAATAATATAATTTATTTTCATTTGAACAGGGTACATTACAAAGCTAATACAATACCTATGTCATATGATTTAGATCGCTTGATTCAGACATATACAATAGCATGTAAATATTGGTTTGTATTATAAGTAATAAAGTCAATTTCTACCTAGTATTCGTTTTCATGTTCATCATTATTGTCTAAATATCAGATTGTGGAAGTAGGTATGTTTCATAACAGAAATAGCACGGGCACGCGGCTTTGTCGACATACTTACCGCCAAAGAGACGCGACGCGCCTAGGGTCTGGTGTTGTACAAAAATTACAAAATAATTATAAAGTGGATAATAATGATGAATAATATTTCCAGTATTGAAAATAAAGAAAACCTTCAGGCCGAGACTCCAAGCAACACTGCTATGCTTAGACTACACACTATAGACGTAAGTTGTTATACGTAATTCTTGTAGACTTATTACATAAATAAACAAACTACCTTGGGGTGTAAGTGGTTCATCAAGATCTTTAAACCAAAGCCAAATTCACCTGCATGCGGTACACCCTGCTGACTGACAAACGAAGCTCTGGCGAAAAGAGAGGTAGGGAGCGTAATTGTAAGCTACCCGACTGGGGAATGTACCTCCACCTCACAGAATACCGCAGCCAAATAACGGTTTCCTTGAGGGCTGTTGTCTTCCTGCGAGTGAGTGAGGTCACCAGAAAGGAAGGAGATGCTGCGATGGCAGCGGGGGTGGCGGGGGTGGCGGCGCGCGAGCGATATTTTATGTTGCGAGCGTTAATATGGCTACGGTAACCGCTTCAGATCAGGCGGGCCGTATGCTTGTCTGCTACCCGACGTAGTATAAAAAAAAAAAAATACCTAGTTAGTGATGGACGAAGACAAAATCTCAGTAGGGTGAAGTCTTCTAGTATCGGCCTCCTCCTAATATCGGCCTTTGCGAGAAAATGGAATATAGGGTAAGTGCTCCATTGAATGAACCCTTAAGGGCATTCCAAACTTTGTAAATTACAGCCAGCTACTTATGAGATCCTAACCAAAAAATATTTTATTTTATTATGTTCACAATTTATTCATGACTAGCAAAGTACCCGTGCTTCGCTACGGGAACACTCCTGATTTGCATCTATTTTTGTTTCGTATTGACCATTATCACAAACATACACCATTTCGGTTAAGACGTCCCGGTAAACAATATTTTTGACATTATACATACAACTGATCATGAGAGAAGCAGTCCTGTCTCAAGTCAACCCCAGCGACCTTTAGAGACTGCCCCTGAGCTTTGTTAATGGTCATAGCGAAACACCTTTATGGGAATTTGAAGTGAAGTCTCTTAAATTGCACTGGGTGGTCTTATGGAATAATAGGAATGCGGGTTATCAAGAGAGATTCCTCAACAGCGCATCCTTTACTGTCCTCACTCAACAACTCATCGTTCCAGTTGTTTAATACGTGAACAATGGTGGCACGAACCTCCTGATGATACACCTCCGTTCCATGCAAGTGGTAGGAATGGAGCGGAACAGGCCAGCTCCATCACCTTCCAAAGCTATAATGGTATGCTCCTATCTAGCTTTTGCCTGCGGCTTCGCGCGCGTGAAGTTCACGCTTTTTAGATTATCCAAGTCAAGTCTAACACGCAACGCAACCACCCTCATGTAGCACCTATAATTGTACTAAATACGGATGCAAGAACTTTCCAGATAACTACTACTACACCCGTCCCGTCCTCGCCGCGCCGGCCGCCCGCGATCGTATAAGCACTGATTGACGCCAAATACAAATTTATTAGGATAACACTTCAGTCAACACACAAGTCTCATTCCATCAGCTTAAAAAGGTTAAATCAAAGTTTAAAAAAATTACATGATGATGGTCACGTTAGCCACGTTGAATTTTAAAATCGTTGTTGTTTTCGTAATCAGCGACCCGATAAAATATAAAAACAATAATATCCTTTATGATTTTCAGACTTTTTGACCCCATTTTACTCCTTTTTTTTGGGTTGAATTTCGAAAAATCCTGAAACACGTGTTAACTCATTTATCTATAGTCAAACTAATCTCGTTTCCCTACACAAACTTTGGACCTCCGTTTCACCCTTTTAGGGGAAAAAATTGAAAAATCCTATTAAGTTATTTCGTGTCCACTATGTTATATTTTCAAATCGATGCGATTTTCATAATTGACGTCCCAGAAAACCATAGAATCAACACCCATATTGATATTATGACATTTCAACCCCATCGCACCCCCATAGGGGGATGATGATGATGAGGGGGGGGGGGAGATTTTATGTCACGTGAGCTATGTTGGATTATAAAATAGTTGTTGTTTTCGTAATCAGCGACCCGATAAACCATAAAAACAATACCCATGACGATTTTCAGACTTTTTTACTCCATTTTACCCCTTTAGGGGTTGAATTTTGAAAAATCCTGAAACACGTGTTTACTCATTTATCTATAGAAGTACTCGTGTAAAGTTTCGGATAAAATAGTCCAACTAATCTTGTTTCCCCATACAAACTTTGGACCCCCGTTTCACCCCCTTAGGGGATGAATTTTGAAAAATCCTTTCTTAGTGCACCCCTAGACGTCATAAGGAACCTACTTGCCAAATTTGGAATCTCTAGACCCAGCCGTTTGGGCTGTGCGTTGATTAGTCAGTCAGTCAGTCAGTCAGTGAGGACAAAGCCTTTTATTATTATAGATTGATACAGTATACATATTTTAGCAAAAATGCTGATAGTTATTGAGATAATCTGCATTTTATACAAATATGGGGTATATTTGTATAAAATGCAGGTTATCTCAATAACTATCAGCATTGAACACACAAATCACCAGAGAATGAACAAAAAAATCCAGTGAATAAACCTTTTGAAACCCATTGAATGAACTACCACTTTTATATATCAGTTCTATATATAAATTATTATGTAAGAGTTTATTTCGGGTAATTGTTATTGTAAATATATATATTTTTTTATTATATTAAATAGACGATATGATTACTATTATAATTGCGTGTTACTTGATATTTTATAACCTAAAGAGAACTATCTAACATTTTTTTTTATACCACTAAGGTGGCAAACAAGCATACGGTCCGCCTGATGGAAAGCAGTTACCGCAGCCTATGGACGCCTGTAACACCGGAGGCATCACATGCGCGTTGCCGACCCTGTAAAAACCTCTTCAAGCCCTTTTTGAAGAACCCCATGCTGTAGTCTCCTGGGAAAACCTCAACAGGCAATTCATTCCACAGCTTGATAGTACGTGGAAGAAAACTTCTCTGGAACCGCACAGTACGTGACCATTTCGGTTCTAAAGTGTGAGGATGAATTCCCTGTCGATGGCGAGCGGTGCGACTGTAGAAGGAAGCCGTGGGCATCATGTCAAACAACTCCTCTGAACACACCCCATTGTACAAACGGTAGAACACACAAAGGGACGCAAAATCTCTTCTCAGACTTAAAGGTTCTAAACCGTCTGTCAGTTTGGGATCGTCAACAATCCTCACAGCACGCCTTTGAATCGAGTCACAGGGTGCAAGCTGGTATCTAGGCGCTCCCGCCCATAGATGGCAACAGTACTCCATATGCGGCCGAACTTGAGCTTTGTATAAGTCTTTGCCGCGGGTTGAAGTAATGTTTCGCCCTGTTGAGCACACCTAGTTTCTTCGATGCCAGCTTGACCTTCCCCTCCAGATGACATCGAAACTGGACGTCGCTGGAGATGTCAACTCCTAGAATACCAATACTATTGGCGATGGTGAGGGGTGTGTTTTCGAAGTGTGGAGCCACAGCAAATGGGGTTTTCTTAGCGGTGAACGCGCAGACTTGTGTCTTAGAGGGGTTAAATCGCACTAAGTTCTGTCGCCCCCAGTCGGACACTCTACTTAGTGTGCTCTCAATTTGCGACACAAGTTGTTCGCGGCTCTCCTCCACCAAAGAACAAGGGATATTTGCGCGGCCCGTGTAATAAGTGTCCCCGGTGCTGTCGTCCGCATAACAATGAATGCTGTCATTATACAACATATCATTAACATGCAGCAGAAACAGCGTCGGGGACAATACAGAACCCTGCGGGACGCCAGCATTGATGTCCATGCTATCGGAGCAACTGCCATCTACAACGGCTCTAATGCTTCTGCTGGACAAGAAGCTAGCAACCCATTCGCATAGCCCCTCGGGCAGACCGTAAGGCTAAGATGCCAAATGCTTAAAACATAATATTAATACTGGATTATTATTATAAAATATTTAATATTATTATTCATCACTTCTATGTTAGATTCTCCTTTCTCTTCTAAACTATTATATTTCTATAATAGAAGATTGGTTCTATATGTCATCATTATTTATTAATTTCTTTTTAGCTTGCATTTTGCTGTCTTTCCATGGTCGTTTTAGCTGAAAGGCACTTCTATGTGGAGATCTTTATTTATTTTATTTAATCAGTTCACTCCGTCTGGTTTTCGTCCTGGGCACAGTACTATTACTGCACTTCTAAAAGTTACTGAAGATATCAGGCTAGGTATGGAGGATAAACTGGTAATAATAAAAGAACACCTCGTTCGAATATTGGTCAAAAAATTGACAACCGTTTATAAAAGTTGTGTACAAAAAATTAGCCAACTGCATTAAGGCTAAGATGCCAAATGCTTAAAACTGTGTGTTCATTGACTAGATTTTCTTCAATTTCGTGATCCAATTATCGAACACCCCTATAATTTATTTATGATAATTAAAATTTATGCAATCTGCTTTTTGTAAGATAAAACAGTTCTTTTTACATCCTACTATCAAATTTTGTTAACACTATCACACTTATAGTGTCTACAAAGTGAATATCAAAACACGAAGTCTCAGCAATGCCCTAAATTCTGCTCCATACAATCAAAAATACGACAGAATACTTTCATTTTAGGCGGTCGCGATTTTGAAACTATAGGTCACAGGCAAATACCTGTGTGTTCAGTTGACGTAATATAATGTTTCGATTGAGAAAAAAATACTGGCTTGAGTAGAAAAGCTTAGATTTCTTATTATATTGAAAAATGTGTGTTTTGTTCATTCACTGGTGGGTGTTAATTCACTGGAGCACTTACCCTAACTATTAAAATAACCCTAAAATTATAATAGTTTTTATTCAAAAAGCGACTCTATATGCGAATAATCCATATTTTGGTGCGGGTGCTTCAATATTTGAACGTTCAGTTGGCAATAGAGCACGCGCCGGTACCGACTTGTGTTGTTTAGTGGCAGTGGCGAGTCAAATCCCGGTTGCGAGCGCATTGAGTTAGTTAGTATTTAAATGGAATTAAACATACCGATGGTATTTTATATTGTTTTTTATTGAAGAAAAACCAAGGTTTTTACATTTACTTGTCTTTTTTATGAAATAATCGCAGGGTCGAGGTTAGGGATCTTTATTTATTGATAAATCCCAATATCGGCCACCCGGCCGACATTAGGAAAATGCATGAAAACGCTAAACAACATGTTTAGCTATTTTTTATGTTAACAGGAATATTAATAAGGTTAAAAATGAAACAACAGCTTTTTTTATTAAAATTATTGTCCTGAACCGACTTTACAAACAACCAGTTTTTATTACGTTTATTTATATAAAACGTTCAAGATTTTGATCTAGTGTTATGTGTTTCAAAGATGTATTCTAAGGGAGTTCTTAGCTATGTTTGAAGAAATTTGACCCATTCTTTTTTAATTATTTTTTATAAAAAAAAATAAAGCCATTATCTTTCTTTACAGGAACTAGTTATTGAAAACAGTCAAGAGGGAAAGGTGGATGAAGTGGAAGTTGGGCGTAGAGTAATAGATATTTCTTTTTTTTATGAAGCTCTTCAGGCCATAGGGGACCACGGTCCAATGGATTGTAAGTTAAGTTACCTCAGTATAATAGGTGAAGTAAAAGTTGGTCTGGACTCAAAACTCATCATGAAATGTAGTATGTGTAGTATGAAGTTTACTGTGTGTTTGGTTGAAAAGAAAGAAGATAGCATGGAAGTGAATCATCAAATTGTATCTGGTATCATATCATCTGGTGGCAGCTACTCTCAGTTAAAAACATTAACTGCCGCAGTAACCGTTACCAATCATGTCACCTTCATTATACAATGAAATTAATAATACGGTTTGCGATTGGTGGGAAAAGACAGCAACACATTCCATGGCAGAAGCTGTCAAGGAAGAAGCAGAGTACGCAGTCTATAGGTAGTGTTGATAAAAATGGTACACCATTAATATCTGTTGCTGTTGACGGTTGTTGGAGGAAGAGATCTTATGGTAAGAATTTTTCCGCCTTATCCGGCGCAGCTGCGATAATTGGCATTAAAACTAATAAAGTATTGTTTTTTGGAGTTAAAAATAAATACTGCGTAGTCTGTGCACGAGCCGCAAAGAACAACAGTCAGCCCCCGGAACACCATTGCTTCAAGAATTATTCAGGATCATCTACCGGGATGGAATCGACCATAATAGTTGAGGGGTTTAAACGTTCCATTGTTGATCACGGTGTAATTTATAATAAATTTGTAGCAGACGGCGATTCTAGTACTTATAAAAAAATATTAGATTCGCGTCCGTACGATAATTTAATAGTAGAGAAAATTGAATGCAAAAATCATCTTTTACGAAACTACTGCAATAGCTTGGAGAAACTGTCAAAAGACACTAAGTATCCTTGCGAATTGCGGAAATTCCTAAAAGAAAGGTATTTGCGTTTAAGAACGGGTGTAAAATGCGCGATTAAATATTGGGCGGATCAAAATCAGTCACTCGAAGAAAAAATAAAAAATCTTAGTGAAGATATCCTAAATGGTCCACAACACGTATTTGGTAATCACCAACATTGCAAGGAGTATTTCTGTAGACCTGATACTCGTCGAATAGAACCTGTTGGATTACTTCCAACAATTGTTGGATGCGGATTAATGGACGCGGTAGAAATTTTAAGTAAAAGACTGTCATATCATTCTAGAAGTTTAATTCATAATTGCACAAGTAATATAGTTGAAAGTTTTAACGGAGTAATTGCCAAATTAGTTGGGGGTAAGCGTGTAAATTATTCTTCCCGTGGTTCTTATGCGGGCCGATGCGCAGCTGCTGTTGTGTCTTTTAATACGGGATCGATTCATAGTAAAACTCATGAAGTCATATTTAAATGTAGTCCGATTCCTTTGATCGCGAAAGTGGAAAATTGTAATCGTAGAAACCGTTTAATTGCTAAACCTAAATTAAGATTGAAAAAAAGCCACAACACTGTATCGAAAGACGCTCACTATGGACCAAACTGCGAAAAACCTGATCTGAGTCCAGAATTATATGAGAAAGCCAAGCCATCTTTTTTAGCCGATTTAAAGTTGTCTTGTGCTGAAAGAGAGGAGCTTGAAAGGTCGACCCATTTGCAAAGAAGTAGTGCTGAGTGGATGAGTACAAGGAGAAAATTACTAACCTCATCATCATTCGGGGAAGTTTGTAAAAAACGAGAGAGCACAAGTTGTGCTGCTTTTGTTGGTAAAATCGTTTATGGTAGTAATATCTCCAGTTTGCTTGCTGTACGGTATGGTATCGAAAACGAAGAAACCGAAATTAGACAGTTAGAAATTCAAAAGAATATTAGTATACAAGGTTGCGGTTTGTTCGTCGACGATCAATATGAATTTCTTGGTAATACACCAGATGGCATTTATGCAAACGGTTTAATTGAAATTAAGTGCCCACATTCTTTAGCTGGCATGACTCTTGATGAAGCAATGGCCAAACATACCTTTTGGGCAAGGCTTCCAAGAGTTATGTCATAAATAAAAATCATAACTGGTATTTCCAAATTCAGGGACAGGTACATATTACTAAAAGAAACGTTTGCATGCTTGGCATCTGGTTTGGTGCTACTGTACCTATGAAAGTTTATATTTTAGAAAAGGACGACAAATTTTGGAAGGAGAAAATGGAGATGAAATTAGTTAGGTTTTATTACGATTGCCTACTTCCAGAATTAGTTGATCCTCGGCAGTCACGAAGCATGCCCATTCGTGACGCGCCCAGTATCATAGAGGCTATGAAAGAGAGGAAAGAAAGAGCTTTACGTGTTTTGAAAGAGAAGAACGCCTAATGGTTTTGAAAGAGACTGAGGTAACTTAACTATCTAGCCGGTCGATTCACGTAAACACGCCAGTCCAAAAGTCGTTTTAACTTAGAAACTTAGAAATCGCCTTTTGGTTTTCTGTTTTAAACGCACTTACTTATCTAGTCTTGGATTGTCATAAATCTTTCAATAGCTCAATTACTATACAATTCCTATACGATTTTGAAGAGTTACCTGGTGTAAAGAATCATCAAAATTGTTTCAAAAATACAGCGAATTGAGAATCTTCTTCTTTTTTTAAGTCGGTTAAAAGGGCTTAATTTGCAAAAAAAGAAGTGACATTTTTAAGTCCCTACGCTACGGTTTTTATTACGTGAATCGGGCAGCTGGTACTCATTCTGATAAGTTTTGCAATAGCAATTGATTTTATCATCAAATTAGCAGAAATCAAAATTTGATCAGTAATCGTTAAAATGAAAAAACATTAGAATTTTGAACTCATATTTTGTTATTGTTTACTTACTTTTAATTAGTATATTAATAATTTATAAACTTGTGTTTCATTTATTTTTGTACAACCCTAGCACGCTTTTTAGATGGCGACTCATATTTGTTATTGTTTACTTACTTTTAATTATATGAATCATTTTTATACTTTCGTATACTAGCGTAGCAAAAGTTATTAACTCAAAAATTACAAGCAAACAAAGTTGAAAAAAAAGTTGACATGGCCGATAATTGGTGCCACCACCCTATTTGAGTTTACGCAATAGGCACATTTCCTTGCGTAGAGATATACACTAGCGAGGAAAGCTCGATGTTATTTCGACCGTACTTCCTACTGAATTTGCAATTATTTTGTTGAATGAATATTTTACGAAATAAGAATAAACTTTGGTAGGAAAATTACAAATAAATACATAGTTGGAATTTTTGGTAAGTAGAATACAAAAAGGTCAGTCCGGACCTGCTCTTGATTGTATAGAAAAACATAAAAATTGTGTCTCAACTACTCTTATTAATAAATTTACCCCTGAATCGGGGAAAAATTTATTTTGATAGATAATTTTATTTTTATTCCTATTGATTGGTTAAATAAACAAAATGTCAAGTAATACCGATGATCCTGGTGGCACGACACCAATTTTTGGCCGTAGTAATTTGACACCGCGTTCACCGCCGGCAACTAATGCTAAGCGAACATTTGGTGATATATCACCAAGCCATTTATCACCCGATGAAAAGCGATTGCAGCGGTCAGCAAGCACAGAGAATATAGACAATTTACACAACTTAAGTCTTAGCACCTCAGCTGAAATTGTTGATCCAAATATTGATTATATAGAATTTGTTCGCGAATCCTCTGAATGTTTGGCAAAAATTAATGAAATAATAATTGGGCAGACCTCGCGAATTGGCGTTGCAAATAAATCAACGATAATGGGCATGACCCAACGAGTTACCTCATTGATATCTATGCTAGCCATAAAGTCAGCCACGGCGGAAAAACATCTCGCTATCTCGGAAAAAAAGCTCGCGATTGTCGAGCGAGATTTATTAGCCATAAAATTAGATTCAAAAAATAATCCCGTTGCGCCTGTAACTAAGGCTAGCGAGTCGTACGCCGATAAATTGAAACTTCGTTTGCCGAAGCAAATTAAGCCGGTTCAAACTCGCGAGCCAGTACCTTGCATCGTAGCCTATCCAACTGAAGAACGATCCGCGGAATTAACAACATCCGAAGCAACCAAAGAGGCACTTATGAAAGCAATTAAGCCATCCGATGATGGATTTCAAATTGTAGGGGTCAAGAAAACTGCGAAATCCGGTGTAGTAGTACGCGTTTCTAATGACGTTCAAATTAAAAAGCTGCAGTCAATTGAAAGCATAAAAGCGGCTGGACTTAAGCTCGAAAAGCCTAAAGGACGCCGCCCGCGTATTATTATAAAAGACATTCCAGATACAATGGACGACACTAAATTTTTAGCCGCGTTATATAATCAAAATATAAAAGACGAATTAAAAATTACATTTTCGGAATATCTAAAAGACATAAAAATCGTACGTCGTCGCCCTACAGCCTATGGCAGGAAGTGGATGGGAGTCGAAATCTCCCCGGAAATACGTAAACACCTCATTTTGACAAAAGATAAGATTTTTATAGATTTTGCCACATGTAGATTCGTGGACGATATAGAAGTCGTGCGTTGCTTGAAATGTCAGCAGTATGGGCATGTCAGCAAATACTGCTCGGCAAATAACCCCACCTGTGCCCACTGTGCCGAAGCACACGACTCCCGGGAATGTCTGAAGAAGTCTGAAGCAGACTTTAAACCTACATGCGCAGCATGTAGGCGTCAAAAAAAGACTGCTGACCACAAGATCGGGTCAGAGTCTTGCCCCACATACGCAGCACGGTTAGAGTTTAATATTTTAAACACCACCTATGGATAACGTCGTAATTGCACAACTAAATCTATACAACGATAAAATTGCAACATCTGAGTTGGATAAGCTCGTTGCGGACTATAAGCTCGACCTTGTTTTAGTTCAGGAGCAGTATCAAAGATCTCAATTAAACAGTAAATTTATACAACTTAATAACAAGTCGCGCGCGGGTATATATGCGCCAAGGGGCGGATTTACTATAACATCAATCAATCACCTAATGTCCACTCACTGTGCGGTAGCTGAAGTAACATCTCCATATTTAAGAGTATTTGTAGTCAGTTGTTATTTTCAATTTTCTGACCCTGTGGGTTCGCATTTGTATCATCTACGAAGAGTATTGCATGCTCTTACTGGTCATAAGGTTATTATAGGAGCAGACGTAAATGCATCATCACCATTATGGCACGGCAAGTTGAGAGCGACCGACGCCGACAGACGCTCTGCTGTTGAAGAGTTCATTGCTGAAATGCATCTTCATATTCACAATACCCCTGAAGCACCACCTACTTTTAGTAGCCCAATGGGCGAGTCTTTTATTGACGTCACACTTTCTAGTGCAGACGTCCGAATACAAAACTGGCGCGTTCTTCCTGAAGCTTCTTGTAGTGATCACCGCCTGATTGTGTGTGAGTTCTCCCCAGTTGTTGATAACTTACATCCGCAACAGTTAATAGGTTTTCAATATAAAACTAGGAACGCTGACTGGGCAAGCTTTGCTTCACTTTTCGCTTCCCGCGCCAAAGATTTTACTCGTAGTGAACTTACAGTCACGGAAAGTGTTGAAATTATGTCTGACACATTCGTATATTGCGCTGACGTTGCATTAGGTCGAAAACCTATAGTTAATAACAGACGATGCGACTGGTGGAATGATACCCTTGTTAGGTTGCGTAGGCATTTCCGTGCCGCTAGACGTAAAATCTCAAAGTTAAAGAAACGTAACGTCGAAGGCGAAATCGATCAAACCGCTCTAAGTGACTTGCGTATTGCTAGATCTCACTATCGCGCTGCTGTTGAAAAATCGAAAGGTAATTTACTAAAACGTATTGTAGAAAGATTAAATAGTGAGGGCCCGTGGTCTCCCCTATATCACGAATTTAAATCAAATAGGCGGATTGATCAGGCGTACGTATCCAATATAAAATTTAATAATTCACATACCCTTGGTGTAGAAGAGACTGCTGAGACCATTCTGCACGCGTTAATTCCTGATGATTGCGCCGATAGTGACAGTGACTACCATCGTGAGGTTAGGATCGCGGCGGATTTGTGCCCTTCCACTCCAATATCAACTGTACCGTCGATGGATGAGTTTATGTCTATTGTTAAAGCTTTGCCTACAAATAAAGCCTCCGGTGATGATAGGATTACGAATAGAATGATTAAAGAAGCTTGTAAAGTAGCTGCTGAACCTATTCTAACAATACTTACTCGGTGTATTGTAGAAGGTCATTTCCCTGGCATTTTGCGAAGTGGCGTTATAAAAATAATACCAAAAGGCGGTGATAAACCACCGGACGATCCGAAGTCCTACCGTCCTATTACTCTGCTACCGTCGTTGGGTAAGCTGCTTGAGCGCTTGGTTGTGCCACGGTTGCTGCCCGGTGGCCCGCAATTTCATAAAAATCAGTACGGCTTCACCATTGGCAAGTCCACTGTTGATGCTGCGCTCGCAGTGCGCAAAGTTGTTGAGCTCTCGGAGAGCAAGTATGTTGTAGCTATTTTCTTAGATATCTCAGGTGCCTTTGATAATGCTTGGTGGCCAATGTTGTTGCTGAAACTTAAGGTGAGAGGTTGCCCTAGCAATATCTACTCTCTCATTCGATCGTACTTTTTGAATGGTACAACTAAATTAAAACTTGGCCATTATGTTGCTTCAAAGGTGCTCACGCAGGGCTGCCCCCAGGGTTCAGTGTTGGGACCGTATCTCTGGAATATCGGTTTTGATGATTTTTTTAGCCTACCCTTACCGGAAGGGTGCTCGTTAACTGGTTACGCTGACGATGGTCTCTTATTAATCAATGCTAATTCAAGATCTAGCATAGAGAAACTAGCCAACACTAGCCTAGGCTTAATTTCAGATTGGGGTTATCGTAATCGTCTCGATTTTGCGCCACATAAAACATATCAACTCTTGCTTAAGGGAAATTTACAGGTTTCACCGCGATTTCATTTTAATGGAGTATCAATTGCTAATAGAAGTTCGGTTTGTTACTTGGGTTTGCTTTTGGATAGAAATTTTAATTATATCGAGCACATGAAGCAAGTAGGTGAAAAAGCGAAAAAGAATTTCTATGCCTTAACACGAATTTCTACCTCTACGTGGGGATTAACTTTCAAAACGTTAAAAATTATTTATACCGCCACATACTTAGGATGTGTTACGTACGGTTCACCTGCGTGGGCAGATAGGGCTACTATAGGTGCAGCACGTCGTAAATTGCTTCAAAGCCAGCGCCTTGCTCTGATATTTTTATGTAAGTCGTATAGAACTGTAAGCACCGAGGCACTACCCGTGCTAGCAGGTGTGTTACCGGTAGACTTAGAAGTACAACGCCGCGCTTCAATGTACTATACATCTAAAAATATGGTCCCTGATTTCTTGAAAACTCGTGATCGTGAAAAAATAGTTAGACTGTTTAAACCTATTAATGAAGTATTTGAAACATTGCTGTCTGAATGGCAGGAAAGGTGGGAAACTTCTACCAAAGGACGCCACTTGTATCTGTTCTTTCAATCGGTAAGAGATAGATTAAAGAAAAAGTGGTTAGAAGTTGACCACCCCGTTGCGCAATTTTTAACTGGACATGGCAATTTTAAGGCAAAACTCTTTTCGTTTAAATTAGTGCCGTCGCCCTTATGCGAGTGTTCTACTGCTAATTCTGAATTCGATCAAACAGCACACCATGTTCTCTGGGAGTGTGATCTTTGGCGGCGGGAGCGGGATGACATGTTGAATTCATTGCAAGTTGCATCCGGGGTAGTATACTATTCAGATTTGGTAGCAACAAGGGAGAATTACCAAGCGTTCAGACGATTTTGCAATTCATATTATTGGAATCGATGTGTTAGGTAACAACTCAATGTTTTAGGTCCCCAATAGTGTTAGAAACTTAAAATCCGTGGTGCACGGCAGTTGAGCTTCACTTGACTAGCCATCTCTTTAGGCTTTTAATGCCTTATTTGCCATATTGCTGTCTCTCACATTGCTAAGAGGGGAAGTCAAATTCCAAAAGCTTCCTACTCCTACTAATTTCTTCTGATTAAATTCGTTGTGAGTTCCAAGACAGCCGTAGTTTTACCCCCGGGACTGCAATGGACTTCATTGTTCATTGCCTTTTTTGGCGGTCGCCGCTGTTAATCCTGGCTACACAGGAGACACAGTGGTGGGAATGTGTGGTGGGCCCCCGTCCCATTTACTCTTATTAATCTAGTAATTAATATTTATTATCATTTTATAACGAAAAATGGTCTTAGAATATTTTACACTCGTCGTTTATTTCCAATAATTCAACATTTTTGTTATGCTGTAAATATTCAACTTCAATAACAATTGGAACGTTTGTCGCAAAACATTTTGAAAATCGCGCTGTCTTTGGGTCATTCACCCGCCCCGTCGGTTGTTTCAGTAAACAGTAGCGCTGCGGTCGCTCGAAACCGATGTCGCGCCTAGACAATCTGGGCCCACAAATTTCTGATTTGATGCATACAAAATACAAACCTGTGACGTCATAATTCGGTAGTCTTTTGTATGGAGCGTTTTGGGGCAGTCTAAAAATTGTGATTTTCAAATTACCATATCTCGAGAGATTTTTGTGCTATCGAAGTAATTCTTTCACCTATGGTTATATTATGGAGACGTCCGTATGTATCAAACCGAAAAAAATGTTAGTCAAATAGCCTATTGCAAAGTGGCAATATTTCTATGTAATCGCTGTTCTTGAGTTTATTCCAGGATACTATTACAATATATTTATCAATCTATCCGCATGTAAAATAATATAATATATGAATAATGTATGAAGTACCTACCGATATACACACAAATCTTCCGCGAGTTAAGAGCGGGTGGCAGTATCAATGGTACTCAAAGTTTACGTAAGTACTCTAGAAATGCTTCTTACCACTAAATTACTTTATTCCACTTTTCATATATTTAACCTTGCATTATCATACAAATATTTTTTACACCACAGACATAAGTATTAAGGTTTCGACGCATCGCTGGCCATCGACAAGGAACTGGAGAATTACAGTATTGTTTATAAAAAAAATAACAGCTAGTCAAATGCCCGTCAGCGCCCAATGTATGTTTTATTTATGTTTTATAATTTCTTTTGATATTGCCTTCAGTGTAGACTTTTCATTCTACAGTAGGTACAGTACTTCATAACAATATAATGGCCATCGATAAACATAGTGGACATTTGCATTGTAAATTAACATGACAATTGATGAAAGTGGGTAATAGGTTTTAAATGCATTCGCAATTTCAATGTTAATAGAAACATATAAAACTTTATGTCATTTCTAAGAACAGCAAACAGTTATAAACTACTTAATATTCATAACATCATAGAGTTACAAGGAGCAAATGAGTTAGTCAAAGAGTAATATAGTACAAAGTAGTGATCACAGAGGTTGAATGCAGAGCGGACGTACACCATTATAGAGTTGCATACACCTCTCATGACATTATTGTTTAGAAAATTATGGTATTATCAACTTCATATAATGTGAAGCTCGATCATGCCAACTATTCATTATACTGTGATCATATTTGAAGATACCAAGGCGATGCCCGTTATTTATTCTGTAGCAGTAGTAGTTAAGGACGCTACAGTAATGAACCTATCTAACTTAGGTACACTAATATAATACCTAGAGCTAAGTTCGTTGTAACTACCAGTTGAATATGAATTAAGTAACTAAGTACTTAGTATGTAATCTGTGCCTGAGTACAGATACATAGCCCCTGAGCATAGTATGTAATATAAACCAAAAGAGATCATTTCCTGCATCAGAAAGAATATTTTGTAAGGTTTGCAACGAACAGGTGGATTTATCGGAACGGGGGGGCACGACTGTGTCTCTTGTAGGTACTGGTAGCCAGGATTAACAGTGGCGACCACCAATAAAAGGGCAATGAACAGTGAAGTCCATTGCAGTCCCGGGGGTAAAAATACGGCTGCCTTGGAACTTTTGGAATTTGACTTCCACTCTTAGCAATGTGAGAGACAGTAATATGGCAAGATTGCTAATCAAATGAAGCTCAACTGCTGTGCACCACGGATTTTCAATATTTAAGACTATTGGGGACCTAACACATTGAGTTGTTACCTAACAAATCGATTCCAATAATATGAATTACAAAATCGTCTGAACTATTGGTAATGCTCCCTTGTTGCTACCAAATCGAATAGATCGAATCGAGAATAGTATTCTACCTCGGATGCGACATGCAATGTTTACAATCTATGTTTTTATCACTAAACCAAACACATGGTTTGCTAGAATACATTAATGTGATCATCACTTTTCATTATACAAAACCAACAAAGAAATCACTACAAAAGAAAACAGTCGAACGCTCGCATCGAGAGCTGCTAAAAGGGAACATTTTCCTCTGCCAGTAATAAGCCATTACGAACATTAAGCAATCTGGCATAGGCCTCCGATAAGACGTTCGTCGATAAATGCCCTTCAGCAGCGAGTGATAATGACAGAAGCAGTTACCGTTTTTACGAAAATGGTGGATTAAATATTTAAAGCGAAGAGTACCTCCTGATGAAACAGGTAAGAAGAAAGGAGTTTAGATAAGTTATGTACTCCGACTATGTACGAGAATGTTTTTATAACTTATATACCCGTTTTTAAGGAGATACGTATTATACTTATGTAGGTAGGTACTTGATTCACTGGTCGTTCACTGAGGACGGTTGATTGGTAAGTAAATTTTTTTTCATGTCTCTCAATATCATGTCATAGTGGATTGAATACAGGTCTCCACTCTTAGCTTAGAGGCTTAGAACAGGCTTAGAGCAAACTCCGCAACAATACTCAACTGCGAGTTGGTGGAGCCCAGTGTTTTCAAGCCATCCAAATACCATTGAGTCAGCTTCACGACTGCCATCTAATTACAATACTTAGCCTTATACCGACGGCTTAATAATATGCCTACCGAAGCACGAAGACGGAGAAGCTCGAGATAAATGAACCCATTCGTGGACAGGCTACGATAATCGTAGCTTAACTTGCATGATCTATTAATTAAACTAACAACGAGAAACGACGCCATCGAGCAATTGCAATTAAATAAATGATAATGCAAAATTGATAAACGTGGTGTCAATGGCAATAGTGATTGCCAATCATAACGCACTCCTAGAGAGTTTTCGTGTAAATACTTAATATATATACTTAGTAATGATAGATAGGTAGTAGGTAACTTCAGTATTCTGTTATCCACGATCACGCCGACAATAAATGGTTTTCAGATAAGAGAGAAACCCTGGACTGTTCGGCAGTATAATACTTTGTCGTATGGTGGCTTGCTTCATCACTAAAATTCGCGAGTGTCATGGGCAGTAGCGATTCCCCATAACACCTACAAAGGTGGTGTCATTTTGAGGTAGGGATGTGACATTCTACATAAAAATCGATTTTCAGTTTATCGATTATTTTTTTAACATGAAAAATCGATTAATAAATAATATAACCGATATTTGTTATATAAATCGATTTTTTTTATATTTTTTTTTTTGAAACGCGGTGTCTCGATGTGTCTTGATGAGAATGTAGAGACGCAGAACAGTGTTGCAAGCTAAAACTTTCGAGATTGGTTTACTCCGCGCTATCCGCTGTTGTCATCTCTGTACGGGAGCACCCAAATACCAGCTTGCACCCTGTGTTTCGATACAGAGTCGGGTTGTGAGGATTACTGACATCTGAGAAGACTTTGCCTCCCTTTGTGTGTATTACCTATTGTTTAACGAGTTTTGTTCAGAAGAGTTGTTTGATTGATGCCTACGGCTTCTTTCTGAAACCGCACCGCTCGCCATCGACAGGCAGTTCACTGTTTGGAACCGAAGTGGTCGCGTACAGTGCGATTCCAAAGTGGATTTTGTCTGCGCACTAAGTCATGAAATTACCTCCCTGTCGACGTTTTCCTGAGAGACTATAGAAATAAGATTTTGACCCCTGGTGTTACAGGCGTCCATAGGCTGAGATTGCTCTTCATCAAACGGGCCGAATGCTTGCTTCTATATATGGTGGTATAAGAAAAAAAAAAACCAGTCCTACCTAGTGTCCTTCCTCTACGTGCCACTACTCACGATATGTGACGATAACTTTTGCTATGAGGTCCATTTTAAATAGAGATGAATTAATATTGACAATCAAATTTTGTGGTGTTAGTGACTCACCATCATCATTAGAGCAAAACCAAACTCACCTGCACGTGGTACACGCTGCTGACTAGCGAAAAGTAGGCATGTCGAGCCCGACTGGAAAAGCAAATTCACGTAATCCATGGAGATAGTGGGAATACTGTATTAATAGATTGTGGTCCCACTATCTCCGTTAGTCATTTTGCATAACGAATGACCAGTTAATTACTAATGGGGATACTGTGTAATAACCTCCCAATCTCCATTGATGGTGATTCTTAATAGGGATAGTTGGTGAACAGAGATCAATAGCAATACCCTTAAGGATTGTTGTGTTCCTGCGAAAGAGTTAAATTACCAGATGTTAGCAGATGCCGCGTTAGCAGCAGGTGTGCTAACGCACAAGCAATTCTGTATTGCAAGAGTCTATATGGCTACGGTAACCGTTTTACATCAAGCGTATGTTTGCTTGGCACCTGGCGTTGTAAAAAAAATCTGATGAGTAATTTGCGAGATCAAATTCTACATACTGAGTTTAAGGTTATTTGGCAACACGTTGAAATTCGGTAGCTATACCGGAGTATAATGAATTAGTACAGTTGTAGGATACCTACAATGTTAGTTTAAACAGAAACAACATTATATTGTAACCATTTGCAAACTTTATTAATAAACTTCATTTCTTTTTAATTTTACAACAAACACTTCTTGTCTAATTATAATCTGGGGGCTAATCTAATATAAACTATTAGCACGAGAAGAATTATACTAAGATTTATAAATTTCCAATTATTCAATATCATTCGTTTCATATTGAGTGCACCCCAATACAAGAGGCGAAATTTGTTTTAAATTGTTATTATACCGTGCCGACCTTGTAGCAGCCAGTTACATTAGGAGTGCTTGTACATTATAGCACTTCTTTTATTTTGACAAGCCTGCGGTCGAATGGCTCATCACTTTGACTCCATTTCAATCATCAAGACAAATATTTGTGTGCTTGAATATATCGATTTGTCTTGGTCTGGGTGTTTTCTATGGATGATTATATAAAAAAACCGGACAAGTGCGAGTCGGACTCGCCCACCGAGGGTTCCGTAGGTACGTAGTATCATTATTAAATTTGATGTTTTTCATTATAAATAAGAAATAATGCGTCGAAAAAAATAAATAAAATATATTTTGCAATGTGTACATCAAGCCCTTTCATATGATACCCCATTTGAACTAGTAGTTTCAATTTGAAATTTCGACAGCCAACAAATATAGACCCCCTATTTTTTAAGATCTATTTACAAATGTATAGTTTTGAGATTTATTCCTGTACTTGTAGTCTTTAACGATGTTACTTGCCAAATTTCATAGTTCTAGGTCAACGGGAAGTACCCTATAGGTTTTGATTCCCTTGAGTGTGTCGAAATATGCGTTTTTAGCTGAATAAACGGCCGTAACTTTTTTCTACGTAAACTTAGCAGTTTGATTTTTTTACAACTTCATGGGACCGTAGACCTGAGTATACAGTTCAAATTTCAGCTTGATACCTCCACGCATTCTCGAAATAAAAATTCTTGACAGACAGACAGACAGACAGACAGACAGACAGACAGACAGACAGACAGACGGACAACAAAGTGATCTTATAAGGGTTCCGTTTATCCTTTTGAGGTACGGAACCCTAAAAAACGACTTTTCAGAGCACGGCGCTAGAATGCGATGCACGAAAAAAGAAATAAACATTTCCAATAGTTTAAATTAACCGCAGCAGTATTATACAAAATACTGCGAAAAATGGTCCGTGAACAAAAAAAGGTTCTAGTCAATCAAAATTAACACAAAATCTGGAATTGATGTCTTCTAATAGTTTTTACCGCGCGTTATTGCTCTATGATTACGTAAATAAACCTCCGTTACAACTCCGCAAAAATTGTACGGAGACGGAGGCGAAGATACGATTTCTTGCGGAACTTCCGCAGTAACGGAGGCGGAAACGAAGTTCCGTTACAACCCTAGTCCAAACATAAAAAAGCAACAAGTCAACAACTTATATAACAAAATACTCCGTAGATTAGATTATGATGACAATGTCAATTTATTATGAAGACAATTTGTTGATTATAATGAACAGTAATTTGTTCCTTCAAACATAATTGTAAATGATTACAAAATTAATAAACTGCTATTGTACCGTGCCGCTAGTAAAAATGCTTTCTAATAATACAATATCACATACAATTAAAACGGCGAATTAAGATATATTATTCCAATAACAAGTGCAATATTTATAATAATACCTAATGTGAACAGGCGCACTTGGTCTTAATTTAACTTAGAACTTATATATAAAGGCAAACTGGTTAACATCAACTTTATGTACAATTCATAACTTAAACAAATACGTATAAGTATATTTATATTTTTTTTATACAAAGTTACCGTTTTAATCTAGTTATCGAAGAGGTCAAAAACATTAAATGCAGCTAAATCAATACTATGGCGGATGTAAACGGGGAAATAAGCAAGGTCTCCGTCTATATCGATTTTGTTACAAAGTTTGTTACATTTTGACGATTTTGACATGACGGTGGTCGTTTGGTTAGCAATGACCGCGTTGACTCTGAGGTCGCGAGGTCGATCCTCGCACAAGACAAATATTTGTGTGCATGAACATGTCTGTTTGTCTTGGTCTGGTAGTTTTCTATGTATTATATGTATTTACAAAAAAATATTATATATCAGTGTCTAGTACTCATAGTACAGTCAGTGCTCGTAGTAGTACAGTACAGGCTTTGCTTAGTTTGGGACTGTGTAATTTGTATAATAAAAAAAAAATACTTATCGTTATCACCGATGGCCGATGTGGGAAGAAACTGGTCTAATAAAATGACGATTTTTCGCTCGGAGTTTTTATGGGAAAAAGCTAGCTCTCTTTTTCCCTAGATCGATTTCTTGCCTCCGTACATGAAATTTATAAATTTCATCGATCGATAGGACCGTTAGGAAAATTGCCGTGGCATATATATTTACATATATAACAAAAATGGCTCGAGTGGATATATTTTACTTACTATAGGCCCAGTCTAACATATATTTACACCCTAGCATAGACACTTTACAATTAATAATTAGCTCCCATACGCTTAGACTAATATTGACCATTAGACCACTATGGCTATAGATTTTGCATCAAAAAGCTCCACGATAACCCGATTACTTATTGTATACTATCACTATTCTATGTACACAAATGCACCATTTATAAAAATGTTCCTTTTAACAATAGCTTATAAACTGTCATTTCTATTCAAAAGTTTTCATCACGAGCGTAACAAAGGTAGATAGGGCAATTCTTGATTGGCAAGAACTTATGCCATATATCTTAGCTATAATAGTTTAGATAAGGTTTCATCACCATCACGTCATATATTTAAAAAAAAATGGTACTTCTACGTTGCAGGCATTGACTCGGTGGAGCGACTTGGAAAAGAATTAACATCTGTATACATAAATTTCGAGACCTACTTCGAAATGAAAAATGTTTTGGTCGAAATTTTAAATTTATACTTTGCAGAGTTACAAGCAAGTGATTTAACTGACACGGACAGAACATACGTTTTATTCAACATAGCACCGTGTTCTATGCCTTACGTCTATTTGTAGAATGTAGTCAGTGTCACCGATTGGCGCGACATCTCCTGGCGTATTCGGGGGCGACCTGATGCAGCCACTGCGGCTGTATCGCGGAGACGGTGACCAGGTAGGTGCGCTTGGTGGCCAGCAGCTCCGTGTAGAGCACGGCGGGCGGCGGCGGGCGCAGCGCGTGCAGCGCGCCGGCGGGGTGCAACGATGCCGCCGCCCCGCCCGCCGTCACGTACCGCCCACAACTCGCTCCCGCCCCCGCCCCCGCTCCCGCCCCCGCCCCCGCTCCCGCCCCCGCCCCGCTTCGCAACCACGCGCAATTCGTGAACAGCCCGCTCAACATACATTTTAACAGCTGAAACAAATATTACAATTTGCGATTTGAATTAACGTAATTGATACCTAGTAGTAGTAGTTGGCAGAGTGGTTTCCGGCAGACTAGAATTGAATCACTCCGTCTCTTTCCACGGATGTCAACAAGGCAACTAAGGGAAATTCATTATCAAAATATCGATCAGGCCTCCCCAACCCGTTTGGCCAGCGTGGGGAGTGTAGGCCAAATCCTTCTCTCTGGGACGGACGAGAGGGTGGTGCTCCTGTAGTGGAGACTAAAATGACCTGATGATGATGATGATACCTAGTAGCTTAAATCAAACAGAATATATGATATACATTATGATGAAGAATCTAACATTTTTGGTTTAGATGCAAATGAATTAATTTCATATGTAGATGTGTTTAGGTAATCCTGCCAATGCGCTCGTATAATTCAAAAAATTCAGTTACGATAATTCAAACTCTCTAACTCATAATTTGTGGCCTATACATTTACCTGGTCGGTAGCTGGGCCACACGAGGACACGGTCATGTTTAGTTTTTGGCATATTGCGAGTAGCTGATGTCGGACTTCGCACGCATACGCCAAGTTCTTGTGGTTCAAATAGTTTTCTTTACACCATTGCTGTAAATGTATTAAAAAAGTTAAACTGCAGTACAAAATTTATAGAGGTAACAAACTAAATATTCGTGACAGGTCTAAGCTGAAATTTTCACTGACTTCAACAACAAACATAGTCATCCCACTGCTGGGATCCCCTCAACCGAAATTCGAATCGATATTTAAAGCATACTCTACAGCACTGCCCAACTGCTGGTTGGTAGAGGCTCAATTGAGTAAAGCAGTAAAAATGCGGTTATCGGTTTGCTGTTATTTCAAGAAATTACGAAATGTAATGGTTCACGTCATATTTTCGGCATGTTCTTAAGTAAATATAAAAAAATAATCAAATACCTAATTGACTGGGTCATTAAGATAAATAAGACAAGTCTGTCTTATTTGTCTTAATGACACAGTCATATATTTATGCTGCATATACCTTAAGTATCTAGTCGGATACTTAAGGTATATGCTGTATAAATATATGTTAACAAAATACAAGGTACAAAAGCGTTTAATAAAATCGACAAAAGTTTACCTTTTTGAGCGGTGCCTTACAGAATGCCTTAAACACATTTAGTAAGGTTATATGGTCACCTAAAGGCGAAATAAATTTTTGCTTCACTTTCAGAGCCTCTTCTCTCTTGTGCATTGGAGTGTGGAAGATATTTTCACTCGACAGAACTGCCACTAAACTCAATGCCTGCAATAGAAATTGTACTATATTTGTTAAATATTCTAGATAAGAAAAATATATTGCTCATACAAGCTTCAGCTTTCTTCTTCCACGGAAAAATATGAAAAACGGGTTCTTAACTGACGTCTACAATGAAAACACCACAATTTCTTTACATATTCGACGAGCTCGGTGGCGTAGCGGTCAATGACGCGGCTTCGACACCAACGCTCGTGGGTTCGATTCCCACATAGGACAAACATTTGTGTGCATGAACATGTCTGTTTGTCTTAGTCTGGGTGTTTTCTATGTATCATAAGTATGTATTTACAAAAAAAAAATGTATTTACGTATGTTTATCAGTTGTCT
Source organism: Hypsopygia costalis (assembly GCA_937001555.2). Lineage (NCBI taxonomy): Eukaryota > Metazoa > Arthropoda > Insecta > Lepidoptera > Pyralidae > Hypsopygia > Hypsopygia costalis. The sequence goes on from OW443327.2 coordinate 20,445,072, forward strand.
AGCACCCATAACACAAGCTTCGCTTACTTTGGGGCTACATGGCGCTGTGTAATTTGTCTGGCAATATTTATATATTTATATTTATTTTATATTTATATTTTATATTTATATCAAATTTGAATACTTAACAGTTTCTAGCACCCATAGTACTATCAGTTATCTAGTACCCATAGTACAAGCACTGCTTAGCTTGGGATTAAATAGCGGTAATTTGTATAGAAATATCTATTATAAATAAAACTCACCTCTTCTAAACAGTTGTAGTCTGGTGCGCTCAACAATATTTTTGAGTACTTGGGATCGATGGGAAAGGCTGACATCTTTTTACCGAGCGGCGTCAACTTAGGATTCACGTCGTTGTCGATAGCACCTGAAAGAAAGCGATTACATTACTACATCACGTACTTGTATAGGCTAGGGTCACCGCTTCACAACAGGCAGTACTTCTATGCCGTATACTTCTATGCTTCACGAGGCGGCGACGTGGTATAAAATGGTAGTAGATAATATGATAGATAACATTTATTGGGTCGCTGTTACACATTTTACTTAAACTAAAGACACATACTTAAATAAATACAAACAAAGATTCCCAGATAAGCAACATGTTTAAAAGTGCGCGTGTGCTCATTGGCAGCAACACCAATGAGTTGGAGGCTCAGTGACAATTATTGCCCCTAGAGGCAAAGCGCTGAGTTTCAGCTCGCACCTTTAGGAAAATTACTTAAAATAAATTATTTAACCTTTCACATGCCGAGTTCCCCATACTGGGAACAGCAGAAAAAATACCCACATGCCATGGCACTAACGGTGGTGAATCACAAATCTATACCGATCCTGCTCAAATTTATATCAAAATGATTAGGAAGGACAAAGCTACCAATGGCCATCGCAATATCTATTAAATTCCCGCGACAAATAAAGGTCTGCGTGATTCGGAGCGCGTCACGCGAAGAGTAAATTAAAGTTTCATTTGTCAGCTAGATCTACACACAAATATCTTCTTTGACCTTGTAGGTCCTGTAAAATTACAATCTATCGTCATCAAGGAGTTGCTGTATAAATAATAAAGTTGCCCACAGGACAGGCTTAGCCTAGTGTGGGAACTCGGAAAAATACATACTCTGTACAATATTTCTGGTAATAAGGATATTATTATAAAGTTTAAAATTCAAACATTACAACATGAACTGAAGTTTTTACAGACCCTGGTGATCAAAAAAACTTCTTAATGGTCTTTACGAAGCACCTTATACCTATATAATATACCTATATCTCGTCTCGAGAAAAACGATCGGTTAAATTTTCATACTTTAAAGTATTTGTAATAAAATAACAGAAATAAATTTGAAATATCATAATAAAAATACTTACCTAATTCTTTTAAGAGAACCAGCGAAGCACTGATGGAATCGAGAGGCGGCGCTTCAACTAATGGAAAAGTGCTTGGCTCCATACCCGCAGCAATCAACAGAAGTATGGTGGGAGCTAACGGACATCTGGAAATAAAAATTATAGTGAATTACTAAAAAACGATATTTTAAAATTTTGATAGTTATTGTTTTATTACCGCAGTTTCTTACCATTAACACTGGCTATAACATTGCAAATTGCTGTCATTACCATCAATTAATAACGTTGCGCAATTTTAACTAAGCATGGCAATTTTAAGGCTAAACTCTTTTCATTTAAACTAGTACCGTCGCCCTTATGTGAATGTTCTACTGCAAATCATAAATGCTATCAAACAGCACACGATGTTCTCTGGGAATGTGATCTTTGGCGACGAAAGCGGGACAATATGTGAAATTCCTTGCATGTTGCACTCGGCGTAGTATACTATTTTGATTTGGTAGCAACAAGGGAGAATTACCAAGCGTTCAGACGATTTTGCAATTCATATTATTGGGATCGATGTGTTAGGTAACAAACTCAGTGCAGGTGAGGTTCGCTTGGATCTGTAGTCTGCAAGTCTGTAGCCCGCGAGTACGGCACTATACCTGACGATCTCCGGCGCGCGGTGGTTGGGCCGCGCGGCGAACTCTGCGGCGGTGTAGAGGCGGTAAGCGGCGCCGGGCTCGGTGCGGCCGGCGCGGCCAGCACGCTGCCAGCCCGCCGCCCGCGAGCACGGCACCACGCTCAGCCGCGCCGCGCCCGTGTTACGGCACCACGTCCTGCACGCGACAAGCTACTACGTGTTTGGTTTCTATGGTTTAGTAACTTTAGTATTACTTTACCAATAAATTAAAATAAAATTGCACAATTAATTTTATTGTAATATTGTAATCAACACACTGAAAAGAACATATCTCCCAAACTTCAAGTATAGTTAGTAAAGTTGGAACTATTTATATAAAAAAAATTAAGAATTAAACAAACAACAATAAATTTAATTCTTAAAACAATAAAGAAAGTTACAATGTGTAAAAATCGTTTGTTTTGTTTCGTTATACTGTTTCGATTAAATAATTACTAATAAAATACTGTACCTCTCCTTGACTACGCCTGTGTCAATCACACACTTGATATGTGGAATAGTGACAGAAGCTTCCGCAATATTTGTTGCTAAAACTATCTTCCTTGTGCCTTGTGGAGTGTCCTTCCACACCTGCAGCTGCTTGGCGGGGGGGAGGCCTGCGTACAAAGGACACACTCTGATTGGAGGTCCCGTTGCTTCCTGTAATTCATACACTACCATACAAAAAAATCCAATGTAATATCAATTTTTTTTTGTAAAATAAAAAAAATGAAACTTAATCTATAAAATAATTATAATAATTTTAACTTACTTTTGCTATTTGTTTAATATTATACATGAGAGTCTCAATTTCCTCTTGGCCCGTCAAAAATACTAGGAAATCATGGCTGTAAACAGTAAAATTTACAATACAATAGTATTTATAGTCTACCACTAGCATCAACCCATAATCACCCCACTGATGGGATACAGGTCTGCCTACAAACGGTCAAGTTTAGAGCTTATTCCACCAAGCTGCTCAACTGCAGTTTGGTAGTCAGATTTTATTTTTAAGTTTTCAAATTAGTCAGATTTGTTCCAACATATAAGTTATTTTTTGAAAAAATAATATCACTGACTTGAATAGGCAAGGCAGTGAATATGCATGCATGCATAAAATAATAATAATCCCATTACAGTGTAATTTTTTATTATTGAAATTCGGTTCATAAACACCAACAATAATAACTAAAATGCCTAAAAATCTTCGCGATTTTTAAATTATAATCGATATATCCCCAAATTGTTAATCAGACCCTAACGAAATTTACACGAACGCGGCACTCACTTAAAATGCCTAAGATAACTATTTTGAGTTACTAATCAAAATATATCTGTTTGTGGAAACAAATACTAATAAAATTTATATGGGACCACTACTGGATTGCCCTCTTTCAAACAATTGACGTATTGAACATGAGCTCAAAGCAGTAATAATGTATTCTAGTTGTCTATTTACTTAATGTTTATAGTAAACACAAAAATCTAAATATACAGTGTGTCTGGTCTATCATCTCATCAACAAAAACACCCCCACGGGGAAAGGAGGTGTCAATCCCCCTCGAAATGGCACCCATTTTTAATAAAATAGAATAGGACATACTTTGCCGGAGTTGTGGTATGCAGTTGGAATATTGCACATAATGCAGCATACTGATAATCTTCCTGCTTCATTTTTGAATGATAAATCGTAACAGGGTATGTTCTTCCCTCCAAATATATAACTGGACAGTTATCAAAATATTTACTGAAGGAATCCACATCCATTGTAGCAGACATCACAATGATCTGAAAATACAATGAAAAAAAAATTTGTTTTTCAATTATGAAACTTCATTCAGGTTGCTGCGTTGTTGGTGCGCGATCGATATTTCATATTGCGAGCTAGATATACTCGCGACGGTAACCGCGTCACATCAGGTGCGTCGTATGGTTGTATGCCACCATAATATAAAAAATCAAATCTTATTTATCTTGCTCTAGATATATTATTATATAATTATATCTAGAGCAAGATAAATAAGAATTTTAATTAAGCACTAACAATATTTTTCTTGACATTAGTCTCTATTTCAAGCTATAAAATTAATTTCAAGCTATAAACAAGTTACATGAATGATAGACTGCACTGGACATAAAATGTGTCAATCGTAGCACATTATAATAATATGTGTACATATGTGCATCATCCATATAATATCTACACAAAAGAGGATGCTATGGAATTTACAAAGCGTTTAATGTAGATGTTATGCAAAAAATAAAGGCATCTTCATGCGGTTGTCGTATATTACGTGGCAAGTAGAGTGCTTTTATCAGAAGCCTTCTCCATTTAGTGAACAAACAGTACCTAAACTGTTCATAAACCTGGGTAACGAGAATTCAATGTGAGCAGTGGCACAAGCTGGTAAAGACTAACCTTAAGTGGCGATAATTTCTGTTTGTTTCTCTCTTTTTGTGCTAATTTGACAATACCAAATAAAACATCAGTGCTCACAGTCCGCTCATGTGCCTCGTCTAATATCACTACTGAGTATCGCCGCAACAAAGGATCTGTGATGGCTTCCCTGAGCAGCATTCCATCAGTCAAGTACTTGACTTTCGTTCTGTTACTGGTCACATCTTCAAATCTCACAGAATATCTAAAAACAAATTTTTATTTAAAAATTTTTAGAGATTTTTTCAATAATATTAACTATTAAGAATGTAACATTCATTATACACTACTGAGACCTTTTTATATGTTTCCTTAACAATTGATAAAATAAAACAAATTATTTCGATTTAGGATAGGTTCACAGCCTTCCTCTAAAATTGAAATTTACTACTCAATTATCTATTCTTTACCAAAATTATATTTTTAACCTTTATTGTAGGTTAAATATTGAAGGGGAATATAGGGAATATTGTAAAATTTTACCTTGTATTTAACTTTGTATTTATGTTAAATAACACACATGTAAATAATATATAAATTTAAAAAAATAACACCATGTTGAAGGACTTGTTATATTTTAAACTAAGCTGGCACATACCCAACAATACTGCCTATCTCAGTATTCATTTCTGCAGCCACTCTAAGCGCTACCGTGATTGCTGCAACCCTGCGTGGTTGGGTCACTGCAATGGATAAAGCACCCTCCAACCGCTGCTCATGAATTAATTGAGGTATCTGTGTAGTCTTCCCACTGCCTGTTTCTCCTATCAAAATCATGGTATGGTTTCGATTTATCTCTTCTAATAACCTGAAAAAAATGTTAATATTATAATTAAATAAAGTACTATAATATATAATTAGAAAAATATAAAAACCAGATTGTGCCGGATTATTGGAATGTTCAGACTACTAGATTATTATAGGAAAAATCAAAAATCATAAAAATAAAATAAAGCATTTTAAAAAGAAAATAAAATACTATGTATTTGGGTTCCTGTTCTACACATTTTTACAACAGTAACTTGTATCTCAAAATTACCTTATAATTACATACATTTTTGAATAATAATCTTTAATTGAATTTTAATTGAGGACAGGCGGGCAGGTGCATCTGGCACCTATTGGACGTGTCATTCTATCAAAGTGCCGGATTAGTGGGATTCCACTGTATATACAAAAACTTTTTTATGAATATACAGAAACATACCAAGCATTTATGATCATAATGCTTAGTGCAATGAATGAAATTATATGCAGCCTAAACAGTTTGAACAATGATTGGACAGCGATTTTGTCATAATAATGGTTTTATGGTTTATGGTAGATTTACAAAAATAATATCGTGCAGGTAGATACTGAAATCAATTTCGATCACACAATTGTTCACTTAAAATTAATAATATACGAGAAACAAACCTATTTCTAACATTGTACACAGGCAACTTTCTTCTAACATCCAGTAAATTCTCTTTATATGGTTCTTTAGGTACAGCTGCTTCAGTTTTTCCATTCTGAGTCATATGTCCATTAATTTTAGGTAAATTTTCTTCATTTAATTTATTTTTTTTCACTTTTATATTATATGTTGTAGCTTTTCTTTTATTATTGGTTTTGATTTCACTCTCACCAAACGCTGCATACTTAGAATCCATGGTGTATTGAAGATGTACTATTTATAGAAATAAACTATTATGTATCTTTTAGTTAAACCATGGTCTAAAATCTAAATTATAACATTTTTTCCACATGAAGTCTCTTGCATTGTACGGACTATCAACATACCAGTACAACACAACACAGACCAAATTACATATACTGTAACGCAGTTCTATGATCTACACTAAAATATCATTAGTTTACGTGCTATTTGAAATTACAAACAATACACGATTTATACTTTATTGATTTTACAACTTGCACACTTTACATGCGACAAATAACGATAACATGTGAAAACACCATGCATGCAATGCATGCATTTGCATGCATTCGTAAATTGACTTTCTATGATCTATCTTTGTTTCGTTTGGCAATCACTCTTTAGTCGAAGATTATTTTTGCCATTAATAATGCCAAATAGAATAAAATAAAATAAAATAAATTAATCCGTATCCATACCACAGACATTCAGTAAGCAGATTAAACATTAGAATTTAGAAGTTTGAATGCACGTCAAAACAAACACACGTAAATACCACACACCGCAAATACAGGGACGGAGTTATTACTCACGAAAAACATATTCACAAAAAAACGAAATCTAAAACAAATATTGCATTGTATCACATCGCACGTCGATCATTATATGAATATCTTAATGCAATAGAGTAGTATTCCTATTATCACAACTTGTAATCTATTACAAATAATGCTTAGAACTAATTAATTGTTGTGAATCCACTCAGAGTACAGGAGATGAAGTCTAGCTCTTTCACTATAAGGTTTATTAAGCTAATTTATAAGGCTATAGCGCTGATTACTATTGAATCTGTCTACAGTTATAATCATTAATAGCCTTATTTTATAGTTATTGACGTGACAACGTCTTATAAATTGGTTAGCCGGGTGACACTTCAAGAAACTGGGTCACGTTATGCGCTTACAATGAGAGCGAGTGAAAGGCGCGTGCCTTTCACTCGCTCTCATTGTAAGCGTGTCGTGGACGCGTGTCCCTTCTAAGAGCGAGAGAGACAGACATAAAAAGTGAAAGGCATGCGTCCCTTCCACTCGAAAACATTTTACCACTCAAAGTCGTTGTCACGTAAAACTTTCGCCCGTATACCGACTTTACAGGCAACCAATTTTTTTTTCAATGACTTTTTTAATTATTCAGCCAGGATTTAATAATTTTCTATTAAGTACTTATTTAACTGTTGAATCACTGTTTTCCACACACATTTTATTGTTAGCATTTAATTTAATTTTGCACAATGAATATAAATAACGTACAAGTTCCTAAATACGTCCCTATAACAATTACAAGTACATAACATGTCAAAGGATCTCTAATTATTATTTCTGTGACTGATTATATAGAATACATGCCTCGTGATTGAAAGTTTGTTTCAATGCATGCTCTATAAACATAATCAGTCCCTTCGGTTATAGGTTCAAGAAATAATATAAAGACGGGCTTTAAAAGACATTGATTCCAGAGTCGTATAGCATTTTCTTTAAAAAAAGCTAGCATTTTCTTAAAAAAATAACGAAATGTCTCTTTTGAGTTTGACTTTTGGTACAATTGTCATTTGTCAATTTAAATTGTATTAAATTTTCATTTGAAAAATATTTATAATTTTATCTGGTATCGGTATAAAAAACTAATTTTTAAAATTAAATCTATGTTAAAAGTATAGTATAGTCTATATTTCAAATTAAATTGTTACAATTTGTTATAGGTTATGTGCCTGTGCCATCAAGAAATAATTATATGAATTTCATTCTTTTTATAAATCAGTGACAATAATGTACTGAATTAATTAAACGAAAAATTTTTAGAGCGTAAAATGTTTGCAACAAAATTATTTTATCATAGCGTTTATACAGCAAAAGCTTGTAATCATGTTCGCGTTTATAGTCAAAAAATCAATCCATTTGTGAGGACATGGAAACTTATTTCAAGAGAAGTACCTGAATTCCTAGGGATAAACCAGAAACCAACTATATATCCTGAGCATGTCGATATTGTGATAATCGGTGGCGGATACATTGGTGCTGCCACAGCTTACTGGTTGAAAACAAGAGCAGCCCATGGGCTATCTGTAGTTGTAATAGAAAAAGATTTTACGGTGATTATTGTTGCATCTTTATACATATTTTATTTTAGGTTATATGTAATTTAAAATCATCACTGTCTATGCCCTTTTACATGTAAGAACCCTTAAATAATATGCATGGGGTCTTTTTGTAATTGATATATAAGTATCTGATAATCTAGCTAGTGATGGATTATAGGATATAATCCACTTAAGCAAAGACACAAGACATAGCTGGTATTTATAGAAATTAGTCATATACCTCAAGCCAACACCTTGCAATAAAAAAAATATATGTCAAAAATTGCTAAACAGAATTTGGTGCCTTATGAATGTGTCAGTTGTATCAATAATTATCCAGTTATCCACCTACTTTTATCACAACTGGATTGAGATTAATATTTATTTTGAAGGAGTCTAACCAATAAATAAATAAATATTTCTGGACAATTTACACAGCGCCATCTAGTCCCAAATTAAGCTCAAATCTTGTACTGGATAACTGGTACTAGATAACTGATAATTGTAATACATATTTTTGTAAATACATACTTATAATACATAGAATACACCCAGACCAAGATTAACAGATATGTTCATGTAGACAAATGTTTGTCTTGTGCAGGGATCACAACCGCTACCTCGGAATCCCTTTTATATAGTATACTGAAAGTTGCTGCACTAAACATGTTTAGTTTCAGATGAATAAACAGATTTTCATAGAGATGCTGAATGAATCACTCCTTTCATCGTAAGGACATTTAAGATAATTGCCCTATGAGCACAACATTCTAAAAGCAAAAGCAACTTATCAGCAAAATTACCTAATAGCAAATAGTCCTACCTAATAGCAAGGGAATCAATCAATACTAATAAAAGCATTTCTAATTCCATTTCAGTATAAACAAGCACAAAGATTATTTTCTCAGGGCAACCTTGTACAAAACTTCTCATTGCCAGAGAACATAGGTCTTTCTAATTATGGCGCAGAATTTTTAAGAAAGGCCAAAGAAAACTTAGGTAATGATGTAAACATCCAGTATAGGCCCAATGGATACTTAGTACTTGCTAGTGAACAATATGCTGAAAAACTAGAACATACAGCAACACAGCAAAGAGAGCATGGTATGAGAAATGAATTATTGTCTACTGATGAAATCAAAAAACGATACCCATGGATTAATACTACTGATATAAAACTAGGTAAGAAACGGGTCTAGAATAAGCTTACAAATCAAGTTTGTGCCCAGTAACTTGTTTTAAAGAAAAAATTACATACTATATCTAGACACGCGGCAGCGTGTCAAGTCAAGTTCAAACAAAGGAACTGGCTAGCCAGCGCCGAGTGTAATATTACACGAACCACTTGGTGCCACTTTTGACCCTTCTATAACTCAAAACCTCTTTAACGTAAACACATAAAACTACGTGTGTTTAATTATATCCACAAGGACATCTAGAAGCACAAATTTCATGAAGCTAGCTCAAACGGTTATAAAGATATGAAGGTCACAAAGTCGTAAATTTTAGCACTGACTGACTGACTGATTTATAGTACCTAAACCTAACCTACTTCCAGATGACCTAGAAGGATGAAATTTGGAATCCAGCTCGGTAATTGTGTGTAAGCCTAGGAAAAAATCTAAAAATAATAAACAGTTTAAAAATAGGGGGGGTCCCCATACAATTTTTTTTTTAATTGTAGCGTTGGGACCGTTACAACGTTACAAACAGATATTTAAAACTATCCCAATATTATTATATTTTCTATATAACAGAAATATAAAAATAAAGTTAAGTCAAAAAATTAGTGTAGTTAAGTAAACAACCGGCCAACGGTGTGTCTTCGGCGGCGCGCGACACCACATAATTATACACAGAAGAGAAGTAAATCTACATAAAAGCGCTCCCGAGCAACACATAAACATAGGCATGGTTAACATTTTGCGGGTCGGTTGGTTTATACATGCATGGTAGTGATTTTATAGTCCACGGCTCACTAAAATAACAAAGATCAGTGCCCAAGGTTCGTTTCTCTGATTTCTTTTGAAAATAAGAAATAATATTTTAAGGTATAAATTTGTTAGTTCGACTCTTACATTTAGATCTCCATTCTTTTAGAGGCGAAGCCCACAGCCAAGCTTAATTTTGTATTGAACTTGGCTCTCCTTTTTTACATTTATGTTTTTGGTGGGATAAATATTTCACTGATTTACTCCTATTTTAAACAGGCAAAGAAGGGTAGGCCAGTTTTTATTACATCAGTCATTTTATAATAGTAGTTTATGAAACTGTTGCATAATAAGGGTTATTAAAATACGAGTGTGAGTTTATAACATGAGCCGAAGGCGAATGTTATAATAGACCACACGAGTATTTTAATACCTAATTATGTGCAATTTCATACACTACTTTATCTAATCTCATGAAATATATGATAATAATATTTTAAATACAACCATGAAGTTAATTTAACAGCTATAATTCTTACTTATAAATCCATTTGCAGATCGAGCATGCGTAGTGCGCATGCGCGACGCGCCGCGCGGCGTCGCGTTCACAGATTATGTAGAAAAATTTTGCAAAGTTGCAATGTATTTGCATTGCAACCTGTTTAAAATACCTGTATACAGGGCTAAAGCTGTATCGAAATGGTAAAAAAGTTATTTTACGATACAGTTGTCCCTACAAGAGCTGTATCGAAAAATAACTTTTTAAATTTATTTTGATAGCTTGTGCGTAAAGACTGTCATTAAGATACTGTGTTTAGTTTTTTAATGTGTAAATTTCAGTATGAGATTAGATAAAGTTATTTAACATATAATTCAGATAAAAACTGGCCAAGTCAAATCGCGCCTACTTTAATCTCACATTTTTTTAAAAAATACATAGGTATTTGGATTTTGCATAGAACTTAGCACTCATTTAGATCTCCATTCTTTTTGAGGCGAAGCCCACAGCCAAGCATAATTTTTGTATTGAACTTGGAGAGCCAACAACCTATACTGCTTCACAGATTTCAATATTTAAGGTGTTCTTCAATCCTTCTTAGCTGTGAGAGTTTCAATATATTCCTTAAATTTTTTTCTGCATATATGTTATATGCAAAAATAAAATTCAAGGACAATGACAAAAAAGTTGCTATAATTTTGTCGGGATCTTTGTTTCGATAATAATTTAGTCTACAGCTATCCTTACTTTTAGCATACCCCGGCCACTCCATACAAATGTCGCGTCGTGAACTACTACATAAACAACGTCTGTGCACAGCGTGAATGAGTTTATGTGTGTGCGGCGCCATACAAACTGTTCCAGATTTGTCTCAGAGGGGAGGTGAGGTCGACACGAGAGAGCGGAAGGGAGTGGCCATACTGTACGTAGTACTGTAACTTATACTGTGCTATTAGTATAAACTTACAATCTTAAATAAACTCCCAAAAAAAGAAATCATCCCAATTGGATCAGTAGTTTGTGAGAAAATTGTGAAAATACATAAATACATGTCAAATGGAGAATCACTTTTATGAACTTGGTAAAAATAGATGCGTTTGTTGCTGTTTACTAGATAGCAATATTTGGGACTTAAGTATTGAAATACTATTAAAAGTAAATAAGTCATGTGACTTTTTACAGGTTGTACGGGATTAGAATCAGAGGGTATATTCGACTCATGGTCTTTTCATAAAGGACTTATAAAGAAATCCCAAGATCTGGGGACAATATATATAAATGCAGAAGTGGTTGGCTTTGAACTTGAACAACAGCGTGACGTGTTAATGGAGGGTGTTGCCCCTGGGACATTTGAAAGAATAAACAAAGTAGTATACAGAACTTCAGATGATCAGGAGTACTCTATAAAGTTTGCTGTTTGTATATTAGCAGCAGGTCACAATTCTGGAGATGTGGCCAAACTTGCTAAAGTAGGGGTTGGCGAAGGATTACTAGCTGTTCCTCTGCCCATCGAACAAAGGTATAATCCTACAGTGTTAAAACTTTAAACAGTCCACTTCTCACCTGATTGTCTACTTATCCCTCCTGTATCTTTGTTGTTATATTGTAGGGCATAATAAGCCACTTCAGCATAATAGGTACTTCCAATTATTTACATATATTATTTTGTGACGAAAACATAACATTGGAGTTAAAAATACAATAATATTAATCAATTTTGTGCAATATATAAATAAAATAAAATATCATGCGAAAGTAATCACTAATTGATTACTTTCGCATGACATTCTCCTCTCAATGACAAAGCTGATCTAACAATTTTTATGGATAGTGCAGGCGCTAGAGGTAGTTGAATATGCAAAATCCGAGTGCCGGCAACTATGACCGGATTCTTATACCTGTAACCCTAAATAATAACAAAACACTTCTTGCCACCAGGTCTGATGGTCCTATCCCGCTCCCTTCACATCCCCTCTTTTCCCATACAGTAACCATAGCGAGCGTACGCGTATAGTGTGTTTCTACATCTGTTGACGTAAAGACGTTGCTTTGTTAAGTCGTGTTTTTGTATACATATAAAATAATGGTATTTTCGTGAATTCTTAGTGTCTTTTTAAAGTGTCATCATCATCATCAGCCTGTATCTGCTTATATCCATAAGCCTTCCCCAATGCTTTCCACCAAATATGATCCTCCGCTTTCTGCATCCATCCACTTTCTTAAGGTCATCGAACCATCTATAAGGAGAGCGCCCAACGCTTCGTCGTCCTACGCTCAGCCTCCACTCTGATACCTTCCTCCCCGTCTGCCATCACTTACTCGGCAGATGTAACCGGCCCATTGCCACTTCAGCTTGCAAACTCTAAAGGCTATGTCGACAACTTTGGTTCTCTGTCGAATTTCTTCGTTATGGATTCGATCCCTCAGAGAAACCCCGAGCATAGCCCTCTTCCATCACTCGCTGCGCGACCTTTAGTCTGTGGACCAGTCCGATGATGAGTGTCCAAGTCTCTGCACCATATGTCATTGCAGGGAGGACGCACTGGTTGAAGACTTTAGCATACTTTAGTCTTCTAGCATTGGGGTATCTGTGCGGCGAAGATGTGCTGAAGCTTACCGAAAGCTGCCCAGCCCAGTCGAATGCGTCTATCGATCTCTTTGTTGAAAGTACTTCGGCCAAGCTGTATGGAATGTCCGTGGTATACATGGTCCTCCTCAACCAATTCAATAGCTGTATTCTCTACGATAACTGGGCTAGAGATGACAAAATCATTGTACACGACTTTCGTCTTGTCGAAATTTATCCCCAGCCCCACAAATCGAGATGCAGCATTAAGATCGGTCAACATACGACCGAGATCCTCCAGCGATTCAGCCAGTATGACCACGTCATCGGCAAACCGAAGGTGTGAGATGTACTCGCCATTCACACTGACGCCTCGTTTTTTCCAGTCCAGCGTCATAAATACGTCTTCTAGATAATAAGTAAATATTTTCGGGGAAATGACATCCCCTTGACGTACTCCTCGCTGCACTTGGATAGGCTTAGACTCCTGGTCCTGGACGCGGATATTCATTGTTGCAGCGCTATATAGCCATCTCAGTACCTCAATATAGCGGTGATCGACTTGGCATCGCTGTAAGGATTCCAGAACAGATCAAGTTTCGATGAAATAGAAGGCTTTCTCGTAATCCACAAAAGCCACACAGAACCGCAAATTGTACTCTGTGGTTTTCTGCACAAGCTTTCTAGCGAGACGATTCGTGATAACTCTTGAAAACAGCTAATACACGTGGGTCAGGAGTCGGTCTTCTTTCTTTAATAAGTTATATCCACCTTTTTTGAAGAAAAAGACGACCAAACTCCTAGTCCACGCGACTGGTGCGGTCCTATTGTGAATGACGAAATCAAACAGACGTTATAGTTCTTTTAGAACCGGAGTTCCTCCGGCTTTCAACAGTTCTGTTGTAATTCCGTCCTCACAGGGAGCTTTACCATTTTTCAGCTGTTCAAGGGCTATCCTAACCTAATCTCACCCATGCTGATGTCTGGAATATCCTTGGTTTCATGTCGGGTTAGCGGGGCTCGGCGATCAATAACGAATGTCAAAATAAAAATGAGTAATTTTTTACCTGCTCTACATTTATGCTTGAATTCGCTGGCTTTTCGTATATAACTTTTATTTTTTTATTAATAAAAAAAATTATTACTTTCATTTTCGTTTCTTTTATTATTTAAGAATCTAGCCTCACTTTTAATTAGAACAAAGTATAAATTATTAAGGAAATAATCATTGAAATGATTGTATATCATGTACTCAATACATTCCCTTTAGGAATAAGAGTAGAGGGGGTAAAAAAAAAATGAACCACAAAATTGACCGGCAAGATCCACATTCATAATCTTAGACCTTTTCTTCACTGAAATCCGTTGGCGAAATTCGGCACTCATATTATGCATACTCACTTACCTCTAGCGCCAGGTCTAGAAGACATGAAATACTTTTTCTTGGACTATCTTCAGATACGACACCTCTGTCTGTGTTAATAGTAAAATACTAGTACTAGTTACTAGTATCTTGTCTAATAACCCTCTTGTTACAGGAATGTTTCAGTATATTCCATTGAAGACGAAGTCGCGAAGACCACAGGATTAAACACGCCTGTAATTATGGACACCAGTGGACTATGGTTGAGCAGAAATTACTTACAAAATAGTTTAATATGTGGTCACATACCATTTACGACGGAGGAAACCAAAAATCTACCAGAAGATGAATATTATAAGAATGTAATAGAACCTTCATTAAATAATAGATTTCCACTCACAAAGGGCAAAACGGTAAGCAAAAAAACTTATTTTTTTTTATAGAATTATATACCTATATGAGCAGATTGTAACAGGGTGGTAAATGGAAACGGATCGCCAAAGGGTAGGTAACTAAAGCAGTTGTAAAAAATCTCTTTCATTATTAATTTCCTAAAATATATCGAGTGACAGTTTATAAAAAAACGTGTAGTAGCAATAATTTCCATTTTTCTTGTTGATCGGCCAAGGGGACAGGGGACCACCACACATTCTCACCACTGTGTCTCCTCTCCTGTGTAGCCAGGATTAACAGCGGCGACCACCAAAAAAGGCAATGACAGTATAGTTCATTGCAGTCCTGAGGGTAAGACTACGACTTCCTTAGAACTCACAACGAATTTAATCAGAAGAAATTACTAGGAGTCTCGCGTACAGCAGTCCCTCTAAGGAATAAGTATTATCTTCACCATGTGTGACGCGTGGTATCAAAATTGAATGCAAAATCGATACTTTTTTCTATTTTTATCATTATTCTTGTAACTCGATGGCGTGCACCACGTATTTTAAGTATAACTAATATATAAGTTTTATATACCGTACTGGCCGTGTGTTTTCCGGCAGACTAGAATAGAATCACTCCGTTTCTTCCTGTGGATGTCATACAAAGTGACTAAGGGAAACACATTATCAAATATCGATCAGGCCTCCCCAACCCGTTTGGCCAGCGTGGGGAGTGTAGGCCAAATCCTCCTTCCGTCTAGGACGGACGAGAGACGGTCGTGCTCCTGTAGTGGAGACTAAAATGGACCTGATAATGATGATGAAGTTTTATAGTCATAACACTATTGAGGGGTCCCTCAATCATCATCAGGTCCATCCAATACATTAATATGAATTGCAAAATCGTCTGAATTGGTAATTCTGCCTCTGGTAAAATATATATATATATATATATATATATATATATATATATATATATATATATATATATATATATATATATATATATTAGGTTGGGGAAAAAGTCTTTTCGTATTTTATATGAAAATACAAAACATTTTTTAATAAAGTTTATTTACATTTAACTAAAGTATGTAGGTGCTATTTTGTTCGATAACTTTTTGCCATCTTGTAGGTAGAGACATGATCCCATTACTATAGAAATTTTGGGACTTCTGTTCGAAAAACCACGACAAGTGGTTTTGGCAGTCTTCTCGTGATGTTAACCTGACATTGCCTAAAGAATTCTGAAGAGACCGAAACAGGTGGAAATCAGAAGGTGCAAGGTCAGGACTATACGGCGGATGCATTAACACCTCCCAGTCAAACTCTCTTAATTTTTGCTGAGTGGCTAAAGATGTGTGAGGTCTAGCGTTATCATGATGAAAAATCACACCCCTTCTGTTAATTAATTCCGGCCGCTTTCTCTCAACTTTTTGCTTTAATCTAATCAGTTGTTCACAGCAGAGTTCAGAATCGATAGTCCTGCCTGGCGGTAACAGCTCATAATGAATAATGCCCTTCCAATCCCACCATACACACAGCATCACCTTGTTGCGGGTTAACCCGGGTTTTGCCAGAGTCTGTGAAGCCTGATCGGCCTTTGACTACGACCTTTTTCGCACGTTCTTGTCGTACGTGATCCACTTTTCATCACCAGTTATAAGCTCTTCAAAAACGGTTCGCTTTCATTACGTCGTAGTAAAGAATCGCAAATGAGTACACGGTTCATTAGGTTTCTTTCAGTGAGATCGTGAGGCACCCAAATATCGAGCTTTTTAGTGTACCCAGCTTTTTTCAAATGCGCCAAAACTGTTTTGTGGTCAATTCCTAATTCTTCAGCTACGTCGTAACTACTGACATGCCGATCTTGCTCCACTTTTTCAAAAATGGCATCCATTTTATCCGTAACAGGGCGTAACCAGCCGGAGCACTGATAGTTCACTAAACCATACCGTGTTTCAACGGCAGTACTCTAGGCTCCATTCGATTCACATGACTGGTCTACACGTTATAGATACTAAATCAGCCGGTGCGCTGATTGTTTAGTCAATCCGCCTCTTAATCTATGAGGATTGTTGTGTACATGTGAGTGTTGTCAGCATGAAGGGAGTTTCTGCGTTGGCAGCGGGGGTGCACGAGCGGATTTTCATTTTGCGAGCGTTTATATAAATTTTTTACGTACGCCTCACAGAATACCGCAGCCAAATAACAATTGTTGTTTTTGTAGCTGTGAGTGAGATTACCACGCTGGGGGTGGCGGCGCGCGACCTATATATAAATTGCAATTGTTTACATGGCTGCATTAACCGTTCTACATGAGACAGGCCGTATGATTGTACATCAGCCGACGTAATTAAAAAAAAAAATAGTTATGGTGATTCGTCTATCTACTAACTAGTGTCACCTCAGTAAGATAAAAAAAACATTTTGTTCTCAGGTCAAGAGGTTAGCGTCTGAATATCAGGATTTCAACACATATGACGAAAGTGGAATATTAGGACCACATCCCTATCACAATAATTTATATATTGCAGCTGGGTTTGGCAAATATGGTAAGTAAAATATTACAAAACTTTACTGGTGATATTTTTATCACTCCAGTTAGTGGCAACGAGAACGACCCTATAGTTAATGCTCCCCTGTGCACCAACCTTACGGTTATATCACAGGATTGAGAGTCTCTCACCCAGTAAACTTGCGCCTGCAAGCAGACTACTTGGGCACTCAAGTCGAGTAGCTCGTGGCGACCGACCCTCAGTTTCCCAAGCATCGGTACAATTTTCATGATGGGTACCGGAGCTGTAAGGCACGCTCACTTTTCGGCGCCCGAAGAACGCCTACCCCTGGCCTACGGTAGGGTAACCGGGCCGACGGAAGCCCTCTTGCTATGCAGGCAAATACCCGAGTTGCGCAGCCGGCTTGCGAAAGGTAGCCGCGCTCCGAACCCCGATGGCTTATATTGACAAGCCCTGTGGTCGAATAGCCAGCAGTGGCTATTTTGACTCCGAGATCTCGGGTTCGATCTCCGCACAACTAAAACATTTATATGCATGAACATGTCTGTTTTATATGTATGTAATTACAAAAAAATGTATATAAGTATGTACTTTTATCAGTTACCTAGGACCCATAGCACAGGCTTTCCTTAGTTTGGGTTTAGATAGCGCTGAGTAATTTGTCCAGGAATACAGGAATAAATAAATAAATATTGTCATACAAATTACACAGCGCCATATAGCCCCAAAGTAAGCGAAGCTTGTGTTATGGGTACTAGACAACTGATAAACATACGTAAATACATTTTTTTTTGTACATACGTACTTATGCTACATAGAAAACACCCAGACTAAGACAAGCAGACATGTTCATGCACACAAATGTTTGTCCTATGTGGAAATCGAACCCACGAGCGTTGGTGTCGAAGCCGCGTCATTGACCGCTACGCCACCGAGCTCGTCGAGCATAAAATTTATATATAAATTTATTATTAAACATTTAACATACTTTCATTCCAGGTTGTCAGCATGCCCCGGGGATAGGACGAGCAATCGCGGAACTTATCATTGATAGTAGTTACACAAGTATAGACTTATCAAGATTTAGCTTTGACAGAATACTGGTTAATGAACCACTGCTGGAATATGATGTTTATTAGACAGATACCAACCTTTCATTACTTATATTGTACATAATTAATGTAATGTATGTTATTTAAAAAATAAAGTGAGAATTTATCATTTTTTAATGTTTAATTATTATCTACTTACATTATTACATCTTATAACAACAGTAAAATTAAAAATAAAATCTTGATGCTGAACACACCTGTACACATTTATATTTAACGACTTGTTTAACACGCGCAAAAAATAAATAACACAATTGAAACGTGCCACAGACGTATAAGGGGTAGCAAACTCAACATAACTCGTACAATACAGGGCGCGCCGCGTTCTATGAAATGGCAAAAAAGCTACATAAACTTTGTTGTATTTCTATAACGTCGTCAACCATTGTTTATCCCACTGCTGGGATACGGGTCTCCCTTCAATCGAAGGGGTTTAGAGCATACTCCATCATGCTGCTCAACTGCGGGTTGGAGGAGATTTCTATAACAGTTAATGATAATTTGTACAAAAATGATAAAATACAATACTATAACATGTGTAAGAGTATCTAGTACACAAATACACGTAAACTTTCGCACGTTCATAAGTACTTTAATATCAATTGCAAATAAGTTACGAGCGAAAAATTGCTTAACATTCTAAGGATTTTTGGTCTGCTACCGTTTATATGCCTGTGATTGAAATGTAACAGACCGAGTATACACAGTAAAATGCGAAAAACGAAATACCATTATCGTTTTATCGTGTATAAAACATTAATTATATTATTCACTACTTGAATTGAGCTGGAGGTGCTGCGAAGAGTGCGCCTCCTTGTTTAGATGCTGCACGAGATGGCGCAAATCCGAGAAGCTTCTGAATATTTTGTCTGTAAAGGAACATAATTATATCCTTTAATGTGGTGCGTATTAATATAATTTCTTTCGGCATAACGATCATTTCCTATAATTTCATATCCATTGTAGATTAGGTCTGATATTCTTTAGTCCATTGCAAGCCAGCAATACTTATATTTAATAGTATAGCAAATGAAATTAAATGAATTTAATATTATACCATAAGATGCACATCCCATCAATTATTGCAATCATCATTATCAGGTCATTTTAGTCTCCACTACAGGAGCACGACCCTCTCTCGTCCGTCCCAGACAGAAGGAGGATTTGGCCTACACTCCCCACGCTGGCCAGACGGGTTGGGGAGGCCTGATCGATGTTTTATAATATATTTCCCTTAGTCGCCTTGTACGACATCCACGGGAAGAGACGGAGTGATTCTATTCTAGTCTGCCGGAATCCACACTGCCATCACCACAATACCGCAGTCAAATAACAATTTCCTTGAGGGTTGTTGAGTTCCTGCGAATGAGTTTACATTAATATGGCTACGGTAACCGCTTCCCATCATGTGGGCCGCATGCTTGTCTGTCACCCAACGTAGTATAAAAAAACACTTTAATTGTAATAAACGGCGCAAGTTTTAAAGCACTCTAGAAAAATTGGCAATTAAGATTTATGTTCTAGAAATCACAAGATTAATTATGACCCAAATTCCTACCAGATTATTAATCAATATTACGAGAGGACGAAATATAAACTACCAGGGCCTCAAGAGGTTAGACGGCACTGGGTGCAAAATTTCACACGTATGTACTAGCTTTTGTTTGCAGCTAACACATACTTGAACTACGAGGTTAATCCCAGGGAAATCAAAATCTTTTAAATTTTTATTTTGTCGATTTTTTAATAATGTCTATGGGAAAACAAATGTCAATATTTCATATTGTCGACTGGGGAATGCACCTCCACCTCACAGAATACCGCAGCCAAAAAACAATTCCCTTGAGGGTTGTTGTGTTCCTGCGAGTGAATGAGGTCACCAGAAAGGGAGAAGATGCTGCATTGGCAGCGGGGGTGGCGGCGCGCGAGCGATATTTTTTGTTGCGAGCGTTAATATGGCTACGGTAACCGCTTCTCATCAGGCGGGTCGTATGCTTGTTTGCCACCCGACGTAGTAAAGAAAAAAGAATGAATGTGTCTGCAAAATTCCAGAAACTTAACATTTTTATAATGTGAGTGTTCGATCGCCATTAAGAAGAAAATTTAATTGAAATTAAATTATATGTGAGTGCCAAATTTCTTTCAAATCCGTTATGCAGTTTTTACGTGATTGAGTTACCAACATAAAAACTTTTAGTGTGCCTTATTTCGGCACTGCCCAGGTCTCAGATCTTGATTTTAACTAGACAAAAAATTAGTCGTTAATTTGTCGAAATTTGTCGCCCAAAGGAAAAAAATTGTCGCTCTCCCGTTAAAGAGCTATAAGGTTTTTTTTGTGGCAGTGCCGAAATAAGCTTATTTCGGCACAGCCCACTCGGGATCTATTAAACTACATAACATAGCGAAGATATGATTTTCCCCAGAATTAGTCGTCAATTTGTCGAATTCAGGCACCAAGTATCAGAATTAGTCGACCTCCCGTTAAAAAGTTATAAGTATTTTTTTGTGGCAGTGCCGAAATAAGCCTTATTTCGGCACTGCCCAAAAAAACTACACCACCTAGCGAAAATCTGATTTCACCCAGACGTTGCCTTGAATTTGTCGAAATTCGTCGGAAATAAAACACAACTGGTCGATGCGTAATTAAAAAAGGGTCTGGCAAAGTTTCTCAATGCATGCAACTGTTTTCTGATCTACGAATGCTTTAGGTGTTCTTTAGCACTACATTAGTTGCTTTTTACGATAGCCTTATGTGAATGGGGTGGTGTTATTCTACTCTGCCTATGTTAGGCTCTCTGACTACGTGTTTTTTTTTATTTTTATATATATATATATATATTTATATATTTCTCGACTAATATTACTATTAGTCGTATTAGTCGAGTAACCGTAATACAATATTGGGGTAGGATCTACAACTACAGAACCATCGAAAGTGATTTACTTGACTGGACGACGATAGAACCAATTCTTACCTTATGCTCATAGTACACAGAATGTACAAAAATATAAAGGAGCAGTCACTGTAGTCGTCTCCTGGCAAGTTCCTGTGACTCAAACCCTGGATCCAAGATATTGGATAGAATGGTAATTTTGCTACAACTCTTCCATCGAATCTAAAATAAATAATAAAACTACTAAACATGGTGTCATTATAGATTTGAATCGTGCTACTGACAATATATCGGTGGGATGAGTAAAGTCGAGGGGAAGGACTTGGAGTTGGTCCTCAGGGACAACCGTCGGCGGGGTCGCGGACGTAATGCCTCCGCATTTCCCGTGGCCTCGCCAAGCGGCGGAGAGGAGATCGTGGGGTTTTAGTCGGTATGGCTGCTACTGGACAATGGCACTCAGACTCCCACATAACGCACCGATGGGTGGCGTATCCTTAACGGATTTCCCCACGTAAAAAAAAGGTCACGCTGCGAGAGTTGAAGCGAACACAAATGTGCGCAAGGGAGGTGGAAAGCACTTTCTACCTCACTTGTACGAGTGCACATTGAAATCCGTCTGTGTGAATAAAAACTGCGTTCGCCTCATCTCTCTGTTGCAATCTACTTGCTGTCACTGCGGGCACACCTGAGTTAAATTCTCCTTTTGAATATTGACAGTATAGTCATATAAAAATTGTCTATCATTTTGCAAGTAAATAAAAACGTCTCCTGTGAAACACGCTATATTATTTCTCTCCATCTACCAAGTAATTTCAAGACTCTCGCTGTTCGACCTGTAAATACATACTTCCTATCATTGATAAGATGTGTGTAAAATAAAAATAAATATCAGTTCCGTCAGTAATTAGTCAAGTACAGTGCGTCTACGTAATACGAACATAGTACGTAGTACGTCATCATAGGCTGAGTGAATTCATTATCATTGAAACTATATACCTAGTCAGCGCACCGTTCCCTACACTGACTGTTTTCAATGTTGATGAGCAATGTTTCAGAAACAATGTTAGGTTAGCTGTTAGGTTGCTTTCTACCTGCCACTATACTGGCAAAAAGAAAGCAAGTTACTTACCCGGCATTCACTCATTCCCGTGCCATTTACCGTCACGGCAACACGTCAGCACTAATTAAAAATAATTATTGATGACTTTTAGATAAAATACCTTTCTGTGTGTTCACTTTCTTTTCCTTTCATTGCGTACTGCATTTATATGTCGCAGCCAATTGGTTCAAATAGCCTCTGGTGTCGCAAGCGTTCATAGCCTGCGATGACGGCTTACCATCAATCAGATCGTACGCTTGTTTGTCACACCCTAGTCGTATAAAAAAACACTAATACATGATTACAAATCTATCAATTTGGCATTTATTCAGGTTTTGTTGTAGCCAATTTTTACTGCCTTGATGATTGCCTATGACCCATCAATATATAAAATATCATAGTGTTTCAACACAAATATAATGTGTAATGGTGAATACATAACTTTTATCCTATTACCTCATAAACACAAAGAAAAAGAAACAAAAACAATGCGTCAATATTTTAAAGGTACATATTCTGAATAGCAGATGGTTACTCACATGCTATTAAACATACTCAACAGTGCTGTGAAAGCAAAACCAATGGCAAACATTGATTTCATTTTGACTAGTGAAAGATCCCTGTTATTATTCTTTAATCTCTCTTCCTCTCTTTCAATTTTCTTTTTATGTTGTTTGTCCAAAGAATCACCATGAGCTTCTTTACGTTTTTCCACTAAAAAGTAAATTGTTTTTATTTACAACCTAGTACTTTTATAAAGTCTTTGGCTAGTAGCTATCCAAGGGTGGATCCAGAATTTCTTTACAGAACAAGGGTAAAATTTAAGAAATAAAATTTATATGGTTTAATAACCATATGAAATATATACAAGTATGTTATAGTCAAAACCTGAAATCTAGACACTTCTTGGTTTGACTATTTAAACCTAGAGGTATCTCACCTCCCAATCCAAAAGCAAGTTAGGCTCGGCTTTTGTTGGTTACAACTACAACCTTAACCTAACCTAATCAACATCCTCAGTCAAAAGTAGTTTTGAGCAATGACGGTGGTTTGATTAGGATATGCTTGTAATTATCAGAAGCCGAGCAAGTGAACTTGCTTTTAGAAAGGGAGGTAAGTTACCTGAGGTTTAACAAGTCAAACCTAGGAGCGCCTAGACTTCAAGTATTAATTTACATATACATCTCGATACTGATTCTTCATCAATGTCGAAACCATCATTTCTAATTAACATTTTTAAGATATCTACTGTTACAATCACTGTGACTATACCAAGATGATATATGTATATATATTTTGGTACAGTTATAATATACCACGTAGTTACTAGACAAGCAATTGTAACTCTCCCGAATAAAGCGATTACCGTGGCATATAAATACAAAAAGTATTGCTTGCACTAATGACCCTGCTGCTGAGGCAAAATTTTCTTTTGTCTGAAGACTTCACTCGACACTCAATAGTTATTACAATCAAGATTATTCATTAGTTTTCTTTCATGTTTCCTATCGAAAATAAGGTAGTGTTTACAAAGATTATCATCTGGCGGAGAGCATGTGTTATCTACAGAGATGAAAGCATTCTTATATCTCTGTAACTATAACAGATAATTTTATTTAAAAAAACAGTGCAACTTACACTTTTTACTCTGGCGCTCCACTTCAACTTTAAGTTTTTGATACTTTTCTGTTCTATAAACTAAAATCCATGTTAATCCTGCAAAAAGAGTTCCCTGATTATACACATGTAATCGATACAAACCAAACAGAGAAGTTAGCAGATGTAATCAGATCAAATAGCATAACTAAATAGACATGAACCCTCAATGTTCATGAAGGTGGTGAGTTGGTTGACGTTTGCAAGCAATAGAAATTTGAAATGAAACATATAAATATCAATAGTAAATTGTCTTTAATCATGTCATTGTTTTGTTGACATAATGCTATCCTGTGGTCTACCTGTAGTGCGAAATGTAGCACAATACTCTATGATGTTTATTTATTTTTGGCGTGTAAGTGGTTCATCAATATCTTTGAACCAAAGCCAACTTCACCAGCACACGGTGCACCCTGCTGACTGACAAAAGAAGGTCTGGCAAAAAGAAAAGGTAGGGAGTGTAATTGTAAGCTACCCGACTGGGAATGTACGTCCACCTGACTGAATACCACAGCCAAATAACAATTCCCATGATTGATTGTTGTGTTCCTGCGAGTGAGTGAGGTCACCAGAAAGGAAGGAGATGCTGCGTTGGCAGTGGGGGCTGGCGGCGCACGAACGATATATTATGTTACGAGCATTAATATGGCTACAGTAACCGCTTCACATCAAGCAGGCAGTGTGCTTGTCTGCCACCCGAAGTAGTATATAAATATATATTGACAAGCTTGGTGGTCGAATGGTTAGCAATGGCCACTATGACTCCGAAGTCGCGGGTTCGATTCCCGCACAAGACAAACATTTGTGTGTATGAACATGTCTGTTTGTCTTGATCTGGGTGTTTTCTATGTATTATAATTATGAATTTACAAAAAAAATGTATTTAAGTACATTTATCAGTTGTTTAGTAGCCATAACACAAGCTTTTCGCTTAATTTGGGACTAGATGGCGCTGTGTAAATTGTCCAGAAATATTTATTTATTTATATAATCCTTTGACTTATCTCAGAGGAAGTATACGGATATTACCTGCTATTGTTCTCTTTAAATTATGGCGGCCCTCTGACCGAAATTAATGACAATAAATTAACCTGCAAATCCTTACAAAAATTACTACATACCTTCGCCCAAAAATGCTGTACATATCGATATAAAAACTATTAGCAAAGAATCGCTCCACATGTTTTTATTAATTCAATTCACCATAAAATATAAATTTAATAATTTAACCACTAAACTGAAGTAAACTGCACTCTAAACAGCTGACATACGTATACGTAGACATAAATACAGTGTTGCCAACTTATATACTCAGACCGTAGACCGTCATAATGGTGTGTTTACACGCTAGCATTCAACGGGCATAAGTTGAATGTCACGTTGAATGCTAGCGTGTAAACGCACAATTAGTAGGTACATTTCTTTGGATATCTAATAAAAACACTGCGCCAATCCCGCCACCAGCACACCCTGGCCACTACATACAAAAATTGTGCGTTGTAATGTAAATGCCCTAGAATTGACTGCAATATTCAACCCATACGCGTTAACAAAGTAGGTACCTCGCACAGAGACGTAAAACGTTATACTATACTTTAAATATTTGTAAGTAATGATGCTATTTAGATATTATATTTTATTCATTTTAATTAGTTTTTGTTATTTCAGTTTCTTTTTTTGTTTGTATATATAGTTAGTCATATTTAGTATTTATTTTAATTGTATATTTTATTTGAAAATAAATTTTGAAAATAGTAATATTATAATAATAAATATCTTTAAACGTTAATTTTGAATTGAACCAGCCAGCCTGCAGCCCCAATGTGACCTTAAGTGGCAGGATGCTACCATTTTGGTAAGATTATTTGTATAAACGTTATCTTAAAAGTAGGATTGGAGATTTTGAGACGGTCACACTGCGCCAGTGTTGCCAACCAGGCGATAATTACCGTAATTATAGGATAGTCTAAGTCTAACCCCGCCGCCACACTATGCTCCTCGCGCTGCTCATCGCCTTGCTCCTCGCGCTGCCGCGATGTTTCCCTCTCTGCCCACACACTGCCCTACTCGCGCAATTATTCGCGACGCTCCGCACTTGGACATTTGCCTTTGCTATACAATGGACGTTGAAGCTGTGGCAGCGTGCGCGATATGCATTTTTATTATAGCGAAACGAAGCTTTTTTTTATGGACTAACGGTCTAAACGATGCCATCAAACATTTCTTTTTGGCTACCAGCTCTTATAGGGAAATGTTCATGACAGACATGATTTAAAAAAAATGATTTACAAAATATGACGCCTGTTACGCGCCCGAGCGCTCGATGCGTAATGCGTCCGAGGCGATTATGTGGCCGGCCACTCGCACTCACGTTGCCCCGGCCCTTTGACTCGCGCCCAAAAAACCGACAAAACAGGGAATGATGGGCAAGACGAAGAGCAAGACGAGCGGCATGACGAGTAACGTGGCCACACTACGTTCCTGCCTACTTCCCTCGCTACTTCCCTCGCCACTCGACGAGTGTATGGCAGGGCTATTACGATATAACTACGTAGTATTATTACGTAAACTTAGTAACATGCACCTACCATGTTACTAAGTTAGATCGCACGATAATTTCACTGTTTTATGCGATGATTTTTTAATTATGACATTTTCTACCACGGACGGCGAAATTGTGGAATCAATTTCCCTCATGGTGTTCCAAACAAATATGACTTGGAAGTCTTCAAGAAAAGAACCGGAAAAGTCTGGCAACGGATGAATTACTTATGGTGTCGCTGATGGGCTGTGGTGACTGATTACTGCAATAGAAGTTTCTAGCCATACTTTTTAGAGAAAAGTGATTTTTGTGGGTGACATGGTACAAAAATACAAGACATTTTCTTTATTGACACTTGAATTATACTTGCGTACGTCATCACATATATTTTGTACGGTTAATGACAGATTTTTAAAAACCAAACTTTTGCCATAATTTTGGCCATACACACCTATCTGTCACAGGAAGAACATACCATAAATCTTTCTCACATGGTGACTAAGAAGCGGAATGCGAATTCTGCTTCAATATTTTATTTTATTAGACAACAAATTATTGTTATTTTTACGGCTATACGGGCTATTATTGAAGTGTTTACTGTGGCAAGCTGTTGACAGTACTATTTTTCTTATTTATTATTATATTATTTTTCTTGAATACTTGGCAAAATACTATCTTTTTCAATCTATGGTACGATTTTCTTAAAAATAAAGTTGGCAACACTGCGCCCTCCGCGCCTGCCGCCTTCCTTTTCCTTCCTTTTTCATTCTCGCTGCTCTGTCGCTGCTCGCTGCCCGTGTGTTTGAATCGGACGTGGTAGCTGGCCTTGGCCTGGAATTTTGCCAACTCAACGATTTTTAAGTGCATTTTCCTTTCAAAATATACAATTGATTGAAAATATATTCAAACAAATACTGTAATAGCGCTGTAATAATACACTATCTAGGTTATATACATTACAGAATTTATTTTTCTCTATTTTTACTAAGTAAGGATTGATTATTTAGGTAATTTTTGTGTTTTATGACTGTTTAACAATAAAATTAGTGTAAAAAAGACGAACACTGAATAGTATTAAGTGGTTGGACTTCGTGAATAAGGGTGAAACATGATCCCCAACTTACGACGCAGTATGAGCCGCCATGTTGTCCACGGATAGGTGTGTCACCTCTGCTGACGGCATCGTGTTAATTTTCAAGTTCTATTTATAATAATGGTAAGTTAATAATACATATCTACATTATTAGTCCGTACCCTTAGTTTTTATAAGGTATAGGTGATTTTAATATAAAATTAATTTGAAATTAGTATTTGTTTCTAGTCATGGTTTGTAATAAATTATGACGTAGGTAATTTCACTTAGTTCCAAAAATAATATCCAATATAGGTAACAAGATATAAACCATGTAATAGAGTGGCAGCTAGGAAGCCTAGGAACTAAAAATTTTCGGCGTACTTACGTCATCCTTTGTTCATTTCCCACTAAAGTAGCCAAGTAGGTATCGGCCGCCATTTTGTGATTGCTGGTCGATTCTCTCCATGTACACTACCTACGCAGTATAGATTTTAAATATTTTACAGGTAAGAAATTTCTCTTACCTTGGTGACTTCCGTGTTGCTAGCTAAGCTTATTGATTGCGCATGCATAATGAAAATTTGAAAATACATAAAATTTAAAGGTAAACCTCATCATCCAATGAAGTTTTCATTGGATGATGATGAGCTGTCCAAGTAACATAGCTCTATGCCAGGGTGTTAGCTCGTTAGGAGTAAGGATTGTTTCAGCCTGAAACAATCCTTACTCGCCCTGATTCAATCTATTATATAATCCTGGCAAGACTAGCTGCTATATTAAGTATTTTATGCTCATTTAGGCTCAAATTGAGTTAATTTGTTTATGTGTCTGAAAATGTATCAACTTTGACCATTTTGGTTCAACGGGGCCAACTTGATTTCGCCTGATTCACCTTAAAGCAACTTACCCATCTTCCATCCATCCAATATGGCTCCATTTACTTGGAACAACTTACTCATATGGCTATTTGCTATTTTTTTAAAATTGTGTAAATATGTAACAACTAGCTGTTACCTACTGTGTTGTCTGCATGTTTATTATTTCAAAAAATTACCAGGAGAATTAAGATGTTTTTCTGGGATATAATGTAACATATGTCACTTTTCAGATTTTAAACTATCTGCTTAAAAAAGCATGTCAATCCAGTGGTTTTTTTCGACATGAAACTACTTCTTTCACGATCTGCAATTTTTAATTTTAATTTGCTGTGTTTTAATATCAATCAAACGTTTTGCTGGGATTGTCCATTTTAAAAGGATCAGATTATTAAATATATTTTTAATATTCATCATCATTTGAGAAATATTAACAAAATTTTGTTACTACACTAGGGTACATAAATGCAATGTCTAACATAGCTGTCATACAAATTTTTGATTTAATGCATACAAAATACATATTATGTATATGTGACATCATGATCTAGTAGTAGCAGTTTTGATAGAGCTTTATCAGGAAATTCATGAAATGAAAGATTTTCACTTTATCATATCTCGAATTTTTTTCTGCTATTAAAGTAATCCTTTCACTTATACCTAGGTACCTACTAGTCAAAGACCTCAGCGGTTGAATGGCTAGCAATGGCCACTTTGTCAGCGAGGTTGTGGGCTCGATCCCTGTACAAAATAATGATTTGTGTGCATGAACATGTCAGTTTGTCTTGATCTGGCTATTCTCTATTATATGTATTGACAAAAAAAATGTATTTAAGTATAACATCTAGTTACCTAATACCCATAGTATAAGCTTTGCAAGTTCATAGCATAAATTCTTTAAGTCGGCGGTTTCAAAATTATTTTATCCTTTTTCAACTATGTTTTAACCGTTGTGGGTTTTTTCAAAATTTTTAATTTTGTTTTTATTTCAAACTTTTTAGGGAGCAAGCATAGGTATTACAATTGAAAACCGCATCAGAATCAGACTAGTAGTTTTGGTTTTGCACAAACAAATGTTTTACTGCAGCGCCGTCCGGTGTGTTGTCACTGTAACGCCTATCTAATTTTATAATATTTTGGGGTGTAAGTGATTCATTAACATCTTTGAACCAAAGTCAACTTCACCTGTACGCGGTGCACCCTGCTGACTAACAAACGAAGCTCTGGCGAAAAGAGAGGTAGCGAGCGTAATTGTAAGCTACCCGACTGGGGAATGTACCTCCACCTCACAGAATACCGCAGCCAAATAACAATTCCCTTGAGGGTTGTTGTATTCCTGCGTGTAAGTGAGGTCACCAGAAAGGAAGGAGATGCTGCGTTGGCAGCGGGGATGGCGGCGCGCGAGCGATTTTTTATGTTGCGAAATCTAAGAACATGCTCCAATCAAACCTGAACCCATCACTGAAATCCGCATCAAAATTAGGCTAGTAGTTTTGGAGATAAATTGCAACATTGGTTGCACCAACAAATGTTTACTGCAGCGCCCCCTGGTGAGTTGTCACCGTGACACCTATCTAAGAACATGCTCCAATCAAACCCGAACAACCCATCAGTGAAATCCGCATCAAAATCGGACTAGTAGTTTTCGAGATAAATGGCAACATTGGTTGCATAAACAAATGTTTACTGCAGCGCCCCCTGGTGAGTTGTCACCGTGACACCTATCTGAACATGCACCAATCATATCCGGACCCATCACTGAAAACCGCATTTAAATCGGACTTGTACTTTTGGATGGAATTGGCAAAATTGGTTTCACAAACAAATATCTACTGCAGCGCCCCCTGGTGAGTTGTCACCGTAACACCTATCTAAGAACATGCACCAATCAAACCCGAACCCATCACTGAAAACCGCATCAAAATCGGACTCGTAGTTTTGGAGATAATTGGCAACATTGATTTGCACAAACATCCTAGCACCCCAGACGCATGTACCGTCTCCGTTCCGTCGCGGGTAAAAATATGGTCCCTGATTTCTTGAAAACGCGTGATCGTGAAAAAATAGTTAGTCTGTTCAAACCTATTAATGAAGTATTTGAAACATTGCTGTCTGAATGGCAGGAAAGGTGGGAAACTTCTACCAAAGGACGCCACTTGTATCTGTTCTTCCAATCGGTAAGAGATAGATTAAAGAAAAAGTGGTTAGAAGTCGACCTCCCCGTTGCGCAATTTTTAACTGGACATGGCAATTTTAAGGCTCTTATCGTTATCTACCTAACTTTTACTTACTCTTTTCGTTTAAATTAGTGCTGTCGCCCTTATGCGAATGTTCTACTGCTAATTCTGAATTCGATCAAACAGCACACCATGTTCTCTGGGAGTGTGATCTTTGGCGGCGGGAGCGGGATGACATGTTGAATTCATTGCAAGTTGCATCCGGGGTAGTATACTATTCAGATTTGGTAGCAACAAGGGAGAATTACCAAGCGTTCAGACGATTTTGCAATTCATATTATTGGAATCGATGTGTTAGGTAACAACTCTTAGGTCCCCAATAGTGTTAGAAACTTAAAATCCCTGGTGCGCGGCAGTTGAGCTTCACTTGACTAGCCATCTCTTTAGGCTTTTAATGCCTTATTTGCCATATTGCTGTCTCTCAGATTGCTAAGAGGGGAAGTCAAATTCCAAAAGCTTCCTACTCCTACTAATTTCTTCTGATTAAATTCGTTGTGAGTTCCGAGGCAGCCGTAGTTTTACCCCTGGGACTGCAATGGACTTCATTTTTCATTGCCTTTTTTGGCGGTCGCCGCTGTTAATCCTGGCTACACAAGAGATACAGTGGTGGGAATGTGTGGTGGGCCCCCGTCCCAGCTCATACCACTGGATGGATCAGGTTGAAATTTGCATAAAGGTAGCTTATGACACAAGCATCCACTAAAGATTTCCCATGGCTAACCGTGATACTTGCGTATAAAATTGCGGTCCCAAGCTGATTTTTTAATAAAAAACATACAGGGTTCAACATGCTTGTTTTTTGTTTCTCCTGTTATTTTCAAATTCATTCAAGGGTCAAGCTAAGTATCACCATTTAAAAATCGGAATTACGTTAATTTATACAAATTCATCGTTTGAATTATGGTCTTGGTGCATATAAAAATCTTGTAAAAAAGGATGTCCACTTTTTACCGAATTTCAGGGAACTTTTCCACCTTTTTAGGATTCCATAGCTCCAAAGGAAAAAAACGGACCCTTATAGCAGTGATTTTCAAACTGTGGTTCGCAACCCTCAGGGGGGTCGCCAAGTTATATTCGTGGGGTCGCGGTGGAAATAACGCAAATGTTTGTAGGTCACTACAATAAAGCGTAAGCAGGCCTGCCCCCCTAGCCAAGTGTAATTCGTAGCGTAACGAACGTTAGATAGATCACGTGACAATTGTCAATTCTCATACTAAAATGTTCGATTTTGACAAATGTCACGTAATCTATCTAACGTTCGTTACGCTGCGAATTACACTTGGCTATTGGGGGGCTGATTATTGTTCAATGGAAGCTTCAACTAAATCGAAAGCAAATGGCTCTAACAATTATTGAAGTTTGGAGGAAGAGGAAGGGGAGGGAAGAGGGGGGTCGCCAGAAGTGGTTACTTGTAAAGGGGTCCCGTATTTAAAAAGATTGAAAAACGCTGCCTTATAGGATCACTTCGTTGTCCGTCTGTCTGTCGAGACTCTTTTTCTTAGGAACGCGTTGAGGTATCAAGTTGAAATTGTCTAAAGCAGTGAAAAAATCAAACTTCTGAATCGACGTAATCAAAAGATAGGGCCGTTTATGTTCCATTTATATCGCATATTATTATATCGACATTCGCAAAGGGAATCCAAAGCTATAGAGTACTTCCCGTTGACATATGCATCATGAAATTTGGCAAGAAGCAATGACATGTAGCACAAGTAAATTTGTAGATATTTCACAATAAAAAAAAAAATTTGGTGAATGTATCTGCACATTTTGCCTAACTGCTTAAATTGCAGAATCCTCGTTGCGCGAATCCAACCGCACTAGACTGGCTTTTTTTCTTACAAAACTTTCCGTACCAAATCCGAATACTTACAACAAAAAAGATTCAGCTCAAGTGGTGCTCCAACATACATCGTGCTTGTTGCGTGATTAGACTAGACCAGTGGTTTTTAACCTTTTGTTGATGGCGAACTATGTAACAATTTTTTAATAATGTCTCATGTTCAGGGAGGGAGGGGTTGTGTGGCATTGTTTTTTCGGTCAATTCCTATTTGGAATATTTGGATCTGTGTGGTATTTGATAATTTCGTCATCAATTGCATATTTATATAGCGCCTTATCGGTATACAGGGCTGATTCTTTTCGGGCCATATTCCTGGCAGGAATAAAATTTCCTCAGGGCTCATTACTGCTTAGGGACCATTTGAGGTCTCTCACGGACCACTGCTTAAGAACCACTGGACTAGACTGGCGGGCAACGGCACCATCGAGCTCCTTTATGATTAAGCCCAGCGCTTCATTCTCGCGGCAATCTCGTCGCGAAAAATTCGTGCTAAATATTATGGGCACACAAAATCATATAGAGCTCAGTATTTCGGGTTGCCAAAAGAAAATGTGCCAGTTCTTTTCATCATTGCACAACCAGATGTAAGTCGGGCCTATAGTTACGTAGTACTATTACTTATACTGTGTTATAGTAATAAAGTGAAAGCAGGGACAGTCTCCTGTGCCAGTAATCTCAATCATATAACGTTATTATCTTGTTGTTTATAAGTAAAGTAAGGGTTCCACCCAACGTGATATAAAAAGACGTATCTTGTAGGTATAATATGTTATCCAATGCATTTTAATATTTTTCAATTTGAGAAAGGGTCATTTTGAGAAAGGAACATTTAGATAAAAGGACATTATGAGCTGAGAGCATACACGTTTATCCACACACGTAGCCAATATCGTAGGGATCACCACCAAATTAAAATAGAGTCCAGGGAAATATCAACCCAATACACAGATTGGATAGAAGGATCCAGGATGGAAAAAGTTGCTGTGTTGGCAGGCGGGGGTGGCGAAGCGCGATTGATATTTCAAGTCGCTCGCGTATGTTCACATCAGGCGGGCCGTATGCTTGTGTGCCACCCAACGTAGTATATTATAAATGCAACTATTCTTCTAATATTATAAATGCAAAAATTTGTGCACATGGTATTTATCTTAGAGTGGGTCTAGTGCTAAATGCAGCAAACCGGTGACCTCATGGATCTTTTGTGCTCTCCCTAATCCTTTAGTCACTCTCCCCTGACTGTCTGGAGACATGTTCCATGTAAAGTTGATACTGTTGATTGTTGGCACTTGGTGGAACATTATTATCATAATGTTATACTAGAGCACTTGTACTATTCCACGTTATTATATTTAATATTACCGACCGGTTTCGCCGCTGAACCGGTCAGCGGCGAAACCGGTCGGTAATATTAAATAATAGGTAGGGGAAAAAGTCTTTTCGCATTTTAGTATGTATGAACTTGTAATAAAATCTCTTTGGTTATACCATTTGTATCTGGCAGGTTTTGATATCTTTAAAAAGTTTAAATTTTAAAAAAGATAATTCCAAATTCAAATTAGGTAAATGTGTGATTTTTTATTGACTAAGACGTAATGAAAGCGAACCGTTTTTGAAGAAGCTTATAATTTGTGATGAAAAGTGGATCACGTACGACAAGAACGTGCGAAAAAGGTCGTGGTCAAAGGCCGGTCAGGCTTCACAGACTCTGGCAGAACCCGGGTTAACCCGCAACAAGGTGATGCTGTATGTATGGTGGGATTGGAAGGGCAATATTCATTATGAGCTGTTACCGCCAGGCAGGACTATCGATTCTGAACTCTACTGTGAACAACTGATGAGATTAAAGCAAAAAGTTGAGAGAAAGCGGCCGGAATTAATTAACAGAAGAGGTGTGATTTTTCATCATGATAACGCTAGACCTCACACATCTTTAGCCACTCAGCAAAAATTAAGAGAGTTTGACTGGGAGGTGTTAATGCATCCGCCGTATAGTCCTGACCTTGCACTTTCTGATTTCCACCTGTTTTGGTCTCTTCAGAATTCTTTAGGCAATGTCAGGTTAACATCACGAGAAGACTGCCAAAACCACTTGTCGTGGTTTTTTGAACAGAAGTCCCAAAATTTCTATAGTAATGGGATCATGTCTGTACCTACAAGATGGCAAAAATTTATCGAACAAAATGGCACCTACATACTTTAGTTAAATGTAAATAAATTTTATTAAAAAATGTTTTGAATTTTCATATAAAATACGAAAAGACTTTTTCCCCAACCTAATATAATAACGTGGAATAGTACAAGTGCTTTATTATAACATTATGTTCCATGTACTTCAGTATGCCGCTTATTGGGAAGACCCTGTAGTCCTCCAGTGTGTCCTTAGTATGAACATGGATATGTATAGTCTGTTTGCTTCGACAGTCACTCGACTGGTGATTTTCTAGTGTTTTAGTTTTAGTACTTTGACTGTCTAGAGATTTTCATGGCGAGGCATTGGCTGTCAGCCTGAACGAAGGTGTTCGATTGGGTTTGACACCGTAGTCTTCTTTCGGCCTTACCGGCATAAGGATTGCCCGAGTGTTTCCACCTTGTCCAACTCCATCACCAGCTTATCCAACAATGTATTACATCCGTTGTGGATGGTAGTTGCTCTGATAGTATGGACAGAAACGGTGGCGTACCTTAAGGTATTATTGTATTGTCCCTAACGCTGTTTCTGCTGTATGTCAATATGTCTTGTCCATTAATATTACGGAAACCAATTACACAGCCTGTGCTAAAATCTCTCGTTGTCAGGTTGAGGCCAGCAAGACGCGACTTACTTCTGAAATTGAAAGTACTCCTGACTAAAGTATCCATTTAGGGGCGACTGAACCTAGTCCAATTTAACTCTACAAATAATTCGCAGTTTGGTGTTTGCACCCTTCCCTACAAAGATGTAATAAATACTATAGATATGGCATACCCATACTAAATTGCGTCAGACAACAGTTCCTGTCGCATTTGTATGTGTGAGAGAGACGAGATATTTGTCTCACCTCGCAATAATCGCGGTGACCCACTTACACCTCTAATTATATTTTATGTATTACTTATATTTCTTTATTACTTTAATGTTTCCTACTTCAGCTATTATATATAATTCTTCTGTACGTGTGTTTGTCACCTAACTCCTAAACGACTGGTCCTAAAATCAGAATTTGAATGATTGAAATCATTTACACAAAACTTAATCCAAATTGTTCCGATTTGGATCAACTTTTGTGAGTAAATTTCTATCAGTTCTTGGACAATTTGAAAATATAAATAGTTGGCGCTGCTTCAAGTCAAAACCAATCTCAACTGCACGTGATGGACCCTGCCGACTAGCGAAAGAGGTTCTGATAAAGAGAGGCGTGATACGTCGGCATCCATCTGGGGAAGCACCTTACACAACACCGCTATGAAATTAAAATACCCTTGAGGATTCATGTATTGTTGTGAGTGAGTGAGTAGCCGCGGTTTCAGCACGCGAATAACAAATACTACTCCTTGTATTGCAGCATTTATACATCAGGCGGGTCTTATGTTTGTTTGGTACCTGGCGATGTATAATAAATATATTTACGACTAGGCTAGATTATTGTGGCTCGCTAGGTATAACAGTGTCTTAGTCTCAAATTATTTGAGTTGCTAAATAACATTGGCTGCACAACGTTCATATCTCATAAGATCCAACTCTCGAAAACTCGCAAATATATATGAATAGTTGCAAAATACCTACATCCCAAAACGTTCAACTTGCCAATCCAAATAAGATAGGTACCATATGAGATATAAAGACAATTTAGAATAATTCGTTATCACCTTTGAAAAGCAAGCCAAATGCACCAACGAATCACATCAGTTTTTATAATGTGCGTATATATAATGTGCGTATAGGTACTGTACAGTACCTATATGATCAAATATAATGATTCAAGGAATTATCCTTGAATCATCATATTTGATCATATAATATATTGAATATATTGAATCATCATATTTGATAGTATGATACTATCTACTAGATAGTATCATATTATCCTGAATCAGCCGGTGCGCTGGTAGTTTAGTTCACTAAACCATAGCACGTGTTTCAACGACTGTATATACTAAACGCCGTCGGAAACATTTCCATGTTTTTTACATACCATCGCATCGGATCGTAGTTTTTACACTAATCTTAATTTTAGTATATGGTTGTTTATCCATACGATTTTGTAGCGAGATGCCTACTATCGGCCATAGTCTATCTTATATTTTTTACTTGCAGTATATAGCATAATGGCAATATTTTGAAAAGTCCATACATATCATCGCATTATGACAAACATTATCTTATTTGAAACCTGGTGCATACTATTAACTTTCGTTATACAAATTTTGCGTGCTTGATTCATGTCATTTCAAGTCAAGAGCAGCGCTGCGTGAGGCGGATAGCCGTCGCACGCGTCGTGTGTACTAACTTGGTTACAAATTCTCCACACAGCAATCTAGACGTGACATTGATTGGCTGACGCCTTTGTTCACGTCGTCGTCTTTTGGCTAAGTAATATATCAATAAGTAATCCATAGTTATCGACTGTACACCTACGCGTTCGAAATTATACTGGCGGCGCTGCGATAGACGAGACGGGAGTCCGTCCCGGACGCTCGCGATGGGGCCGGCGGGCGCACGTCGCGGACATCCGCGTCGGGCATCCCCGACGTGCGCCCGCTCAACGCAGCGAAGGCCCTTATTGATTGCTTCGTTCCAATCCTTCGATTTATACCTTTTTCGACGCTCTAGCTGGCGATGGCGGGCTAGTTTATTTCCTGATTCAGACATGTTTTTCATAAAAAAATCGGAATATTTTATATTTTCATATTTTTTTTTTGTTTATTCGACTAAGATGAAACAAACGTACGATCTGTATGATTGTAAGTATATACGAGGTGCGGTCCAAAAGTGTCTGGCCTAACAAAGAAAACAAGTAGATTTATTTACAAAACCTTTTTTATTTTTCGATATAGTCCCCCTCTATTTCAATGCACTTTGCAGATCACATGATAAGCATTACTATCCCCTTAAAAAAATACTCTGGAGTTTTGTGCTCAAAATGGGCGAAAACCGCTTGAGCCACTTCATCATCCGAATAAAAATATCTTCCCCATAAGTCTGCCTTAAGATTCGAGAACAAATAGTAGTCGCTTGGGGCCAGGTCGGGACTGTAAGGCGGGTGGCGAATTTCCTCGAAGCCACTTTTTGCTACAGCAGCTTTGGCAATTGCAGCAGTATGAACGAGAGAGCCTTATCGTGGAGATGCCGAACACCTCTACTGAGTTTTCCACGTCGCTTGTGCTTGATCGCCTCTCGTAACTGCTCAATAAGGGTGGCGTAGTAGGTGCCATTTACCGTGGTATTCCTTTCTTTTATGTCAATCATTATGACAATCCCAGAATACCGTTGCCATTATCTTTTTGTTGGATTGCGTTACCTTGTACTTGTTGTTGATAGGCGGCTTTTCACCAAGACGACGCCACTCCATCGATTCCCTTTTCGACAGAGGATCATAGTATAAAACCATGGTTTCGTCTCCCGTAACAATCGACTCCAAAAAACTTTTTCCGTAACGCCTATACGCGTCTAAAATTTCTTGAGAACACACTTTTCGCTCAGTTCGCTGCAAGCTCGAAAGAAGTTGTTGGGACCCACCTAGCACTAACTTTATTCATGTGAAGATGTTCATGTAGAATCCTAAGTACTGAAGTTTTTGAAAGCCCGGTTCTTGCCGCTATTTCTTTAGTCTTAAGTCTTCGATCACTTAGAACTTCCTCTTCCACTAATTTGACGTAGTCCTCGGTGAGTACTTCCACAGGCCGGCCGGAGCGATGTTTCTCGTCAATGGACTCCCGCCCTAAACGAAACGGCTTACTCCATTCTTTTACGGTGGAAAATGACGGGGAAGTATCCCCGTACACAGCATCCAACCCTTTTTTTATATCGGTCGGGCTGACCCCTTCTTTTGTCAGGAATTTGATCACAGAGCGATATTCCAATTTGAACATTTTGTAAAATTTCCGACTTACTATCGTTAAAACGCCGTGGAATCAAAACAACAACTAACAGAAACCCCATAACCATACACGAAAAAGCAGGTTAGATGACCTGATGATTTTTTTTGTTTTTTTTTTGAAGCTGCCCAATTCTCAAGCCAGAAACTTTTGGACCGCACCTCGTATTATATAGATCATAGCAGCAGCCTGCATGTGTGTCACATGGATGCTTGCGACACCAGAGGCTTAGGTCCGGTCCGAGGGACTTCGGACTAGGACGAGCGGTGTAAAAGATGTCCCTGGTACTGTCATTCGCATAGCAACGAATGCCATATAGATAACATACTATCGATGCAGCGACACAGTATCGAGGACAGCACAGAGTCTTGTGCGATGCCAGCATTAATCCCCATGATATTGGAGAAACTGTCGTCGACAATATTTTTGGATCTATCAGACAAAAAGCGGGCAACCCATTTGCATAAACCCTCGACCACTACGTACGATGGCAACTTCAATAGAAAACTGCGTGCGGTGCTGGACCCGTTTGAACGCTTTCCTTTATATTTATGCTTACAGCCGATCCCATACCTTGACTCTCAACCATTAAAGCCCAACGAAATGTGAGATACAACTAGGTCACCAGCCGACCGACTGTGGTGAAAGTTGTATGAACGGTCGTTTTGATCAAATCGTGCTCTTCTAGGTATCTCAGGACTTCATAAGCCCTGCGTTGATTATGCGCTCCATTTGCTTAGATAAAAGCGATTGACCTGTAATTCGAGGGGTCGGAGCCTTTTTGCTTTTTTGGTACCGGATGCATATTGACAATCTTCCACGAAGTCGGTGTCTGCTTAGTGGAGTTTGAGTGCGCGAAAAGGCTCGTCGATATAAGGCACAACTTACGAAATTATGTCGTGTTCATTATTTATAGTTATTAAAGTAATAACATAATTAGAACGTCGACTCTGTGAGCAAAAAAAAAATGTCATCAACACTTAACGGAAACGATTGATCAAAATGCACCTATTAATTTGAAGGGATACTAGTTATTAGCACGTGTGTGTAAGTTAATTTAATTTTTTTTAGTATTTACTTTGTTTTGCAATAAAACCTGAAATTTTTTCGATTTGTTATGTAAGGAAGGACTATTATAGGTAAAAAAAATCACCTCGATAGCATAAAAACTTTTCGAGATATGAAACTCGCAATTTGAACGTTACCGAAAACGCTCCATACAAAAGGCTAACTAAACTCAACTTATAACGTCACACTTTTTAATTTTGTATGCATTAAATCAGACGACACTATGTACGACAGCTATGTTAAATGTTATAGCTAGTGCTGTAACAAAAGTTATAGTATGTTTTTATTATTTCTCCAATTTATAATACTTTTTACAATTTATAATTCTTCATTTTAAAATGTACTTTTCCACCGAACTTTG
Organism: Hypsopygia costalis; assembly: GCA_937001555.2. Classification (NCBI taxonomy): domain Eukaryota; kingdom Metazoa; phylum Arthropoda; class Insecta; order Lepidoptera; family Pyralidae; genus Hypsopygia; species Hypsopygia costalis. Next base: position 20,485,397 of record OW443327.2, read on the forward strand.
ATTCATAAGTTATTAAATTGAAAACTCGCTGATGGGTCTAATGTTATGTATGTTACAATATATGGATATATCAGCCTAATATAGACATTCTAAATTTCGAAACATTGCCATGTTTCTTGATGACTGCACTATTATCTTATTTTTTTTTTCAAAATCTATAAAAGCATGTCCCTGGAAATACATAAAAATTAATAGTGGTTCCCTAAAATAGTTTTCTTGTAAATGTAACAGTTACGGTTGCTAACCTTGCTGCCTCCCTGTTTCAAATTAGCACCTAATAAATATTTACCCTTCTTGCAATAATTACTTCAAACTCTGTTAAAAGTTTCTGAGTCAGAAATATAACTGCCACTCGGTGAAACGGGTAGCGCCTGCTGTATAGATGATTGATGATTCATGGGGGTGACACGTGGTTTACCTACTATTTTCTGGCAAGTATATTTTCTAAGTGGCGTACAATTGCGTACATATTGTGAAATAATATTAGAATCGTGTCACCGCTAGAAAGTATGAACATATTTATCTCTAATAATATTATAAATGCGAAAGTGATTTTATTCCGCTTTTACGCTGTAACTACTGAAACAATTGCTATGAAATTCTGTATACATTCTACATTAACTTGTAATAATATGTAGAAAATCAGAATAAGTAATAGGATGACCTTTTATCCCAAAAAATAAGCTGTCCCAGAGGGATGACCATCAAACTGTTTGTGCTTTTGGCGCATGATAACTGACATTCACGCAGGCAAAGCCACCAGCGAAACTAGTAGTAAATAAGTAAAGACAACGTGTAGTCAAAATTGGGTTCGTCGGTCTGGACTCTTTTATTAAATGAGTCGTTATTTATTTCTCTATTTCTCTTTGTTACAGCCGCGGATCGATCCTATAAAATTATTGGAGTGCCTCAGTGTGCTTCTCTCACCTAGCGGTGGGATCAAAAGCAGAGGTGAAGTCGAAAGGCTTGCAAAGTAAGAATATTACGTAAATTATATATCCTTTTAAATATGCACGCAATGCATGGTGTAGATTTAATCAACATTAGTTTTATTTTATGTTACCTTAGAAGTAGAACTATGGCATGAAACCAATATTGATAAAATAAAGTTACAGTTATTGACATAATAGGCTATTTGACTAACATTTTTTTCGGTTTGATATGTAGGGACGTCTCCATAATATAAATATACATGAAAGAATTACTTCGAAAGCACAAAATTCTCTCGAGATGTTAATTTGAAAATCACAATTTTTAGACTGTCCCGAAAACGCTCCATACAAAAGACTACCGAAATATGACGTCACAGGTTTGTATTTTGTATGCATCAAATCAGAAATTTGTACGATAGCTATGTTAAATATTACGTTTATGTAATTAGTGTAATAATAAAAGTTTTCGCATTTTTATTGCTTCTCCAATGGATATATTATTTTTTAATAATTTCATACTTTTAAAATAGACTTTCCCGCCAAACTTATATCGACCCTAAAAAAAGTCTGACTGAAGATATTAGAATGAAAGTTTGCAGATCTTTATAGTTTTGTGTATTTTACGCTATTGTTAAGTAATTTACACAATTTTTAAACATTGGATAATTGCCTATTATTTAATCTATCTATGTAGTTTTTCTTTTTATATATTATGACTTTTAAATTATTTAGAGCCTTAGCCACAACTATGTCTACTGCTGGCAGAGCCCCAGTTACAAATAATGATACACATTCATATTTGTTAAATTTACTTCTTTTTCTCTGTATAAGAGAATACAGATAGAGAAGATAGCGAAATAATAAGATGATAGAAGACCTTGTGAACAAGGAACATCAGTATTGAAATTAATAATACATATTTCGATTGAACAGAATTGACTTGTGAAATTTTTTGTTAGAAATTATGCCTAAAATATAGCGAAATGAACCCTAAATGTGTTACCCAGTGTAGACCCCATGAGTCAACCATGCCCTAATTTGTACCTAATGATATTCCTTGCATTTGCCGAGGTACCTTTTTACTTTGTAAATTCGGTTTGTCCAGATCTTGTGTCATTCTAAGAGTGAAAGTTCTGTAACTGATTGCTTGCATAAAAAATCTATTGTTTACAGTTGTGAGGACCTATTTCGAAGTGAAAATTCGAAGTTTCGGGTTTTTCCCGGGAAAGTTCGGAATTTTTCCGATACGAATTTCTTTCGCTTGGGCCGATGGATATAGAATTGACCTTTACCCAGCAGGGCCTAATTTTGTGTCAAATAACACTAAATATTAAACTAAGGTCATTTCCCAAAGACATTGTAAACTGTATATAAAAAAATTGAACTATCGGCCGATTTTTTATTTTATTCGGGGTAGGCCAGAATACAAAGGAAACTATATCTTATTTCGGACACTTTATCGTATCAAAAACTGGGGCCAGTTCTTTATGCAAACAGTCTACAATCCTACCGCAATGGTCCTCAACCTACTGGTCAATCAATAACAATTTTATTAGATTATTTTTGCCCCATGATTGTTATTGGGACCCATAAGAGCAATACTCTGGCTGTCAAGGAGGGGCCTTGATTTTAATTATTTAGCAGTTCCTTTTATCATCGTAAACTTATAAAGACAAAATATTAATATGTGTTTATGTTTTTTACAGTTTAATGACCAAGTTCTCCAAGAAGCTGGTATCTAAATGTATTTACATACAAATATTGAAATGTACTGAAACCGAGATCTTGCGTTTGTTCATGGGGTCTGGTGGTTGGATACTAGTGCACATGTGGCTTACCGAGAGTATTGTTGCCCAAAACTGGCCACTTGTAAGAGAATTATTGGAACTTCTTTTGCTGTCGCCTGTTGATATAGAACGCCTTAAGACAAATAACTGTCCAAAACTTGTAAAAGAGCTGTCTAAGGATGGTAATCATTTTGGTATGTATATATTTAAAATAATATAAGTTTTTACTCGCAATCGGTATTGTTGTGTTTGAAATTATAAATTCTAAGTTTATATTTCTTTTTCTTTTTAGCTATCAGAGCTCTTGCTTCGAAATTGGTTGAACAATGGCTAAAAACAGTCAAAGGAGAACATGTGGAACCCATTCAATTGCCAGATATTGCTCAAATAATAGCAAACTCTGAACTGAATACGCCTACAGTTAATAGTTCTATTATCTTACCGAAAGAGGAATATCTTGAATCCAAAGTTAAAATAGAAGGAATTGAAAACAAGATTCAAGAAAGTGATGCTGCGAAGCCCGAACAGTCTACTGAAATAAGAGTTGATAGCATAATAAAAGAAAATGACACGAAAGTTAAGGTAGAAACAGAGGAATCCGAAATTTTACCAGTTCTAAAAATTACTGTAAAAGATGGAAAACAAACAATATCTCAAGTTGATGATAGTGAAACTAAAGATTCAACATCAGACTCTGAAAAATCTAAAGAAAGAAGTAACAAGAGCAGAAGTAAAGAAAAATCCAGTGATAGAAGTAGTAGTAGTTTAAAGTCTAGTTCATCTAAGTCTAGCAAATCGCATTCTTCTTCGAGTGATAAACATAAAAGTAGTAATAGCCATAAATCTAGTAGCCATAGCAAACACAGTAGCAGAGATAAATCAAAAGATAAAGATAGACACTCGTCTCATAGTTCTAAATCAAAAAGTGACAGTAGTAGTAAGAGGTCTAGCGATAAATCGAGCTCCTCCAGTTCTAAATCGAAAGATGATAAAAATTTGAAGCAAACCTCTGAAAAAGAAAAAGAGAAAGGAAAACTTGAGAAAATGGATAAGAATAAAGATTCTACCGAAGAGAAATCGCCAAGTGATAAAACTGAAGAGAAGGTATCAACGCCATCGATACAAAAATTAGGAAAAATACCGAAATTGAGCAATCTTAAGAAAGAAAAGCCATCAATATCAATAGAAGTCAGAAAACCGGATGACCCTAAACCAAAAACTGTTAAAACTTTCAACTCCAAATTTAGGAAACACGGATTAGAAGAAGAAGTAAAGCCCCCACCGTCTCGTGCTGCATTATTAAGCAAAAAACCTACTCCAGTTTTACCACCTACAATACCAATACCAAAAAGACCGTCGCCTGTCCACAATGAAACCCCTCCAGAAAAGAAACTTAAAACTGTAGAGCCAATTGAAAAACCAGGAGCTATAAAACTAATACCGCCCAAACCGAAGCGTAAGTATAATTTTATTACGATTCTAACACACATTTTATTAATGTATTTTATTTTTCCAGGTTGCTACTATTCCGCTGTTTTGTCAACACCCACATGCGTTTGCTATAGCTTAGGTTCTAGTGGCATTGGTGGTAAGTCTAAAATGTATAACTTTACGGGTTCCAAACTGTTTTTATCACCTGTAAAATATATCTTACAAATAAATGGTGAATACATTCAACACAAATGTTTCGTTCAATATTGACCTGACTCTGTTCAAAGACCAAGTGTGGTGCTGGCAATACGGGCGGCACGTTCAGTGGATCTACCTGGGGACTCTCGGCAGAGCTGTTGGGATGAACCGGCGCTCCAGATGTGAATCTTCGACAATCCATGAACAATGGAGATCCAAAGTAATACAAAAAAGAAACGCCAAGCGAGGAGCACTTTATTATCTGCTATGAAACTAGAAAATCAAAATCCATATAGGTATTCATATAGTCGATAGGGAAATTAATTAAAATCATTTACGATATGATGTCCTTTATACTCGAATTCTCCCATGGTTTTGGAAGTCGTTACTAATTATATTCATCTTTTAACACGTACTTAGCTTACAAATAAACCTATTTGCATGCATTATACATACCTACATACATTTAAATAAACGTAAATTATTTATTTTTTCATAGTAAATGCAAGAGTTTCATCCATCTAGTTATTATCATGTGGTGGTCTGGATATATTTAGACTTACTTAGTAACACAGTGTTGCTGAAATAAAAAGGAAGTGATGCCAAGTTTAGTCTCACTTACTTCGCAATACTTAGTTCACGCTAGTAGTCTCGTTTTAGCATTTGCGTTTACAGCTTATAAACCAAAATAACTCTCAGTTAGCCTTCACTGCCTACATACTTGTTGTTACGCGTACTGGAAAATATTTACAGTATTAGTAATGTCTCTCGCAACAATGACTATACTATTCTTATACGAATACATACATATCCCACATGACCTTACAATACCTGATTTGATTTTTGGTTATACACTTGCTGCAAGTGATGCCTTTTCTTCTAACATGGACATTGAACATATCCTGAAGTTAATAGCGTCTATTTCTCCATTTCTATCCTGGACATCTGATATAAGTTAACTCGCAGTTTCGAATGTCCAGTATATGAATGTTAGAACTAAAATCGAATTGCTTTCACCGGTCTGCAATTCGGACGATACTATGTTTTCCTTTTTCAATTAGCAATAAATTAAAACAACAAATGATATAAAGCTTGGTTTAAAAAACAATTTTAGTATAATTACTTAAATGTACAGTGCAGTTATGTGGCTAGCTTTTAATAGAAAATTGACCTACATTCTAAGCATAACGATTATCTTATCGGGTAAGTAGCAGGTAGAAACTTGACAGATTAATATTATAGATATAGGCATCTATAGACGTGTGATTTTGATCTATTCTACATATTATATATCCTTCATGCATGCCATTTTGTTTATATACCTACTTAAAAATATATAATTAGCTCAATACATAAACTGACAATAATTTTTCATATTCATACAAGTAATCCTACCTGGGAACCTGATATTTTCTAATGAATTTATTCATGTTTAATAGGCCATTAAAACACCAAAATTATCACAGTTGCATGCATATACATACATAGGTAAATTATATCATACTATTACATTGTCTTCCGCCCCTAATTAAGAATACTAATAGCATAAAAAGAGGTTATGAAGCAAGGAATATTATCGAAAAAAAACTATAAAATGTTCATTAGCTTGTTTTTTTTTTTTTTAATTACGTTCTACAACAGCCAACTTGACATCTACGGCCATGTAGCTCGTACGACGTCTTTGCACAGCAGTGGGTTTTTAGGTAGTTTTTTTTTTTCGAAGCTTTTGCAGTTTTCCTTTAGTCTGAAATCAATGGCAAAACTATAAAATTTGTAAGACTCCGAGCCTCATATTAGTATAGAACCAAAACCGATTATGATATTCTATGAATTACCTTGCATAAAAGATATATTACTTTCTCAAAGTAAATTAGATGAATAGTTAATATTTATAAATTCCTGTAGCTCTAAAGACAATAATATGAATACCTATATGAAAACCATTCTATGAAATATGATATCTGCATGCAAACTTCTTTTGATATACCTACATATCTACTTGAATTTATATACTTAACTGTAATAGGTAGGTAGGTATTTAGGTTATCGAAATCTCTGAAGCGGTTACTTGAGGGTTTCCATTAAAAAAACGTAAAATGGCATAGTAGTATTTAATAGTTAAAATACCTACAATTTACTCGATAAACTATACTTTAATTAGGTTTTTCCTCAAAGACACTTATCTGTTTACCAATTGTTTCACTGTCAATAAAAATCAAATATTCACTGAAATAGTTTTGAAAATAGAATACTTTATTTTAAACTAGAGCTCGAAAAAGGCAGCACCGTTATGAAGGGTAATTTTACAGAGCGCATAACCTTACTATTTTACAATACTATTCATTCTTTCTGTATTTTCCCTTTGGAAAGAAATAAGGTCATTCATATCCGCCAGCTAAACTAAACGATTCGGCACAACAGCGTGTGAGACGAAGTCATTAGGAATAAATTAAGATAGGGAACAGCTCTTTTTTACTAACGAAGTTAATTTCGTCTTTTTTTTTTTAAATGTGCCCGGTTTTTAGGACCATAAGTTCGGTTAAATGCTGAGTCAGCCCGGCTTACGAATTTTAGGATCTGCTATCCCTAATAGCAGCAGGTGTAGAACTCGCATGAAACAGTTGTCGCGTCATTTGTAGACCAGCTGTTGAAGACTGCTTCGCGTAGTTAGGCAGGCATACTTTTGTGTGAAATTAAATACAAACCTTCCTACTCCTAATGAAAGCAGCCGAAGAGGAAACTGCAATTATCCATTGTTATTTTGATGGTTGCCGCTGCTAATCCTGGCTACCAGGAGACAGAGCGATCGATATGTGTAGTAGGTCTATAAAAATGGCTGGTTACCTGCTCATTTAACATTGAAATAGAGATCAAAAATGCTACCTACTTATTGCTACATAGAGCTACATCTGAGTATTCCTAATCTTAATCGCCCGGCCGTTTTTCTCTATAATTATAACACTATTGAACCTATAAAATTATAAGAGCAGCGCCGCTAGCTGTCTGCTTTCATATAATTTCACAGCGCAAGCAGCGGCCGTCCTGTCAGCTGTCATCTTATAATTTCACAGCGTTGCAGCTCGGCCTGGCCACCCTAGTTACGCAGACGCTGTGCTTACTAGACCCCTAAAAGAGCATCAGAGAAATGTCTATTGATTACTATCTAAAGCCTCGTACGCACTAGAATACATTTGTTTGGTACATGTTTATCGGGAGGAGAGGTTATGGATAATTTTCAAGTTTCGATACTTTTATATGCTTTTATCCCCGTGTGACGGCTACTCGACACGACTCGATATGGACGGTTGTCTCTGGAAATTCATTCGCTTTCGAAATAATACTTGCGATGATATTGTCTTCTATTGCGTACAAGGTTTAATGGTCGCTATTATAGACAAATGAATACCAGACTTAATGGCTCATAAGTGCCAAAAACAAGGAATTTTCAATTAATGGCTAAATGAGCTAATTAAAGTGCCGTTCAAAATATTACCAACGTTCTATACCACTAGTATAATATTGGATTATTTTCTCTGTTTTATTACCGGTAAAAATGTGTCAACCGGGTTCTCTGGCTAGTTATAAAACTAATTGTTATTGCTTTGCTTGTTCAATGTACCTCACGAATTTACTAACAAGGTCCAATGTACCTCAACCATTTTAATAGAAATTACTCCGGATCCGGAGGGAATACATGAATCGATATAGGTGCTACGGTGCGTTCCACGATCCCATTAGTATTTTTTCAGAAAAGCAGTTCAATATTAAGAAATAGTCAAGTTCAACTAAGAATCAAACATGCCGATAACCAATGAAGTTTTAAATACTATAGATATGCCACAAGCGTCAAAAACGGACACCCGATAAGTGCCCCAATTGTCTTACCTCGCAATTAGTACGCACAAGCAAGCCGACAAAATGACGTTTGTGACGATTGATTGAAACAAATAATAGAATACTGTCTTACTGTATTACGAAAATGCACAATTTATGTTGAAGTAACTGAAGCCCAAGGGATCACTTCACACGAAAGTACACAATCATATTTGATGTTAATGGGTATTTATTATGTAAAATTACTAAGGTAAATACTGGGACTATAATCTATTAAAACAGTATTTTCCCGGTCTGCAACAATCATTATCTATATCACAACAATGGGAACTATCCCACTGAAAATGTATGTACAGAGGCATTAAGTACCTGCTTAATGTTTTTATGTATTTCGAACTTAATACAACCGACGACTATACTATGGCCTCGCTGGATACACGAGACGTTTTATCGTAATGACTGAAAAAAAAAATTTCTACATACTGTATTGAGGTACTTTTAATAAATTCGTGAGACATTGAAAAGCATAGCATTGCTACTAGTTATAAGCCTAACCCGCGTGGCCTCTGTATATATAAACATCCGGTAAGAACACAGCTAAAATTTCGCTTTAACTATACCTACTGTCAGTAAGAATACGAGAATTACTAAGTAGGGATGAGTTGATATGAATGTCCCATGTATTGCTAACTATGTAGTAGTAAAACTGCAAAAAAAAAACAATACTATTACTAGTGGTAAATACAGCAGTTGGGATGGGAGTGTAAAGGGCTCACCGCCGAAAGCCAAAACTCATGTTCATTCTCACGCGTGCACTCTGCAGACTAGTTAACGCGAGGCTCTGGCAAAAGAGATGGCTTATCGAAGCCGATAATGGAAAATAGGTACGTATTTAATAGGAGACCGTAACGTAATAACAATGCCCTGCACACGATTGTTGTGTTCCTGCGGGTGAGTGAGGTCACTAGACGTAAAGATGTGCTGCGTTAGCAGTGGAGGCGTCAGCGTGCCAGCAATACTACTTGTAAGCGTCTAAGGCGAGCAGCATGGTTGTTTGACACCCGTGTATAAAACAAATGATAGTAGGTACTATCCTCGGAAACTTCATATCCTTGGGGTTAGGGCGATGGATGTAGTCACATTTTAGAAGTAAAAATGAAAATTGTAGGGAATATTACTCCATATTTTGGCACTTTAATTTGACTCATTTTCTGGTATTCAATTTACAACAGTTCCCCTTTATCACATATTTGGGTCCCTACAGCCACCTTACCCCTGCAGTTCTTTTTTTATATCCTGACCATGGCAAACAAGCAAAGAGTCTGCTACAATGTAAAGCGGTAATTGTATATAAATTTCAGATAATAGAAGTATACCAGGTTAGTGATTTTAAAGATTTATATTAAATATTATTATTGGATTAGCGAAAGGTAGCACACAAACTATTTGGCAACAAGTTTTCTCTATACCAGTGTTAACAGAGCGAGCAACCAAAGCTGATTGTCAAATTAATTATCCTGGAAAATCCTTTACCTTATACCATACCCTGTCTAAGATTTATTTACTTATAGGTAGGTTCTTATTGCTCTACGTTCATGTGTTTCAAATCCAGACTTGTTTAAAATTTTACATACAATATCAGTCTCTCAGTTCCGCTACGCACAGCGGATCTCTTGCGGAACATACCATATCCAATGGCCTACCGTTCATAATTAATTATTATTAACGTTAGTTCACACAATGGATCAGATTCCTCTGACAATGTGACCCTTTTTCAAAAGAAATATTCATCCCTTTGTTTGGTATAAGGCACTCTACCCATATTTTCTGATATTCTATGGATGTATGCGAGGCTAGATGTTTGTTACTCTTTTACGCGATAAACGACTGAATGAATATGGGCGAAATTTACAGAACATGCATTATATATATTCTGTACTCGTATTCTTTAATAAATAATAACATAATATACAGTACTTTTGGTAGTATGTTCACACGAGTGAAGCCGCGGGTCATGGCGCATCCATTATTATATGGATCCATCGACCATAAAGGGGAGTCTATATATATTCAAATGCGAATATCCATTAGAATCAAATTTGGCAATAACTTAATTGATATGAAAATGTAAGATTATAAAATGGTACATAATTTATTGTTATTATTAGTATTTAGATGCAGATATAGATTCCCGAAAGTAATCCTGGCGACGCCCATGCCGCGGGTAGAATCTAGTTTGCTATATACATACCTACCGGAAATTGGTACAAATATAAAGGAAATTAAATGTAGTTTATCTACATATGTATTATAATCTATGTAGATTTAGAAAACTGTTAATGTTGAATAATACATAATACAATGTGTGTTTCATTCTCCCAGTCAAGGAATCACTTTTTTAAATGGTAAGGTTTCAGGCCAAATTTAAACTTGAAATTATAAAAATCATGTATTAAAAATGATAAAACTATAACGTCTACATACGTTGTAAAATTTCATTACCAGTAGAAGGAACAGAGTCTGAAACTATTGAACAGACTAAATACAACTTTTAATAAGTATTTTATACAACTTCGAGTGCCGAACAAGCGTACCTGGTCTGATGTAAAGCGGTTACCGTAGCCATATAGACGCTTCCAATACAAATAGTATTAGCTAACCCAGCATCTGCTTACGGCTTGTAACTCTAAATTGTTTTAATAATACCCAGAAAAATGCGAGTAGGACAAGGTAGTAAAGAATAAAGCAAGAAAGTCGCTCAATCGTTATCGGTATCAGTCAATTTCCTATGCAACGTATAAACGTCTAAGAGCACGCAAGATTTACACTTGTAATTGTTTTGCATAGTCCAGCTCGATTTGCTCTTGCATAATATACAACCAAAAATATTGTGTATCTGATAAAGTCAATACCCGATGTTTAGGCGCTCCTAGGTGTGATTAAACCCTCGGATAGCAGCTTATCTACCTTTACAATCGTAGCTAGCAAGTCGAGACTTGCTAGCTACGATCGCTCTGTACAAATACGACCGATTGTAGTTTTTTGCACAATCTATCACAATGTACTTATGTACGTGATTTACGGTACTGTAGCCCCTGCTCCATTGGATGGTAGTCTAGCTCTGAGCGAGACAATTTGTGATAAAATGTCCTTTGTTACAATATACATAGGTCAGTCAGGATTGAGATCTAAAATTCTTTAATGAGGGTTAACTTTCTGGAAGAACAAGTCAACCAAACTCTGGAGTAGGTTCCATTGTGAATGATGAAATTAAACAGACACTGTATGTTCCTTTAAAATCAGAGTCTATCCAGCTTTCAATAGTTCTATTGTAATTCCGTCCTCGCCGAGAGCCTTACCATTTATCAGCTGTCCAAGGGTTATCCTAATCGCACCCATGCTGATGTCTGCAATTTCTTCAATAGTGTTAGTTTAGCTGGGCTCAATGTTCAATTGTATTACTGTTAAAATAAACTGAAAAATATGCGTTTACTAATGCTAGACGCAGCGCGGAAGACAGATCAAATAAAAGTAGTAACATATTTGCTAACATTATTAAATAGCGGTCGAACTTTTCCCAGCGTTTTTAGGATAAAACCATTTTTTTACAGAATTTTGACACCTAGCTGGATTGATATTATTTCTCTCCCGTAAACCCCTTAACTGTAAATTTCAATGAAATCGTTAGAGACTATCATGTGGCTCGGGGCATGTGGAGTTTCGTACAAACTTTCATCCCGTAAATTTAACTCTTAGTGGTTGAATTAGATTAACCCTATCCTATTTCTATAGTTCGACCAAATTACACACTATGCTCAAAATTTCACTAAAATCGTTATGTAGTTTCATAGTTTATCGCGGACAAACATCCTGACAGACACCACGGGATTTTCATACGGACTTACATGTTAAGTCGACCTAGATCCTTTAGGTGGTCGTAGTTGTGCTAACAGATTTGACTTTAAACACCATACACCAAACTTCAATATTTTTTTCCTATGAATTCTGCGAATACTTTGTTATACCTTGTTGGATAGCTGAATAAACGTAGAAGTAGTACTTAAACGTATTTTTAAGTGCATCTGCAATTTAACTTCCATGAATTTCTTTCTAATACCTACTCTTCAAAAGAAAAAAATACTTTGTACTTATCTACATAGGTACTATTTTATTTCTTTTTTTAACTGTCAATCCTCTACTATGACCCAGTTTGTTACACACAATTTTGATCGTTTTGAAAATAATAAAGGAAGTTATTTAATATACAAAAATTTCAAGTTAAAAGCTATCAAGTTTGGTATCAGTTTGCTTCATAGTCCAATCAGTTGGTACTGAAACTCCCTAGAAGGATCTAGGTCGACTTAACCTGTATATTAGTGTATATCTCCCCCTAGACGATTTATTTACAGAGTGGATTTTTTAATACCACCTGGAGGGAAGTACTTGCTATCTACATTGTGCAGAGTACTTCCCCCCCCCCCCCCCCCAATGGCATTGAAAGAATTTCACTCTACATCGAGAAATCGGAAATCAATTAGCTAGTTCTCAGTTCTAAGAATTCGTCACCTCTTTTCTTAAAACACGCAGTTCAATCACGCATCGCCATGATGTTACTAACTTTTATCTTAACTACTTTTACGAGATGACCTTTTAGACACGTTTAATCCAATCCACTATTGCGCGGTTTTTCCAATTCATGTTTTATCAAATTGAATGACACTTCTATAGAAGTTTAGGTTTCACTACGTTAGTACTATTACTTAAACTGTGGTTTCACAGTTTATATACCTAGGAGGAAAATCCGGAGCAAGCAGTAGGTTCAAAGAGAATGTAGGATTTGAGATAGTTACGTTTATATTTACCACATTTCCGACTGTGACGTCACCCACCATTACCCAACTCTTAGTCTGTGGTAGCATCTTGTTCAAATAAATTTTATAATTACTATACATCATCTTCCTAGCTAGGTAATACAGTAATACACATATAAAAAATACATGGCGTTTTTTAGACTGCCATGCACTTCGAAGTTTTCCGGGTTAAAGCTATAGATTGGCCAAAAGGCACATGGAAATTCCGCCCAGGACCAACCCGCAACAGAGAATCGTGACTTTCCATTGCGTGTTTGGTATTACGGCATTGGATAACAATGAAAACTTCGTGTTTTATGTAAACATTTATTAGCAGCTCTATATTGAAAGACGTACATATTAAGAGCCCTATTACATTTGCACGCTGACGAGCTCTCGCGCAGTACTAAACCCGCGAAGGCCGCGTCGGTGCATCGTTTTTTGTAGTAATTTTGAAGTTATATTTTTCGTTTTTATTGAAATAAGATAATAAATTCATGCTACAAAGTTATTCATCATGAAGTAACAATTATTCTCGTATAAATTTTGCTCAATAATATTATCGTTTATTCGAGATGTTATAATTAATGTTATAATTAATTATGATTAATGTTATAATTAATAATGTTTTATTTCTATATTAAATCAATGATATTTCAAAATTCCGAGGCCGCTATGTACTATACGACTATATAACAAATAACATTCTATTTTTTTTATTTCATTTGTTTGGAACAGTAGTACAATCCAAGAGCTCAAAATAGGTGAAAGCGCGCATTTTATGAAAATCTTTCTCTGCAGTTTTGGGTTTATTTAAAAAGTTAAGCAAAATTTACAAAAAGCGAGGCCGCTACGTACTATGCCAATAGCTATTCTGTACTATTCAATAAGTCAACATTGTTAATGTATTATTGTTTCCGAGATCAAGAACGCCAAAATTGGCCATTTTACGCAAAAATCACAGTCAAAATGTAATATGGCTCTTAATAAAATAATAAAAATGACTTTCTCATTTAGTCATTTTGTTATTATAGAGCAGCACCGCTCCGCTGAGCCTCGCGCCTTTCCTTACGGTGCCCGTGCCTTTCCTTACGGTGCCCGTGCCTTATTTTGGCACAGCCCAGGTCCCCAGATCTTGATTGTAACTAGACAGAAAATTAATCGTTAATTTGTCGAAATTAGTCGCCCAAAGGAAAAAAATTGTCGCTCCAGTCAAAGAGCTATAAGGTTTTTTTTTGTGGCAGTGCCGAAATAAGCTTATTTTCGTCACAGCCCACTCGGGATCTATTAAACTACATAACATAGCGAAGATATGATTTCTCCCAGAATTAGTCGTCAATTTGTCGAATTCAGACACCAAGTATCAAAATTAAAGTTATTAGTATTTTTTTGTGTAGTATATAGGGCATTGCCAAAATAAGGCTTATTTCGGCACTGCCCTATAAAACTACACCACTTAGCGAAAATCTGATTACACAGATACATTGATTTTGAGATGTTGCCTTGAATTTGTCGCAAAAAATCAACTGGTCGATGCGTAATTAAAAAGTTACACGCATTTTAATAATTCTCATAATAAGTATAGTCCCAGATCTTGCATCAAAATTATATCATGCACAAAATGCAACAGTAAAGTTTTATTTCCTTCCTTTTTCAGAGTCTGGCAAAGTTTGTCAATGCATGAAACTGTTTTCTGATCTACGAATGCTTTAAGTGTTCTTTAGCACTACATTAGTCGCTTTTTACGATAGCCATATGTGAATGGGGCGATGTTAGTCTACTCTGCCTACGTTAGGCTCTCTGACTACAACATGAATTATTATTAAGTTGATTTAAAAAAAAAATTGAAACAGACTTCAGTTAACGAGCGCAGCTTATTGGTGGCAGACGCTGCTGCCCGTCTTCCGGGAGAAAAGTTATCGCGTGACACAAGATTCCTTAGTCGCCTTGTACGACATCCAGCGCAGATCAATGGAGTGGCACAATTTTATTCTGCCGGCTACCATAGGGCAAATTTAAGGGTTTCCCTCGATTTTTCTGGGATCCTATCATCAGACCCTGATTTGGTGAATATGGAACCACCTCGCAATTACCCTTTCAAATAAAAAAAAAATGAATTTGACCATAATTATGTGCTTATAAAATTTAAGGGTTTCCCTTGATTTCCCTGGCATCCCATCATCAGATCCTGACTTGGTGAATATGAGACCACCTTGCAATCATAATCTTTCAAATAAAAAAGAATTATGAAAATCGGTTCACAATTCGCAAAGATATCGAATAACATACATACAAAAAAATATTCAGTCGAATTGAGAACCTCCTCCTTTTTTGAAGTCGGTTAAAAATACGTGTAACTTTTTAATTACCCATCGACCAGTTGTGTTTTATTTCCGACAAATTCAAGGCAACATCTGGGTGAAATCAGATTTTCGCTAGGTGGTGTAGCTTTATTGGGCAGTGCCGAAATAAGACTTATTTCGGCACTGCCACAAAAAAAATACTTATAACTTTTTAACGGAAGGTCGACTAATTCTGTTACTAGGTGTCTGAATTCGACAAATTGACGACTAATTCTGAGGGAAATCATATCTTCGCTATGTTATGTAGTTTAATAGATCCCGAGTGGGCTGTGCCGAAATAAGGAGCCCGCTCGCAGTCATAATGAAAGTGACACATATTACAAATACGAGCAGCTACTGCTATGCCAATTAACTATACTACATAGTCCATTTGCTCACACGCCAATGTGGCTGCACGCGCGTACCTAATGCAGTACTAACTGATAGGTACCGTGTTCACAAATCTATAGACATTTGAAAACTGAAGACTGTATTGTTTGTCGGGATTGTCACTGTAGGTATAAGAGTTTATAAACTACACTTGGAGTACTTGCCCGGAAATATATTTCGACTCCTTCATGAAAATTCAAAACCCAGCAATAATATTTTGCAACTCAAAACCCAGCAATAATATTTTGTAACTCGCGGATGATTTCGCGGGTATAAAGTAGCAATAAATATTCTATAGTCATTAGCTATATTAATATTCCTCGTTCCCACAATGAAAATTTCATATGTGCACTTACTATGAATAGGTAGGTCTGTAAGATCTGTAACATACATTCGTGTTGCGTGATAATCGGGAGCTAGTACAGAATGTCTAATAGCGATACTAAATACCCGCGTTGCTAGTTCGATTTACTTCAAGACCAATAATGAGGTCTTCCTCAAATAGAAATTGTAATAAGTAGGAAGAATAAATTTTTGCTACTTCATATAAAAACTGAATTAGGCGGTGAAAAATTGTTTTTCAATTTGTATTGCTTCAGCACCTACTATATTTTGATGCTTACAAAGCAGTTGGAAGGATAAAGAAATTATTTAAATCAGATAAGTTCGTACCTACCTACTTTGTACTTTTACCATTGTGTCTCGCAAGCGTCTTATAAGACAGGATATCATTTTCTATCAGGTAGACCGTATGCTAGTTTTTGAGCTGACATACCTGTGGAAAAATAACGAAATGTGAAAAAAAAAACATAAATACTTTGTAAATATTTTGTACTGATACACAAGTCATTCTGTAACATATGTGATTTACGTCATGCGTGTGCGTCATGCTATCTAAGTCGGACAGGAAAATTATGTACCTACTTACCTACTTATTGAAATAACATAATTATTTATTACAACATATACCTATGTAATTTATATTAGTAGGAGAGACTGTAATATTGACTACATTGCTTCTAATGGTTTATTTGTCTATTATTACCTAGCTTACGCAGAACTAAGGCATATTAACCATTATAATCCGAAGAGTTTTGCGGACATACATTGCAATTTTGCGGACATCAATCGAAAATATAACTCCTTTTTGGCCGTCGGGTAAAAAAAGTCTTCAGACTTAAAAATAACACAAATTCAATACTTACCTAGATCCTGAAGCTATATAGGAAAAAACGTTTGTGGTCGTGTTGTGTATTATTATCATGATCAAAAGAAAGAAAGAAAAGTTGTTCATCCCTCGCTTACATAAAAATGAATCGATAGTACGAGACTAAGAGCTCGTGATTTCTCAGCAAATCTGTTCAAAATCAAATTGAAACGGCTACTTACCTACCAATTTAAGTTAGATTGTGTGATGATGTACTACAAGCGTACCTACATATAACAGAAACAAAGAAAATAAAGTGGAAATGGAAAATAAAAGAAGAGAGAAAGAAATGATTCCATTCATCAATCAATATGAACAACTTTTATATCTGCCGAAACTCAAAATAATAAAAAAGTTGTCAGAAAAATTATTCAATCAACATCAGTTGAACATAATAATGTCTTGTGGAATCGACATGATCACTGTGTCTCGTAGATACATCCTCTAAGAATGAGGTTTATTGTTAAAACCCGACCTGAGTTAAATCCTAAAGAATAACAGAATTATGTAAATTTTAGACTTAAACGTTCATATAGTATGGATCCTAGTAGACATATGTACTACTTTAATTATTAAAATGTGTCATGTGGGTCGACACTATCTTGGAGGCAAAACCAACTTCACTTTCACGTGGTGCATCCTGCCGATTTGCAACAAGGCTCTGGCGAACGAGAGAGCCATATCGATATCACTGGCAAAGTATTTTCACTACAGTTTTGAGAATTGTTATTATGCTCCTGAGAGTGAGTGAGGTCGCCGGAAGTGAACAGATGCTGTGTTAGCAGTGGGTGATTAAATTACATATGGGCCTTCTCAAACGCACTACACACACAGCTGCAAAATGTCAGTTGAATTTTTGTGCAATTGATATTACGGCATTGATCGAATTGCCAGTTGATAACGCCGTCAATTTTCAGTTGGACGAACTGATCGGCAAACGCGTCTAGTCTAGCATGTAGGTAAGCCTACGGTAAGAGATTAATTCACCAATGGCTTTCCGCGTTCCGGCAGTTAGTGCATTTTACGGTAGTTTACTTTTTGCATAATAGCTGCCCGCTGCTACAACCGAGTGATCTCACGACTGGTTTCAAGCGAAGAACAAATTAATGAACATCATATCAGAGACCTAAATTAAAGAGTAGACTAGTTCCTCCTACCACACAGTACCGGGGATAATAAATATCCATACAATACTAACTTTTCAACCCTTTACGGCAAGAATTAGGTAAATATCTTCTCTCTAATATAAAAATAAATATTTTTCAAGTTGGACCAAATTACACACACTGTAGGTATAAAATTTCAGAACATTATTTAATTACTTTCAGAGTTTAGTTCGTAGACGAACATCGTGATAACGGGATATTTCTGGTTACAAAAAGTATACATAGGTACCAAATTTGATCCAAATCTGTTCAGTCGTTTACACGCGATAGATAATAAACAAAATTCTTATTACTAAGATGTTTATTTGAAACTTTGTTTCTATTATAACACTAGAAGAGAATCTCAAATTTGGTATTACATATGTACCTACATATATATTTTTTTTGTTAGTTTTCATAATATGGCAGCTCGCCCACTGTAATTAGCGCCACTTTGGAGAAAAAAATCATAGATCGTCGTAAAGGAACATATTACCGAATTACTTAAACTTGTTAAATGTCGAATTTATTACAATGAAAATATTGCTTAGATACATTTAATAATTGGTATTTATTGTAAGCAACAGACATAAACTATAAACGATCGTGTCTGGTACTTTCGCGTATACATCAACTGAAATCTGCTCAAAGTAAATCTCGACTAATAAAAAAAAACAGTCTGATAAATTCCACGTCTGAGAACTTTAATTAACCGAAATTAGTTTACGAATTCTTTTTTAAGCTATTGCATAGCTTTTTATATTTTCGACAATGGCGCTTCTTTGTTGGATCCGCCCGTATAAGCTCGGAAACGATATTATAAACGAAAATTATAAAGCACTATTAACACAAATGGAGCTTATGACGTTTCTAAGTGCTTTATAAAGTCCAAGGAATAAAGATATTTTAAATTTGAATTTTGAATTTGGAGTATTATTACGTAAGTTTTTTTTCACCCTAGGTATT
Source organism: Hypsopygia costalis (assembly GCA_937001555.2). NCBI lineage: Eukaryota > Metazoa > Arthropoda > Insecta > Lepidoptera > Pyralidae > Hypsopygia > Hypsopygia costalis. The sequence continues at coordinate 20,504,479 of OW443327.2, forward strand.
TGGAAACCTCATTCGGTTCATAGGTCAATGTCTACCTTCTTACATAAGAATATGTAACATAGGACATCAAAGTAACACTGCTCATTATCGAGTTCTACATGGTGGAAAACTACAAGGAGTTGCTGCGTTGGCAGCAGAGGTGACAGCCCGCGTTCGATATTTCATGTTGCGAGCGTTAATATGACTACGGTAACCGCTTCACATAAGGCGGCCCGTATGCTTGTCTGCCACCCAACGTAGTATAAAAAAAGTGATCTCTATTATTTCTAAACTACAGATATTGAAACATTTATTACTTATATCTGAAAGTGCTTCATGAGCTCTATTACAATTATTGATGTCAATTAGTTATATCAGCTTAGTGATATCAGTTTATAAAATAAACAACCTATCCAAAATAAAAATAAATGTGTAGTAGAGTATAAATAAAGGATAAAAATATCTAAAATCATAATAGGCTATTTGACTAAAACTTTTTTCGGTTTGATATGTAGGGACGTCTCCATAATATAACCATAGGTGAAAGAAATACTTCGATAGCACAAAAATCTCTCGAGATATGGTAATTTGAAAATCACAATTTTTAGTCTGCCTCAAAACGCTCCATACAAAAGACTACCGAATTATGACGTCACAGGTTTGTATTTTGTATGCATCAAATCGTCTATGTTAAATATTACGTTTATGTAATTAGTATCATAATAAAAGTTATAGGATTTTTTATTGCTTCTCCAATGGAAATATTATTTTTTAATAATTTCATACTTTTAAAATGGACTTTCCCGCCAAACTTAGATCGACGCTAAAAAAAGTTTGACTGAAGATATTAGAATGAAAGTTTGCAGTATCTTTATAGTTTTGTGTATTTTACGATATTGTTAAATAATTTATACAATTTTTAAACATTGGAAAATAGCCACACAATATGTACTACTTCGACCAATAATTAAATAAAAACGGCAAAAAAAATCACGTTTCTTGTATAGGAGCCCCCATAAATATTAATTTTATTTGAATTTAATTATTTTATTAGTGAATATATAACTAAATATTCTGTGTATATTTCAAACGTCTACCTGTTGCCGTTATCAATATCGAGCAAAAAAAAACACGTTTGTTGTATGGGAGCCCCCTTAATATGTATTTTATTCTGTTTTTTTAGTATTTGTTGTTATAGCGGCAACAGAAATACATCGTCTGAAAATTTCAACTGTCTAACTATCACGGTTCATGAGATTCAGCCTGGTGACAGACGGACGGACAGCGTAGTCTTAGTAATAGAGTCCGTTTTACCCTTTGGGTACGGAACCCTAATAAAAACTAAATAAAAAGATTACTTCCAATGTTTCGCTTATCAAGCCCCTTTATATAATTAAAATATGACACCATATTGGACTTGAAATGTTGGCATTTAAGGTGCAAAATTTCCGCTGAATCGGGCACTTGGGAAGTTTGTCAAATTGAACTTGCGTAAAGGTTTGGATACGTATTTCACATATTGTATTGATAGGTAAACACTTCTATGTTTTCTCATTAAGTATGTAATTTTTTTCATGTTAATCCGTTATTATTATATTGAAAAAAAAAGAAACACATTCACATCTAAACGTACCTAATTTCAGATAGATTCTTACCATTAACGATTATCTTATACCATTTGATAGAACACGTGAAGCACTTTCAGTCCCATTAAGTATTGTATTTACTTAATTAGTTTTTCAATAACATGTATATTTTAGAAATAATCTAGTCAGGTCACGTAAGTTTCCAATCTGTGCATGTTTATCAATAACTTTGAGAATTGAAGTGAGCTCATCAGCCGTAAGGTGCGGCCTTAGCAGCCGGAGTGACAATGCGCGGCTGATACTACTTACGTTGTTAGCGTCTATACTATAAGTTACGGTATAACAGCTTTACATATGACAACCGTACGTTTGTTGGCTCCTGGCGGGCTATAAAATATATTTTCGCTTTTTAAAATCATTACCTAGTACAATTAAAGAATATGGCGTCTGTAAGTGCACTGTAAACTATTGAAATCTTCACACGGTGAAACTTGTGTGTAATTTTATAAAACGCGTTTGGCTGCAATTACAGCCCTAGCTAGGTAATGCTTTTGGAAGTAAATAAGTGAGTTTACGGGTGGGAACGCCCATAAAAGAGAAAAAACAATGTGATTAGGTAACAAGCATGTTCTCAACACGTCTGATGGGCAAGCATTACAGTAGCCAATGGACTCTTATAGAACATAGTATATCACTCGCTCGTTGTAGATCCTGTAAAACCTAATATTATACATTGCAATTGACCAACCGCTTTTGACACACTTCGCAGCATTATTATTAATTAAATCCATTTCTTTATTCTAACTGTATTCGAGAAATTCTCTAAAACCTACAGGCCGCACATGTCTTACTATAAGTCTATACAAAACCCTACAGGTCCTACTCGTAGTTGTGCAACGAAATTCCTATTCATAGCCCGTCTAACTAGGTAGGAATACAAATACATAATATAATTAAAATTTCTATTAGAACTAATTACCTATATTGTCACCGCCAAATTCACTTTCTCTGCTCTGGAATCCACAGAAAGCATAAGTGTCACAAATAATATGTAGATGTGATAACCTGTTTCCTTGATACAAATTATTTTAAAACAAAGGTCAGGTTTAGTGTGCTATCTATCATAGCTAGTAGGTTCTTGGCATCATCGACGGCGGCGCTATTTATCGGCCTCAGTTTCTCATGAGTGCGTAATCTCATTATGCAAACTACTTTTTTGCTCATAGTTTTATATAAAGAAAAATACACTGGAGATGAAATAATTGCAACGTTTTCTATTCTTTCTGCCTATGTTCGTACAGATATCCGTTACCAAAAGGTTGTCATGAAAAGATTGCTTTTAACAATAAGGTCTCCTTGTAACAAATTAATAATATCTTATTTGTTTTCTTTGTGATGTTAACTGCAAATAAAGCATTCTATCTATCTATAAGTAGATAGGGCTTACAAGTTCGCTATTGGCAATCAGCGTCGCGCGTACTCATAATCTACATCATTTTAGCATAGGTATCACATTAATTCAAATCATATCTTTTTTTATCATTAATACCTATGATATATTAATTCTATCATTTGCTATCAACTATCAATCCTACAGGAGAGCCCCGTACAATTTGTGATCTGGGTTTTATCCTTTTCTTTTTGCCTTTGGTTTTTCCTTCAATTACCAACTGTTTATGCTCCCGTAAATAGTTAGTATTCCTACGACTAAATACAAAAGCAATTTATAAAATTTAGAATGTATATTTTTGTCCCTCATAAGTACCTACATACAAAGTAATACAAACTTCCGGGAGATTTTCTCTAACAATATGATAGTGAAAGTGGTGTCAAGTCCATTGCGTTGGTAAACTAAACGAACTACAGACAGGCGAATAACCACTTTATTCTTATAGGCAGAAGATGTTACAATGAAAATTCAAGAATACAAATATTTTCTCTTCATAATATTAGTACCTAGGCCGTCTAAATTTGGCCTGCGTTTTTTGGGATTACTTTCATAGTAGTTAACACGTTAGGATGATTATATAATATGGTATTTATAGATACGTACTTAATTACTTACACTTATCTACATTGATTCTTTATGAATCTTTGCTTGGCTAAATTGCAATACAATATAATTTCGTCATACATGCCTGCGTACTTACAAACCTAATTGCGAAACAGCCGAGCTAAGTATTTTGAAATACTTCTCTCTCACATCGGATTGGTGCAATGCATTGAACTAAATATCGCAGACATCTATTTTACATATTATCTGACTTTCCAAACTTTTTTATGTACGCGTTTCCGGAATAAAAAATATCTTAAGTTAATCCAGAACATATTCTGTATGCTAAATTTCATCCAAATTAGTTTAGTTGATTATGAGGCAAAGATAAATAAACGTCCATCGCCACAGAGGTCATCATAGAAATAATTACTAAATTATTTAAGCACTAATCTGATCACAGCGTGATATTTCACTTATTTTTTAAATAATTTCATATACTTATCTGCATTATTCTGCATGCATTGTAAGTAACGAGTTGAACACAGAACAATACTACTGTGATACTATCTTATGTCACTGGTCTAACAGGGGTACTTTCAGCCATATATATCTGATCTATTTGCGAAACGCAAAACTAGGTTTCGTTTATAGCGACTAAGTAAATAGAACTATGATAACAATGTAGGTATCTCGATCTCACTGAGGACCAACTTCTTATACTTGAGCGCCTTCAAATGCTTTCTATTCGGGTCATATTTGGACTAAGTAGTTTAATATGACCATATATCCAAATTCCTTGATTCCAACAGGTTCTACTCCAAATTCTGTTGTCAACTCAAGTGGCTTCTTTCGTCTTTCTCTTCAGTAGTTTGAGTAGTAACAAGAAATGGACCCACGACCCTATACTTGGCAGTTCTATATAGTTGTATATTTTTGACCTAATGTTAACGCATTATCTACATAGATATACTGTTGACAAAATAGCTATAGTGGGCGGCCTCGCTGTTGATGTTAATTTTACATCATTGCGTTTTTTAGTGGAATATGTAATGATAAATATATACTTATTGCAACGTTTTTGGAACCCGATAGTTGTATGTTTTAGATTTACTAAGTACAAACAATACACTCTTGTACTTAATACATTTATATAATATGTATTTATACATATACTATGTACTTTAGTACATAGTTAAAATTACAAGCAAGTCAAGACATACTTAATTAACGTATAGTTTATAGAAACAATAATATACTCAAAATGTTTTTTCTCTTGTTACAGCAATGATGTTACTTGAAAGTGACATGTTCATGGATGCACTGAATGCTTCGGCAACAAATAAAAAAGAACCTAAAAAACGAAAACGACGCACTAGTGGATCTAAAGATGGGAATGCAATGAGTGATAACTCTCCACCACATACACCCACAACAGTCTCCAGCCCAAATAGTGAAAACAAATCAGTTCCTCCAAGGTTCTACCAAGATACTCTAGATACGGAAGAAAGTAAAGAAAAGCCCTCTGAGAAATCAGAGAATGTCGAGAATGTAGACAATGCACCTATTGAAAAAGAAAGTGAAGAAAAAATGGATACTTCAGAACCACATACCTTAACTGTTAATGGGTTGAAAGGTGTTCTATGTTATCACAAAAGAAAAGGACCCAAAAAAAGTATTAAGTGGAAACCGGATTCTGAATTGGAAGAAATTCAGTTCTTTGAACTTGATGAGACTGAAAGGGTTAATGTTACGAAACCATTTACGGATATGAAATATTTGGAAAGGATTCACGAACGAGAAGCCTTCCAAAAGGGAAGAAATATCGGCAGTGACGATATTATGGAAGAGAAGACGAATTGGCGGCCACTCATTCCTATCGATGCTGAAGGTCAAATACAGGTAGAATATGGAAAAAATAGTAAAGAAAAGGAAATACAAGCAATTCGTCAAAAAGGGACATTGCAACCGCTTTATTTTCATAAATCGATGATACCCGATTCACCATTTGAAGCGGAGCCCGAAACTCATCCATATTCGGAACCTACTATTATTCCTTTGGAAGACATTACAGGAAACCAAGACAACGTCAGTGACTTTAGGAGTATGCCTTGGCCTGAACCAAAAGGCAACGCACCGCCCGCTTCTTCTACGATGAGCGTACAACCTATGTTCCCACCAAATTTAAACCAGTTTCCCAATGGTTTTCCGAATGGTCAGTTTCCGGTTGTGCCAGGATTTCAAGGGCCTAACATGGTACCAGCAGAGTGGCAAAACGGGGTTCCACCTCACGGTATGATGCCACCTATGCCACCTACAGCTCTTCCTCCAGGAATGCCTCCAGGCACTCTACCCCCAGGGATAATTATGCCTCCAGAAGGAATGATGATTGGTCCAGAAATGTTTGGTGCTCCAAACCCAATGTTCCCTGGGCCACCTGAACCTTTTAATATGCAACCAAACATGTTCCCCGTCGATTTCAATATGCCAGGACCGCAAGGGCCTCCAGGTCAAGAAGGATTTCAAGCTTCTGGGAACTTCAGAGGAACGATGCGGGGTCGGGGCTCTGGTGGACACTGGCGCGGTAAAACTTCTGGAAACTGGGAAGGTCCTCAAAGGGGCCGAGGCGGTAACTCACGGGGCGGTCGGAAAGCTGTGTGTATATATTTCCAAAGAAAGGGTTCATGTCGACAGGGTGATAATTGTACATTTTTACATCCTGGTGTAAATTGCCCATATTAGTTATTTGTTGTGCCCAGTAATTGACTGAGGGTGTATTTGTTTCTTTGTAAATATGTAAAAAGAACATTTTAAGTGTATTGAGATGTTATAGAGTTAGATACTCGCAAAGACTGTTAATGTTAATACATAGTTTTATAAAAAAATGTAAATATTTGTATAAAAAAGTACTTTTTATGAAGTTTCAAAAATAAACAAAATTGAATATTTCAATGTAAATATTTTTATTTTCAATTACAATACAACTATAGGTATCTGGTGATCTCGTCACAAAGCAAGCCTAAGCCAAGACAAAGAGGATAAATACTCCTTTTTGGTCAAGACTCAGGATCGACAAGATCCCATCGTGCCTTATCGGTAACATCGGTCTTAACATCTGGGTGAAATCAGATTTTCGCTAGGTGCTGTAGTTTTTTTGGGCAGTGCCGAAATAAGGCTTATTTCGGCACTGCCACAAAAAAATACTTATTACTTTTTAACGGGAGGTCGACTAATTCTGATACTTGGTGTCTGAATTCGACAAATTAACGACTAATTCTGGGGAAAATCATATCTTCGCTATGTTTTGTAGTTCAATAGATCCGGAGTGGGCTGTGCCGAAATAAGCTTATTTCGGCACTGCCACAAAAAAAACCTTATAACCCTATAACCCTCTTTAACGGGAGACCGACAAATTTTTTGCTTTGGGCGACAAATTAACGACTAATTTTTTGTCTAGTTAAAATCAAGATCTGAGACATGGGCAGTGCCGAAATAAGGCACACGTTACATGCATTGACAAACTTTGCCAGACTCTGAAAAAGGAAGGAAATAAAACGTTTACTGTTGCATTTTGTGCATGATATAATTTTGATGCAAGATCTCTGACTATACTTATTATGAGAATTATTAAAATGCGAGTAACTTTTTAATTACGCATCGACCAGTTGTGTTTTATATCCGACAAATTCAAGGCAACATCTGGGTGAAATCATTTTCGCTAGGTGCTGTAGTTTTTTTGGGCAGTGCCGAAATAAGGCTTATTGCGGCACTGCCACAAAAAAATACTTATAACTTTTTAACGGGAGGTCGACTAATTCTGATATTTGGTGTCTGAATTCGACAAATTAACGACTAATTCTGGGGAAAATCATATCTTCGCTATGTTTTGTAGTTCAATAGATCCGGAGTGGGCTGTGCCTAGGGACACGAAAAAAGTATCGATACTTTATGGTATCGAGTAGGTTTCTTTTCGATACCGATACTTTTGTATTCGATACTTTGTATTCGATACTTTTACTTAACAAGTACTTTTGACAGATATCGTATCGAAGAATTTTTATCGATTCCTGCGACTTCAGTGCCCTCAGAAAGATTGTTTTCGAAAGCTGGAAGTACAATTACTAAAACCCGTAACCGCCTATCGCCAAAAAGGCTCGACAAACTTCTTTTCTTGAGCGATTGTACCGAGGAGGAATGGGATTTATAATATTTTAGATTAAAAAATTGTGGCTTTACTTACAGGTTGTTTTTATTTATCTTATAATTACCACTATACCATACCATTTGTTACTTTTTCATTTTCTCTTACTGTATGAAGGTACAGACGATACTTACTGACTAACATTGACAAACTAACGTATGGCGTAGGCCCTGCCTGAGAAAAGAACTCGATACTTTGAGGTATCGATACTTTTGTGTCGATTCTTTTACGAGTACGATACTTTTTTATCGATACTACTCATGAGTACAGTATCGATATTTTCTATTCGATACCGTGTCCCTAGCTGTGCCGAAATAAGCTTATTTATTATCCACAAAAAAAACCTTATAACTCTTTAACGGGAGACCGACAATTTTTTTGCTTTGGGCGACAAATTAACGACAAATTTTTTGTATTGTTAAAATCAAGATCTGAGACATGGGCAGTGCCGAAATAAGGCACACTGTCGCTACAGATGTTAAGAACATACCACATAATATCTTTCAACCATGGTCTAAAAAAACAAGTATATATAGTTGGTATAGTGCACATAATTCGGAGTGTGTGTCATCATCATCATCTTTGAGCCAAAGCGAACCTCACCTGCACGTGGTTGGTGCAGCCTACTGACTGACTGTTGTATAATTATTCGCTTCCATCCATCAGGCGGGGTGGGCCACATGCGTGTTACTGTTACCCACTACTACTACGTTACTATTACTTTTATATAAGTACTGTGCCATCGTGATATTAAATAAATAAACTGTAAAAAATAACTTTTTAAAACAAGCTTTTATTTAAGTGACCTGAAAAAATTAAAAATAAACTTTTAATAAAATCAAACTAATCAATTTAGCACTATTACAAAATTTAAATTTTATAAAAGCTTGTCGCGATATTTATCTGCCTATTTTTTAAGAGACATTTTATTTCTTATTATGTCAAGTCACTTAACATTGTGTCATAACCAGTTAGATACAGGCACATCTCGCGACAAGCTTCTATAATTTTTTTATTGTGTAATAAGTATGAATTGTATTAATTGTAATAGTACTAAATTGATTAGTTTGATTTAATTAAAAGTATATTTTCATCTTTTTAGGTCACTTAAATAAAAGCTTGTTTTAAAAAGTTTTTTTTTACAGTTTATTTATTTTTTAGTTATTATTGGGCATATTTTTCATGTTCTACTTAGCAAGTCCTTTTATTTGATACCCCTAATGTGGTAGTGCATAAAAAATAACGAGCCCGCCATCTTGGATTATCCGCCATATTGGATTTACAAAATTTCAGCTCAATCGGTTGAAGATAACTGGTTCAAAATTAAGTTGCAAGATTCCACCCGGACAAACATACATAAATTGCAAGTTAAATAAAAGCTTGTAAAAAAAACAATTCCAAGAAAAAATACTATGAAGACTTACGAGAAATGAATACAAATATGTCACCAGCAAGAAGCATTTTTTTACTAAGTTAATTAAGAAACGAAAAAAATGTAGGTACCTACATTTTTTTTTTAAAATAATCGCTATCTCAAAAATTATCTACAACCCGAACGGTTGTAGATAATTTTTGAGATAGCGATTATTTTCAAAAATTATGCGTATAAACTGAATCGAGTAGCAAGGGTAATGTACCTACTTAACTACAGTCAGCAACTATTAAGTATTCTGTGATACAACGACCATATGCCTACATCTAATGCTCCTCTGAGCACCAACCTTTCGATTATATCGGTCGGGCTGCGAATCTCTCGCCCAGTAAACCAAGCAAGAGTACCTTTATCCGCCACGTTATAGCGTGCTATGGCGCCCAGTAAACCAACCTGCCCCCCTACAAGCCAAGTGTAAATCGTAGCGTAACGAACGTTAGATAAATCACGTGACATTTGTCAAAATCGTACATTTTAGTTTGAGAATTGTAACCAACTAACATGTGTTTGTGCTGTGCTGTAAATTGTCCTTGTCCTTTGTTTTAGGAAAGACAACAGTTTGCCGACTAAGCCCTGCGTCGTAAATCTTGTAGACATAAATCTAAAATTTCCGTACACTCACAAGGCCATCCATTCCATCGCAGAGTGACCAGTCACCTACTGAGCGAAACATACTCAGACTTACATACTGACAATAAGAAAAAGAATTGTCATTGGCGCAATGAGAATAGACAATTGTCACGTGATCTATCTAACGTTCGTTACGTTGACTCAGATTACAGAACAAATGTTCTGTAATCTGAGCGCTACGAATTACACTTGGCTAGGGGGGTTGGGGCCCTACCGTCGACGCTTAAGCCGATTACCATCGGATATTTTGATTGCGAAAATCAAACTTCAGCTTAAAGTGGTGGTAATTGTGTTCAGCTTAACTTATAGAAACCCTGGAGCTCTACCGACTGAGCTGAAGATGTTTGTCAATAACTAACACGATAAGACCAATTTTTCGAATCAAAATATTCGATGGTAATCGGCTTCAGCTTCGGCGGTAGGGCTCCACGGGGCCTACCGTGGAGCCCTACCGCCGAAGCTGAAGCCGATTACCATCGGATATTTTGTTTCCAGAAATTGGTCTTAGGTTAAAGTTATTGATAATTAGATAGGTAGGTATATAAGTTATTAATAAATGAAAGGTGAAAATTCTGATGGTAATCGGCTTCAACTTCGGCGATAGCACCCCAGCCCCCTCACCACCAACTCTTATTGCGATTCAATAACAGAACAAAATGCTTATTCATACCAATGAATAAGCGACTCTATTCCGACTGAATAGAGTCGCTTATTCATTGGTATGAATAAGCATTCTATTCAGTTATTTAATCGCAATAAGAGTTGGTGCTAAGGGGGCTGGTCACACTCCCCTTTTGTACTCTTAAGTTTAATCTGCGGTACAGTTACAAGCCCGGAAATGAAATTAATTGGAAATGGTATGTATGCAATTACTTCCACGGACTCACAGGTTGTGGAATAAATTACCTGTAGAGGCTTTCGCAAGGGACTACAGCATTGAGTTCTTCAAGAAAGGCGTGAAGAAGTTTTTACAGGGTCGGCAACGCGTGAGTGATACCTCTGGTATTGAGAGCATCCATAGGCTGCGGTGACTGTTTACCATCTGTCTCGTCACCAAAACTATCTGTCTCGTTTTATCTCGAACAATTTCAGAATCTTCCGTCCTTTTCGCTCTCTATCGCTAGCAATTTTGGCATTACAACGTATCTCTCTCATTTTACCTCGTACGCTTTACGTATTTCCGTTCTTTTTACTCTTTGTCACTCGATTGAACTATATAAATGACGCAGTGAACTATATGGGACAAGAAAGAGTGAGTGACAAGAACCGGCTTGTATGGTGAACTGGTACAATTGAACTACTCACTCAGGAACTACACAAGTCTAGCATTTAAAATGCTCAATCTTAGCTGGGCAGAAGAAAATTACGTCTGTAATGAACACCATATTATAGTATTTTATTTAAGTTTATTAAGTTACTCATTTTTATTCGAGTATTTTCAATCACGAGCAAATAACGATACGGCCCAGATAAAAAGTTAATTAAAATGATTATAGTAATTGCGTATCTATCCTGGGGGTGTAAGTGGTTCATCAACATCTTTGAACCAAGACAAATCTCACCTGCACGTGGTGCACCCTGCTGACTGACAGAAGAGGCCCTGGTGAAAACAGAGGTAGAGGAAAGCGTATATTTTAAGCTGACCGACTCGGGAAGTACCTCCACCTCACAGAATACCGCAGCCAAATAACAAATGATTATAGTAATTTCGTATCTATCTTGGGGGTGTAAGTGGTTCATCAACATCTTTGAACCAAGGCAAATCTCACCTGCACGTGGTGCACCCTGCTGACTGACAGACAACTTCTGGTGAATAGAGAGGTAGAGCAAAGCGTATATTTTAAGCTGACCGACTCGGGAAGTACCTCCACCTCACAGAATACCGCAGCCAAATAACAAATGATTATAGTAAATTCGTATCTATCTTGGGAGTGTAAGTGGTTCATCAACATCTTTGAACCAAGGCAAACCTCACCTGCACGTGGTGAACCCTGCTGACTGACAGACGAGGCTCTGGCGAAAAGAGAGGTAGAACAAAGCGTATATTTTAAGCTGACCGCCTCGGGAAGTACCTCCTCAAATAAAAAATAAAAAATCTAACAACGATCTGTGAAATGAAGGAATGAGGAATATGTGAAATAAAAAAAACTTAAACAATTTAGATTTTATTTATATATTACATAGGATACATACATATTTATTAAAATATGGTCATCAATCATTTATCTATTTATTGTTGATTATGAACAATAATTTTGCACGAATGGAACATATTAGAATCCACAAGGATTTATGAAGAGACACGTCTTATAAAAGTAAATTCAAAATTACATCCAGTTGCTGAAATACAATGATTTCATGCACTTAAATATATTTATTTTGCATGAATCTTGTCTTAGCGCATTTCTAATAATAATTCACTGGTGAAGTGCCATGAAAAATTCGAACGTTTATTCTGAAATTAGGCTTTTATTCTGACGTTTATTCTGAAATTGACCTGAACAAGAGCCCTTGTTCAGGTCAATTTATACTGCTGAGAAGAAACCTGAAAATAATTTAAATTCATAAATATTTACGTATAACATAATAAACCAAAAAAAAGGTTACCGTGGAACAGAGTGGGAATTTAAGATAAACACACATGTCTGGCAACATTTACCTGTAACAGCAGCGACTTGCTCGTGAACCTTTTCAAAAGGAGCTAATGGGCCGTTATTTTGTTTTTCGTTTAAAAAAAACTCCTTCACCTTTAATACAACCTCCCTAAAACCACTTCGTAAAACTTTCGGCATGATAATCGTACTATATTAACAAAATGTACTTCAATTCAATTTTCTTGTTAATGCGATCGTGATGTTTGCGCCAATGACAATTCTTTTTCTTATTGTCAGTAGGTGTAAGTCTGAGTATGTTTCGCTCAGTAGGTGACTGGTGACTCTGCGATGGAATGGATGGCCTTGTGAGTGTACGGAAATTTTAGATTTATGTCTACAAGATTTACGACGCAGGGCTTAGTCAGCGAACTGTTGTCATTCCTAAAACAGAGGACAAGGACAATTTACAGCACAGCACAAACACATGTTAGTTGGTTAGTTGTTTTGACAGACAAAATTTACAATTTAATATTATTTGTGTTAATAAACTTACACAAGGTATATACAAAAGAAGAGGAGCCGACAGATGTCAGAAGAGAGGTAAAGTTGATAGGACGAGGGATTGAGGGAGGTAGGAGTTCATAGAGTGAGGATGGGATCATAGAGCAATTAAAAAATATATGGTCTGGAGTTTGATCGTCCAGACCACATTCACACAGTGAGCTGTCCCTTACCCTTATCTTGGCTAAGAATGTATTGGTACACACGTGGCCTAATCGTAGTCGGCAGATGACTAATGTTGCGCGTTTATTTGCCTCACGAAATTAAAAAACCCATGGTTTGGTAGGTATGTCCTCTTGTATAGATGCATAATACTTACCCTTTACTGACCTGGAAATAACCCATGCTCTATACCAGCTGGACCTTAACTTGCCTTGAGCTAGTGAAACTAGATCCTGGGAATATGCTACACAGTGAGGAGACACAGAACCACTTTGTATAGTGTCCTTGGCACAATAGTCAGCAGTTTCGTTTCCCGTGATGCCGCTATGACCAGGGATCCATGCGATATTAACCTGAATGCCCTTGATGTGGCATCGGTATAGGGTGTGTCTTATTGATAAAATAACCGGACTCTTACATTTGTTACGGAATTGATTGGCGGCGATTGCTTCTAAACAGCTTCTAGAATCGGAGAGAACCACGGTTTTCTGGAGATTATGAGACTCAGCATATATCAAAGCTTCTAAAATGGCGGTAGCCAAGCCAGTAAATACAGAGCATATTGTAGGACACTTAAAATTTTAAATTATTATATACTTTGGGATCCAAACAGCGGCTCCTACGCAGCTTTGTTCAGTAGTTTTTGAAGCATCTGTATACATTAAGAGGCGATTCCACGCATTCCACTTGCAGGGCGTTGATCGGAGAGGACTTCATAGAACCAGTTATAATTCGAAGGCATTTGGATTGGATATTGTCCAGTAATTTTAACGCAGCTTTATTACATGGTTCAAGAAGGAAGGAACCATAGTCCAAATGGCTACGGACTTTTGAGTGTAAGGATGAGAACCCCACCAGAAAGAGAGCGGAGAACATTGATGTTCTTTTCAGATTTTTGGAGAATGTGATAAACGTGGTGGGTGCCTGTTAATTTTGAGTCTAGAATCATACCGAGAAAATTAACTTTGTCTTTCACTGGGAAGGTTTCCCCGTCAAGGGCGATCGATATATCCGGTATAATTCGTTGACGCGCGAAAACAACTACACTACTTTTAGGGATAGAAATGGATAGACCGTGTACTGAGAGCCAATCTTGTAAGTAGAAAATTGCTGAATTCAGCCTAGATGACGCTTCTGGGATGTTATCTGAAGAGATGTACAGTGCCATGTCATCCGCATATTGTAAGACATTACAGAAGGAGTTTACAGTTAGTTCCAGATCATGCGTGTAAATATTGAATAAGAGGGGATTAAGTACAGAACCCTGTGGAAGGCCCTTCCATACAAGTCTTGGGGGGGACGAGTAATTTTGAAAATTGATCAGAACAGATTTTGCCGAAAGATAATTACAAATATAGTTAGTTAACCTCACAGGGATACTCAGCTTTTGCATCTTTTGCCTGAGCACCGGAAGTAGAACATTATCATATGCAGGTCAAGAAAAACGCCCACCAAGAGATTGCGTTTCGAAAAGGCTAACCTTATGTCCGTTACTAGAGTCGCGAGGCTGTCTAATGTGCTGAGTGCCTTCCTAAAACCAAATTGGCTTCTAGGTAAAATCTTTCTGTTCTCCATGAGCCATTCAAGCCGGTTTTTGACGAGGTGCTCAAGGACCTTAGCCATAGTTGGTGAAAGAGCGATAGGGCGATAACCTGAAGGGTTATCACTTAGTTTGCCTGGTTTCAGTATAGGTATAATAATTTGAGCTTTCCATTCTTCAGGGGGGGAGACGGTAATAAAGATATAATTTAGAATTTGGAGCAAACGTTCTTTGGTAGCAGAGCCACTTTTGATTATGAAAGAATAAGGGATTCCATCTACGCCAGGCGAGGAAGCCTTCAAACCATCTAGCACAGCGTCAAATTTTTCACGCGAGAATGGAGCGTCAAGTGCATCAGAAGTATGCGCTACACTGGGGAAATTTGTTACTTCTTCAAGAGATGGAGCTGACTGGGGAGCTAGTTTTTGAACAAATTGTTCAATCCACCTTGTGCAATCATTTGAAGAGATATTAAAGTCCATGGATGTTGCGCAACGGAATCTCGTCACATTTCTCCAAACCAAAGAAGAAGGTGAACTAGGAGACAAAGTCGCACAAAATTTGTGCCTGCCCATTCTTTTTTTCCCCGCTAGTAGTTTTAACGTTTCAGCAGCCACCTTTTGATTATTGAGATAATTAGCCAAACACATATCCCTAGAGTATTGTCGTTCTGCTATTTTCCTATTTTTGACTGCACTGTAGCATTCTTGGTCCCACCATGGCGGAGGTGATGGTTTTCTTTTAGGTGGCTTCTTTAGGGGAATAGCTTTGTCTCCAGCTTTGAGGAGGGAGTTTCTAAAATCAGTGTAAACAGAATGTACATTGTTCTGGTCTGCGTTAGGAAGTTGTAGGATCATCTCATCAGAGCTAATGGCGTAGAGGGACCAGTCTGCCCTGTTGACGCTGTGTTTCAACCGAGGGTTAAATGTCCTTGGAAGTGTATTACCAGATGTTAGACTAGAGATAGCTAAAGGGTAGTGGTCACTTCCGAAGGAATTGGGCAAAACTTTACATGAAAGCTGTGGAGCAAGGTTAGGAGAGCACAGTGTTAGGTCTACAGCGCTGTTGATATTTTGTGATGGAGACGTTCGGCGGGTAGGAGTCCCATCGTTAAGGATACAGAGGTTACATCTATCAATTAGATCGAGGAATGTGGAAGATAGGGAATCACAGGAATGAGATCCCCAGGAGGTGTGGTGTACATTGAAGTCGCCAAGAATAACGATGGGAGGTGGGATAGAGGAGATTATAGAGGATAGTTCATTGAGGGTAGAGAGGCTAGGATTAGGTATGTACACTCGTCAAAACCTTAACTGGTCAAATACGTGATTGGTCAAATTAGAAACTCGTCAAAACCTTAAACCCAACGAATTCGCTATTGGTATATTACGCTTTGGTTGAATAAGAACTAACTAGCGGTCTAGATAATTAAAAAAGATGCTTTTAGCTACTAATTTTAATTATGAATCATTAACAAGCTTATCTATCTAAATATATAAAAGGAGAAACTGACTGACTGACATATCAACGCACAGCCCAAACCGCTTGGTCTAGAGATTCCAAATTTGGCACGTAGGATCCTTATGACGTCTAGGGGTGCACTAAGAAAGGATTTTTCAAAATTCATCCCCTAAGGGGGTGAAATGGGGGTCCAAAGTTTGTATGGGGAAACAAGATTAGTTGGACTATTTTATCCGAAACTTTACATGAATACTCCTATAGATAAATGAGTAAACATGTGTTTCAGGATTTTTCAAAATTCAACCCCTAAAGGGGTAAAATGGGGCGAAAAACTCTGACAATCGTCATAGGTATTGTTTTTATGGTTTATCGGGTCGCTGATTACGAAAACAACAACTATTTTATAATCCAACATAGCCGACGTATCATAAAATCGCCCCTGAGGGGGTCTGATAGGGTTGAAATATATAAAAGAAGAAACTGACTGACTGACTGATATATGCAATGCACAGCCTAAACCGCTGGGTCTAGAGATTCCAAATTTGGCACGTAAGTTCATTATGATGTCTAGGGGCGCACTAAGAAAGATTTTTTCAAAATTCAAACCCTAAGGGGGTGAAACGGGGGTGCAAAGTTTGTATGGGGAAAGAAGATTAGTTGGACTATTTTTTTCGAAACTTTACATGAGTACTTCTATGGATAAATGAGTAAACAAGTGTTTCAGGATTTTTCTAAATTCAACCCCTAAAGCTGTAAAACGGGGTGAAAAAGTCTGAAAATCGTCATGGGTATTGTTTTTATGGTTTATCGGGTCGCTGATTACGAAAACAACAACTATTTTAAATTAATTAGATAAATTAAACGGGTCACTCACGTCTTTTTGTCGGGAAAGCCGACTAGTTTCGATCTCAAAAGGAGACCTTCTTCAGGGCGAATGTCCAGACACGTCCACCCTTTGTCTCTCGCGCCGGACACTGCGCGCCAATGCGCGCGCCGCACGACTGGAAAGGGTGGTGGGGGGTTGGTGCGTTGATTGGTGGAGCGCTGCCTTCGACGATGACGTAGTGGCAGCCGGTGGATCCAATTCTTCTATCTCTCCGGGCGCGTGGTCATCTAGTGCGCTTACCATGTGGTGGTAAAAACTGACAGTATCAGCATTGGCGACTGTATCGTGACTCTCTTTAGACTCAAACTGGAGCACTGGTTTCCAGGCCGTTGGCAATACCCATCCGGTATCACGGTTGAAATTCGGACGTCGACTAATTTCGATAGCTTCGCGGATTTTACGTGGAACAAAGAACTTTTCCTTTGCAACCACCTTAGCCTTATCGAATCGGATGTAATGAGAGACGCCCGAATCCAGTACGTGTTCCGTGATCGCCGAACCATTTCTGTCCAAGTTTTTTAAGCTCCTAATATGTTCTGAGAGTCTTGTCGCTACATTGCGTCCTGTTTCCCCCACGTAGCTGCTGCCACAGTCACAAGGAATCACGTAAACACCCGGTGTCCCCAGCGGGTCACTATCCTTCGGAGACCGTACCCATTGTCTCAAGCGTGTCACAGGCCGAAATCTGGTTTTGATAAGAAATTTTCGGCGTATCATTTTTGCTATTTTATCTGTGACACCCTTCACACTCGGTGGAGAGAGCGCCCATGTTTCTAGCTGTCTGTTAATAATGGAAACAATTCTGCAATAGAATTGTCGCAGTATCAATAATAAAAAAGCTGATTTAATCTACTTGATCAACAAATTCAAACCCATTGTTTTTGCCGTCCAGGAGATGTGGCTTAAGCCTGGTGCCCACTTCAGGGTCCCAGGATACTCCTGTCTCCGGGATGATAGACACACATACAGGCTAGCTGAGTAAGTTTCTGACTTATACTATCAGACAGTTCCGTGTCACTGAAGCGGGTAAGAAGGTTCATGAGAGTTGATAATAAAAGTTCCAAGAGATTGTCGTTAGGGGTGTTATTCAGTGCGCACCCATCAGGGAGTACTGAAACTGGAGTTTCGGTAATCGCCTCATGAGCATGTCTGCTATAACCAGCACTTGAAGCAGGTGTTTTGGGCCTACGAGGAATAACAACCGTTTTACGGTATGAAGATTGGGGGGAGTACATTTGTGTCATGTTATGAATTTCAGAATCCTACCTCTTCCTCAAAATTCCTCATTTTGAGGATGAGGTAGGACAGGGCGACGGGCAAGCCTCGTGGTGTCTGCAAAAGATCTCCTCGTTTGAGGGAACCTTGCAGACGCCTCGAGATAGGAGACACTTTCTTGGGACATGGTCAGTTTAATTGCCTTTTGACGGGAATGCTCGGGGCAAGAGGGATATTTTGCTGTATGTGGACCAGAGCAAAACAAACAGGTTGGGGATTGTTTGGGGCAAGTAAGTCCTTCGTGGCTCTGTGCACACACAAAGCAACGGGGGCTCGACCTACACTGAGAAGTTACATGCCCGAACCGGCAGCATTTAAAAAATTGAATAGTGGGGAGGACATATGTCTCCACAGGCATAGAAGTATAGAAACAATAAACGTTAGGTGGGAGTTTCTGTCCACGGAATGCTAAAACCACTGTCGGAGTGGGGATCCAGATTGTGTTGCCATCATTTGTTGATCTGCGGTTAAGGCGACGGGCTTTGATTACTGAGCCGAAACCAGAAGGGACCTCGATAGCTGAAACAAATTCCTCCAGGGACCACTCAACAGGCACTGCTCGGATGATACCCATTCGAGTTACATTGAATGATGGGATAGTCGCTTCTAATTTTGCTGGGGGTAAAGCAGGATGTGATAGAAAAGAGTTTACATCAGCTGCAGTTTTAAAATCAACTGATATTCTGTTGCGGCCAACTTTCTTGACACCATCTTGGGAAATATTCTTTATATTATGCCGAAAGAGAAAATGACCAAATTGTATTGCTTTATGAGCTGTACCAGTAGATTCATCTGACCTGCTGACGTGAACAACGAAAGGCGCAACATCAGTATCCGTGTAATTTGTCTTATTATTAATAAAGTCAGGGTGGTTGAAGGTAACTTGTAAAGAGGGCGAAGCTTGGGAAATATTTGTGATGGCTTTTTTAATCGGCTGATTATTCTCAGCGTCTGTATTGGGACGTTTTCGTCTAACTAACATCACCTGGATCGTTGATGTGTTCAGAAATAGACGTCTGAGTCGTGGTTGTAGACGCCGGGCTAAGAAATGGTGGCGACTGGCATCGCTCACCGGTAACGCCACCGCCGGGATCCGGCGGCTCCCCCATTAACACCACAGAAATACTACACTTACCTACTAGACAAACACAATACCACCACCAAATACAAACAAATACACAATTAGGTGAAAACAACAGTTCTTAAATGATAAAAACTCCGAAAACAAGCAAAACACGTGTATCACGCACTCAACCAAAAAACAGAGTCAAAATGTACTTTAGAATCCTTTAATTCAATTCAATTCTTCTTAATGGCGTTACTAAAGTTCTCGCCAATGTCAATGTAGAATCTTTTAAAATCGCACCACAATATTCAACGGTGAAGAACTGTCAAAAGTGACGTCCTATGCTGTGTACTATATATAGCATTGGGAAAGGCCTATATCCAACAGTGGGTAGATACAGGCTGATAATGATGATGCTGTGTACTCACCGGCCCAACGAATGCCAACGAAGAATATTCAGCATTGGCTACCGCACGCTCGTTGGCCTTCGAGGTAAGTCCAAATATATTTGGTGGTCGGGCAAACGATTGTTGGGACCAGATTCCGGCTCGCATTCGCAATTTGAATCATGGACGACGACGAAATGATTTTAATTTATATTCTTTATTAGTAGGGTCCCAAAGACACGGTCTTTCTTTGTATAGATCGATTAACAAAAACATTTCATCATTACTCCACTCCACTTTGCTTTTCTCCATAATTGGCGGGAAAGGCATGTATTTAACGCGGCGACAAACTAATCTGATTTAGGGTTTCAAAAATAATTAAAATGGGTAGGAAAAATAATAGGTTGGCAGCTATAGTGAAGTAGCATTTTAAGCATAAAGTAGCAGCTGTATATTGAGTTCTAAGCTTTGTTTAAATTTAAATTGGTAGTGATTTTTTGGTGTAGCAACTGAATTTATTCTTAGGCGACAACTTGACGGCGGATAAAATGTAGAAAATAGGCTTTTATAAATTATACAATGAGATCGTTTATAAAATTAAATGAGATGAGAAGAAAATATGCACATGGTCATATAAAACATACTGTGTGCGACATTTTATGAGGTCTAAATAAAGCAAATTGTGGCATGCAAAAAAATATTAATGGTTTATAATATTATTTCTTGACTTAAATACTTTTTTTAATGGCGAAACAGTAAAAGGCATAAAAGATGAACAATTATCTTTATTTATTTATGTAACATTATAAACGAAAGTAGTTATATCGAGGTAGATAATGAATAGGTACTTTAAAAAATAAAACTAAAATAAAAAATAACAATTAAAAAATAAAAATGCCATTGCATTATTAGTGCAGGCTTTGATTTTGTAGGGCGCCCACGCTTTCTTTTGAGTCCAATTGGAATCAATTTTGCCTCTAAAGGTGGAGTGGTTAGTTTCAGCCGAATAGCTAGACCCAATATATGTTTACATGTGTATATTTTAAAGAATTGAGGACAAGTGCATGTGCCTTGCTTCCATCCAGCGGTAGGTAATGTGATTTCCCAAAATGCAAAGTTTTTTTCTTTGAACTCATCAAATGTATGCCATGATCTATCATATGTCATGTCCGTAGCCTTAACTTCGTCATTAGGTACTAAATATACTTTTTTATTGCAATCAGATATTAAAGTCTTTACTTTAACGTTCTGTTTCGCCCAACAATATCCTTCTGTCCATTCTTTTAGTTCAATATCATGAGTTTCTGGGAATGAATTTTCATTGATATCGTTTGACCACTGCGTAACCATCTCGCTTGCCACAGTAAGGAATCGTGATAGGGGAAAGCGTTCCCGCATCGTATTATGATCTTTGATTGACTTGTTGAATGCTTCCAAAGCTTGTTAGTAATCGGTGAAGGAATTGCTGCTGCTCCTAAGAACCAGTTAGGATTTTTAATCAGCCATTCTTGTTCAAAATATTTTATAAATGAAGTCTTCGAAGCATGTTTGACAATAAAAGCTTGCGAAGCAGCATTGAAAATTTCCGGTGACGATGCATCATGTAAAGCATATATATCCTGCAAAATGTGTTTTCTGTTTTTTTTATCCACCTTTTGCTCAACTTTTTTTTAAATATTTTTTATGGCGTGCGCCCAACACATGCGTACTGTGGTATCAAAACCAAAGACTTCCAAGAAAGCATTTTTAATTGCTGGAGCTGCATCACTCACTAATACTTTTGGCTTGAAATCGAGGTCAAACAAAGAGCCAATCTTCTCCTTTAAACCACTAAAAACCATCTCAAAGTCGTCTTTTTGCTCATTTGTAGAAACTGCTAAGCACAGCGAATAGAACTTCCGGTTTTTGTTTGTTGTTCCTACAATCAAAACAGGGAAACCCTGTCAAATTAACTTGTAGGTGGCATCAGCGTGCAAAACATCGATAGAGGTTGAAAATTTCAATAGCTTTTTTGTTGGCAATTTGATCTACACTACTTTACGATTCTACAAACAAAAATTCTGATATCCTAATACTTAATTATTGGACCCGTTCTAAGTTTTTTAACTGCTTGCAAATCACTGCCCAAAAGTGTATTTTTATATGGAAGTCAATAGTTGCTAATAATACAATGTTTGATATCCCACTGTTAATATTAGCTGCCAAGTCATTATTTTTAATACCTCACCTATTATTTCATTTTCCCTGTTTAATATATTTGCTATCTTAAAGTAGCAGCCGTTATTTATTTTTTATAGATCTTACGTTTTGTAGCTAATTATAATATAATTGTTGCTAAAATATTTAATCGCTACCAAAAACTTTTTTTTGTAACCAAGTAGTTAGTCGCCTAATAAGTTCTTTGTCGCCTCCAAAATAATTAGCCGGCGGGAAATACTTATAAGTTAGACCTCTGCACGCTACGCTCTCTCCAGGGCCAGTTATGTTCGAAGAACGTCGATTTTATATAAAGCTGCGCTATCTATCAAACCGTATGGGTACTAATTCGACGGCCATCTTGCCCCTCTGACCTACCTAACCTCTTACTATGTCCCCGTCGTGGAGTTACATTTCCTTGCTGGATATCCGACTAGATAGAAGTACTTTGACAGAATTTTGATAATTTTCAACATAATAAATATCTAAATTCAATCCAAGTACTTCTATTATTCAACTGAAGTTATGATAGTGTAAATACAAGAGAATCTATCAAGTGAAGTATTGGTTAAAACTGATTTTGGAGTTTCGAGTCGGGCATGTCTAGTCTAGCTAGCGAATTTGTGTTAGGTAGTTGACCTTACATCGTGCGGGTTCTTACCTATAACAAATTGGCAGGCGAGACTAAAGGCGCCCGATTCTAAAAACTCTAAAATCAGTTTTAACTGATACTTCACTTGATAGGTACCTATATATAAATACGACATGGTATTATACCTAGGTACGTATAGGTATAGCTTTAGTAACCAAATGTTTGCCTTGGAGCAGCACTTTCCATACATGCAAGAAATTTTCAGAGTTGCCACTCTTTTCCACTATACTTACTTTACTCTTTGGCTCTCTCGCTTCAACTGAGCGTTCGTTCGCTGGCCTTCGGTCACCGTCCACACTGACATAGTATAAATAGAGAAGTAAGGTAACTTCATACAAACGCACCGAGCGCGGTTTGTATGTGAGCGCGCCCGTACGTATGGCCGTCGCACGCACACACTGACAACATTTATAGGAGGTTATATGGAGTGCCAGTCGGGGTCGGAGCTGCGCCGTACGCAAAACCGCGCAAGATTCGCGCCTGCGCTGACGTTCGTTAATAATTTGAACATTTAGGTACCTACCTACATCGTATATAACTACAAATTCGTTAAGAGCCATATTACATTTTGACTGTGATTTTTGCGTAAAATGGCCAATTTTGGCGTTCTCGATCTCGGTAACAAAAATACATTAACAATGTTGACTTATTGAATAGCACAGAATAGCTATTGGCATAGTACATAGCGGCCTCGCTTTTTGTAATTTTTGCTTAACTTTTTAAATAAACCCAAAATTGCAGAGAAAGATTTTCATAAAAAGCGCGCAATCACTTTTTTGAGCTCCTGGATTGTACTACTGTTCCAAACAAATGAAATAAAAAAAATAGAATGTTATTTTTTATATAGTCGTATAGTACATAGCGGCCTCGGAATTTTGAAATATCATTGATTTAATATAGAAAAAAAACATTCCTATAACACAAAAAACTTCGAAAATCGCTTTAGGTAAGCTGTGAATTTATCGAATTCACGATAAAATTATTGAGCAAAATTTATACCACAATAATTGTTACTTCATGAGGAATAAACGATGTATAAATGTGGAGCATGAATTTATTATCTTATGTATATACAAACGATAAATATAACTTCAAAATTACTACAAAATGCGATGCACCGGCCGTTCAAATTTAGTACGGCGCGAGAGCTCGTCAGCGTGAGACCTATGTCGAATTTCTTCGCGCCAATATCGACCGGGCGTCAGAGTATAGTACGACTACCAAGTTTTGATCACGTAAGTACAATTCTTTCTAGTGTTTGTTTTCTATGGAATCTACATAGCTTAGCAACAACATATTGTTGAATTATTCTTAATATTCATTTCATTATTTTCAGCATGGGTCGAAAAGCTCGTAGGTATCAATGTGCATGAAAGTAAAGATGTACATTTACATAAGAAAATAAAGCAAGGTACTTCTTTCCTCAATCATCATCATCATCAGCCTGCATCAACCCACTGTTGGATATAGGCCTTTCCCAATATAAATACTTTCCACCATATTGTCTAAGTCACAAAACACCCATGTTTTCTATGTATCATAAGTATATATTTACAAAAAGAAAAAATGTATTTACGTATGTTTATCTGTTGTCTAGCACCCATAACACAAGCTTCGCTTACTTTTTTTTTATACCACCAGCGTGGTAAACAAGCATAAGGCCCGCCTGATGGAAAGCAGTTACCGTAGCCTATGAACGCTTGTAACACCAGAGATAATATAAGAGGCATCACACGCAACGCGCGTGTGATGCCTCTTATATTATATTTAATATAAATTATATTAAATATAATATAAGATTATATTATATATAATAAATAAATATTGTCAGACAAATTACACAGCGCCATCTATCCCCAAAGTAAGCGAAGCTTGTGTTATGGGTACTAGACAACTGATACATACGTAAATACAGTTTTGTCAAAATTCATCCTCAACCCCACGGATCGAGAAGCCGCATTGAGATCGTTTAACATTCGACTAAGATCCTCCAGCGATTCAGCCATTTTCTTTCCTCAATACACCTATTTAATATAATACTCATTTATATTTTTATTCGGCATTAATAACAATAATGGAACTGTTTCAGAATTAATAACTACACTGCCAAGAAAACATTACGATGGATAAAGAAAATATTCCGACATCATCGATTGAGGTGCGGTATGATTTTTTTTTTCTCTTACCATCTATCGACATGGAAATCGTTTTCGAGGTAATTTGGGGTGCAGATCACGAGAATGAGCTCAATTCGTTTCGGAAATGAGATGACAAGATTTTGAACACATCTGTTCATCTCATCATCATTTTCTACAATCAATAGTGGCTAATTCACACTACATAGTTCGAATAACATTCTGACTGATGAAAAAGCGTAAGGAACTTTGTTTTCGTCGGGGATCCCACGACGAAAAACAGATTTTTTTTTTCTTTATATAGTTATCCTGGTTGCATCCCAGGCTTCGAGTCTGGGATTCACATATCTCATTGATTTGTGTGATTTAACTCCGGGGTGGGTTTTGATGTACGATTGCCACTTAACCTAATCTGATGTGCCACTTTTGCCGCAGCCTCATTAGCTTATTGGCAGGGTGCACCATGTGTAGTCGAGGCCAGTTTTAAATTTTAAAAAACCCTGAATCACGTTTTTTTATTATTTTCATTTTTGACTTAACATTATTTTTAATTATTTTAATTTAAGACTTTTTACTTACCTAGTTAATAAAAGATACTTTTTTTAGTTAATAGAAGATTTTATCATTCGAGGTTCTGAGGTTTCGACTCTACGATGATAAGTCAGTCAGCCAGACTCTCTCTTTATATGAAAGTATAGATATACTAACTGTCAAATTCATAAATCACTGGTGAATTGGCGTGGTTTAACTTAGTTTATTTTTATTTTAGATACCTAAAGGCCACGAAGTTCTTCTTCGTTTGAAAAATTTAATTAATATAGACGAAACGACCAATACCAGCACTTGAGGAGATAGATACGAGGACAATAGAAACAGAATCTGGGATTGTAAGTATGAACAAAATCATTTAGAAGCTGAAGCTGTTATATTCATTTCAGATTTTATTAATAATAATAATTGTTTCAGGTAATAGACTACGTAGTTCAAGAACGAGAATAATTGATTTTCATTATTTTTTAAACAGTTGTTTGATCATTTGAACAGGTGGAACATTTGGTGCTTTTTCACACCAAAACTATGGATTGATTTGATAGAAATTTGGCAAATAAGTAGTTCTGATTAAAGTTGTTTTACACTCCCATGTAAATTGTAACTAGTTTTATTCTTATCTATAATTTTAATGTAAAACCAAAAAGTACCTAGATAAATAAAGGATTAGGTAATAAAATAAATTTTATTTTTAATAAAAATCATCTGTCTCATTTATGGTACATATAATCTGTTTCTTCCCATACTAAATCCATGACACTCTAAAAATGTGTAGGTACAACTATAACAAATTACTTCTTAAGTAGAAATACTAAAAAAATACGAAACTAGAGAGAAAGTATCAAAATCGCTTGTTCGTAATTTCAACATAGAAATTATGAGGACTCGTGACTACGTGACCGTCGGGACGCTTCAATACCGAATCTCGCATAGTGCAAATGTGTAATAGGGCTCTTAAAGATGGCTACAAAGTCGACTAGCCATAAAAACATTGCAGTGTTCATGGATGTCTCAATAACAATTTGTCGGATACCCTAACCATTCGGCCACCGACACTCCTAATAATCACATGATAAGTGTGTAAATTAAAAAGTATTAAAAATAGTTTAGTGTAAAAAATAATATATAATAGGTACTTAATAAAAATATATCTTCATAATAATTTAGATTATTTGAATAAATATTATGATTCAGTAAAGCTACGTTTTAATTAATCCTATTCCTATTTAGACCGTAATTTTTCAAATCACTAAACAGATAACATGAAGTAGGTTTTATCAAATGGTAGGAGTCCGCCTGGGTGAGGACCACTGCCTTATCTATTTCTGCCGCCAAGCAACAATGCTTGCATTGTTGTGTTTTGTGTTCCGGTTTGAAGGACAACGCACCTGCGATTCTGCATTTTTGTTGCCAACAGCTTGAATGCGTGAATCGTGGATGTTATGGGCGACAGTTACCGCTCACCATCAAGTGGGCTGTCTGCTCGTTTGTCACTGAGTAAGCATGCATTAAAATGTAGGTAATGAAAAAATTGCAGTCACTCCTGGGTGTATGTACAAAAATAATTATTTTTATTCTTTTTAGATTTCCACACCCAAAGGGTAAAAACGGGGCCCTATTACTAAGACTCCGGTGTCCGTCTGTCACCAAGGGCTGTAGGTATCTCATGAACCGTGGTAGCTAGACAGTTAAAATTTTCACAAATGATGTATTTCTGTTGGCGCTATAACAACAAATAATAAAAACAGAATAAAATAAATATTTAAGGGGGGCTCCCATACAACAAACGTGATTGTGTGTCGTTTTTGGTACGGAACCCTTCGTGACCGAGTCCGACTCGCACTTGGCCGGCTTTTTGTTACAGATCCCTAACACTTACCCTACTTAATTTTGTATTTTGTACCTTACTTAATTTTGTATAATAGAGATTGACTAAGTATTTTTGACGGTTGAATAAACTATTAAGCGACAGCCCTACGTGTTTAGGCTATTATCTCCCGCTCGGGGCTTGAGTTCTCCTACTTCTCTATTTGTACTATGACACTGAGTTCGATCGAATGGCTCAATTCCTTTGATGTTACCGCCACGCTCCGGATCGCCGGCACTCGCCAACGAACGATCGTTGGCGTTCGCCAAACAGTCCAGACAGGACCAACGCAGGCCAGCGAAACCCAATCGTTGGCGTTCGTTGTGCCGGTGTGCACACAGATTATAAGATGGCGGCTTTAGTTCCGTTTTCTGCCACGTTCATTTAGATCCTTGTAGCACTATAATAAATTCTCTGTAAAAGTTTGGATTGGATCGGGCTACATAAATAATGGTGCGTTTACACGCTAGCATTAAATCCGACAATCAACAAGCTTAAGCATATAACCGCGCCCGTGCCTGTGATCTTGGATCCCTTCCAGTGTTGCCAAAATTACCGTATAATCAGCCCCAAAAGTACTGTACGCAACGGTTTGTTTTTATACTAGCGGAACAAACGAGCACATGGGTCACCTGATGGAAAGCAATCACCACCGCCCATGAAGATCAGCAACACCACGGGTTCACCGACCCGTTGATAGCCTCTAAGATAATTATAGACTCTGATATTGAAGGCTCCCATGTCGTAATTGTTGGGAAATACTGGAAATTGAATTGAGGGAAGTTGATTCCACAATTTCACAATTCGTGGTATAAAATCTCTTAGGAAACGTACTGTGGTAGATTGCCAATTATCAAGATGATATGGATAGAATTTTAATTTCTGGCGAGTTTTAAAATAGTTGAACTCAGCGGCAGGTATCAAATCAAACATCTCATCCGAGCACTACCCGTGATATAATTTGTATAGAACGCAAAGAGACACTTCATCTCTACATGTACAGAGAGAGTCCAGTCGATACGAGATCATTGGGGCACCGACGATTCAGTTCGAATCGTCTGTGATCCAATGATTTCTTCATTGTATTCCGTCAAATGGAGCAAGTAAGTATTGGGTAGAACCGGCCCAGAGATGCGAACAGATTCCATGTGAGATCGAACTTGCCTTATACAGCTGACGGCGATGTCAGGGTGTAAAATACCGCCTGGCTTTTTGACGACGCCGATCTTCCTAGAAGCCAGTTTGGCCTCGCAATCCAAGTGGTCGCAATACTGAACATCACTACTTAGATATGTCGACAACCAAGATACCAATGCTAGGACTAATACTAAGGGGAACACCTTCCCATCTAGGAGCTACGATAAACCTTTAGCGGTAAAGACGCAAATCCTCTGTCTTCGAGGGATTTACCAAATTCAATCTATCCCAACTTGTGTTTTGATGAGGCTTCAATGATGCTTCGATAATTCCTGGTATCGCGTTTCTCATGTGATAGTATTATAGCATCTACGCTTATTATCCTGAGCTTTCCTACTCCTTCGTCGTCATCGCTATCGAAGCTGGCAAGCACGAAACATGCCTGATCAAAACCTGACCTCTCGTTGTCCTTCTCGAATAGTGCAATGGTCTTACCTTTCGTTCGCACTATTTTGCAGCGTTGGTCTTTGACCTCCACTACAACCAGTGCGTCGAAATCCATACGCTATATAGAAGTCTTGAAGGTTCCCTTTAAGATGTTAGCTAATCCGGCAGAGATGACACTTCGTTTGGAGATTTTAGTTTAGCGTTGCAGAAGCATTTAGGTAATTTTGCTTAATTTTGCTCAATAAAAAACTTAAATTTAAAGAACGGAAAGATATTGTGTCCCTCTCTGTAGAATGTTCCATAGAACTATCTTGTGTACAATTAGAGCAGTTCATTGTTATATGCGTATATAAACCTCCCTCCGCGGATCTTAATTTATTTTTAGAGATCATGGATGAAGCCCTATGCAAAGTTAGCAACTCAGGTAAAACTATTTTGGTCTGTGGAGATTTTAATATTAATATACTTACTAATACAACTGCATCATGTAAAATTTTAAGTCTTTTTAAATCCCATAATTTAGTTAACTTATTTATGGAGCCTACACGTGCCACCACGTATAAGTGCCACCACGGCTACCTGCTTAGATAATATATATACAGATATTAGTCCAACACAAAAAAAGTATTATTAATAAATTGGATTCTGATCATTCTGGGCAAATGATAAGTATTCAAATAAATAATAAAAATGTAGTCAAGACAAAAAATACTTTTGTGCCAGTAACAGTTAGTCGCTTAGAACGAATGAGAGTAAACCTAACTAGTAACTTACCTTTTTTAAATAATGACTTGGAACCTAACTTGATGTATAATTCATTTTATAATGCATTTCTTCACGAATTTAATTCAATATTTATTTCCAAGGAAATTACTTTTACTAATAGCCTCGTCTTTGGTGACTGGGCAACCGTAGGTATTTATAAGAGTAGGCAAACTTTGTACATGTTATACTATGAAAGACAATTCAATAATAGTGAGGAATTTAAAGAACATGTAAAATCATACTCAAAAATTTTCAAACGCGTTTGTCAAGTAGCAAAATCTATGTTTATTAAATCAAAAATTAGAAATAGTAGTAATAAAATTAAAACCACTTGGACGGTTATCAATGAAGAGACTGGGAAGGGCAGGACAAAGGATTCAGAGTTTAAATTAAGTATCAATGGTCATGTTACCAAGTCAGATTTAGAAGTTGCCAACGCTTTTGAAAGATTTTTTTCTGCTTTCCCTGTTACTTTAACTAGTGCTTTGGGCTCTTCCACCTCCGTTGCAGTCATTAATTAAAGATAATGTGCCTGAATTTTATAACGATTTTCATTTCCGTCATGTTAATGGGTCTGATCTTAAAGTCGCATTTAAATCACTTATTATTAAGAAAACGGCTGATCTATGGGGCATTTCTGTACATATTATAAAATCTTTATTTGACATTGTTGCTCCCGCCTTAATTGTTTTATTTAATAGATGTATTGATTGTGGTGTGTTTCCTGACTTGATGAAATTGAGCAAAATTATTCCTTTGTTTAAATCAGGTAGTACATTAGACCCCACAAACTTCAGACCAATATCAATACTACCTACATTTAGTAAAATTTTTGAAAAACTAATTCTCGCACAGTTACTTAAATACTTTAACGAAAATAATCTGCTGCACACTAAACAATTCGGTTTCACTCGTGGACGGTCAATATGTGATGCTGGGGTAAAATTACTAGAATGTATATATGAGGCTTGGGAGGAGTCACGGGACGCCTATGTGGTGTTTTGTGACTTATCTAAGGCTTTTGATTGTGTGCAGCATGAAACTCTAGTCAGAAAATTACACCACTATGGTATAAGAGGCATCGCTCTTGATCTTCTTACTTCTTATCTGGGTGATAGGGTTCAGAAAGTAGATGTTAATGGAAAACGATCACATGGATCAGCTGTAGCGATGGGGGTGCCACAAGGCTCTATTTTGGGCCCTTTCCTGTTTCTCGTGTATATTAATGATCTACCTCATCTTATAAAGAATAATCATGAAATAGTATTGTTTGCAGATGACACTTCTTTAGTTTTTAAGGTAAATAGACAACAATCAGAAATTGACGATGTAAACAATGCTCTTTCAAAAATAGTAAACTGGTTTAGTGCTAATAACCTGCTTTTAAATGGTAGTAAAACTAAATATGTTAGATTTTTTACAAAAAATGTTAAACAAGTGAAAACCAGTGTGGTGATGGACAATGAGAGATTGGAATTGGTCAATAAGGTTGTTTTCCTTGGTATAACATTAAACTCTAAATTACAATGGGGCCCACATATTGAAACGTTATCGGCTAGACTCAGCTCAGCAGCTTACGCCGTAAGGAAAATACGTCAACTAACTGATGTTGACACTGCGCGTTTAGTTTATTTTCACAGCATTATGTCATATGGTTTATTGCTTTGGGGTAGTGCCGCGGATGTAGACTCAATATTTGTGCTCCAGAAGCGAGCTATCCGTGCTATTTATATGATGAGTCCCAGGGAGACACTGAGAAATAAATTTAAGAGCATTTTGACCGTGATTTTTGCGTAAAATGGCCAATTTTGGCGTTCTTGATCTCGGAAACAAAAATACATTAACAATGTTGACTTATTGAATTGTACACAATAGCGATTGGTATAGTACATAGCGGCCTAGCTTTTTGTAAATTTTGCTTAACTTTTTAAATAAACCCAAAATTGCAGAGATAGATTTTGATAAAATGTGCGCATTCACTATTTTGAGCTCCTGGATTGGTACTACTGTTCCAAACAAATGAAATAAAAAAAATAGATTGTTATTTGTTATATAGTCTTATAGTACATAGCGGCCTCGGAATTTTGAAATATCATTGATTTAATATAGAAAAAAAACATTCTTTTAACCAAAAAAACTTCGATAATCGCTTTAGGTAAACTGTTAATTTCTCGAAAAAACGATAATATTATTGAGCAAAATTTATACGAGAATAATTGTTACTTCATGATGAATAAACTTTGTAGCATGAATTTATTATCTTATTTCAATAAAAACGATAAATAGAACTTCAAAATTACTACAAAAAACGATACACCGGCGGCCTTCGCGGGTTTAGTACTGCGCGAGAGCTCGTCAGCGTGCAAATGTAATAGGGCTCATAAAGTGATAAATATTATGACATTACATTCTCAATATATTTATGAAAATCTTATTCACGTTCATAAAAATCAAACCAAATTTAGGAAAAACAGTGATCTCCTATCTAGACTATGTCAAAAGGCTTACTATTGTATCTCGGATTACATAAATGATAAAAGTATTTGGAAATGAATTGCTCTTGTTATGTTATGTTAATGATTGTATTTGTATTTAATGTAACGATATTGGCAATTAAAAGAGTCGGCCTTGAGTTTCTTGCCAGTTCTTCTCAAGAAGCCCCGTCGCCGGAACTGGCACTTAAATTCACTTTCACATTCAAGATAGTGTGATGAAAGTGAATCTAAGCTCTGCGGATTTAGAGTAGTAATGATTTATACATATTTAATTTGTATGACGTTTCTAAGTGCTTTATAAAGTCCAAGGAATAAAGATATTTTGAATTTGAATTTTGAATTTGTACCTAATTTCTCTTCGTTGCTATCCATGAACCTCGCTACTCCTTTTATCCCTTATCCCCGGTGTCCCAAGTTCGCCGTTCTCAAGTCCTGCTGCTCGATAGACCTTTTTTTGGCTGTCAGTATTCGGGGTGCATTCAATTGGTGGCTGTGCCTCTAATGGTGTGGATGATGGTGCTTGTGGCATCGCCAAATGTGCTGTTACTTTTCACAATAGCATAATATGTTAGCTTATTCCATGAATCCCCTGGCATTGTCCCCTTTGAAGAGGATTTTTGGATATTTTGTCCATAAATCCCCTTCCACCGTTTAAAGATGCGCGAAGGGGATTTCTGGTCATAGAAAGGGGATATCTTGACTGAAGTTCTAGAAATAAAATTTAAACAACTAATATGATAATTTCAGTATGTATATGTTTTACATAATGTCCCATGATTATTAACTATGGTTATATAAACCCAGTTTTTTCAAACTATTTTCACCTAAAGGGGACAATGCCAGGGGATTCATGGAATAAGCCAAATATGTTGTGGACGTATTTCAAGAAGTAAACAGGAAGTGACATGCTCAGAAATATGCCAAAAAATTATTTCCAGCAATCTTAACTAAATCGTACGGTTGTATAGATATTTGAAAGACGTCGACGAAGGCGGCAAAATTTGAATAGCCTACTGACAGCAAAAGTGTAAATCCGCTAATGTAGATGTACATATACAACGTGTAACTCCAAGTACGCAAAACCTCAAACACCCCAACAGAGTTTTATTATTATAAATTGATATATCTAAGTAATGATTTCGAAAAAAAAATTTTCTCGGAGATATGAACACTTTTTAGTTTTCCTAATAATTCTAATAGTTTCTGAGCTCTGTGTCGCTTTCTTATCAAAAAGACGCGCCAATGGCTACGATAGGCAAATATTAATATTAAAGAGTGAGCATCTCGTCAATGACGTGTAAGCGCCGCTCTCTGGACGGCGCTTAAGACTTTTTCGCAGCGGCGGTATTACGTTTGTTTACCTACTTCACATTTCGCTTGAGGTGGTCGAGCGCAATTTAATAATAGACACGGCAATTAAAAATTATTATTATTATTTTTCAAAACCAGTTACTTTAAAAATGGATGAAAATTATGGAATTGATTCTACTCATGATTCTGTACAAACTATTTTTAGGATTTGCGTACTTGAAGTTACACGTTGTATACATTTTTCTTTGGTAATAATATACAGAAAACATAGAGAGCAATACAGACAAACGACGAAGACGAGCCCGGTGGTCGAATGGCTAGGGTTCGATCCCCGCACAAGGCAAACATTTGTGTGCATGAACATGTCTGTTTGTCTTTATCCGAGTGTTTTCTATGTAATAGGTCGGGGAAAAAGTCTTTTCGCATTATAGTATGTATGAACTTGTAATAAAATCTCTTTGGTTATACCATTTGTATCTAGCAGGTTTTGATATCTTTAAAAAGTTTAAATTTTAATAAAGATAATTCCAAATTCAAATTAGGTAAATGTGTGATTTTCATTTGTTTTTTTTACTGTCAAGATGAGTGAATCTAATGAAGAAATTCGATACTTTTTAAAATTTTACTACAAAAAAGGTAAAAATTCAACGCAAGCTGCGAAAAAAATTTGTGACGTTTATTGACCTAGTGCAGTGTCTGTGAGATTAGCACAAATTTGGTTTAAGCGTTTTCAATCAGGAAATTTTGATGTGAAAGATGCACGTCGCTCTGGTCGCCCTGTTACGGATAAAATTGATGCCATTTTTGAAAAAATGGAGCAAGATCGGCATATCAGTAGTTATGACGTAGCTGAAGAATTAGGAATTGACCACAAAACAGTTTTGGCGCATTTGAAAAAAGCTGGGTACACTAAAAAGCTCGATATTTGGGTGCCTCACGATCTCACTGAAAGAAACCTAATGAACCGTGTACTCATTTGCGATTCTTTACTAAGACGTAATGAAAGCGAACCGTTTTTGAAGAAGCTTATAACTGGTGATGAAAAGTGGATCACGTACGACAAGAACGTGCGAAAAAGGTCGTGGTCAAAGGCCGGTCAGGCTTCACAGACTCTGGCAAAACCCGGGTTAACCCGCAACAAGGTGATGCTGTGTGTATGGTGGGATTGGAAGGGCATTATTCATTATGAGCTGTTACCGCCAGGCAGGACTATCGATTCTGAACTCTACTGTGAACAACTGATGAGATTAAAGCAAAAAGTTGAGAGAAAGCGGCCGGAATTAATTAACAGAAGGGGTGTGATTTTTCATCATGATAACGCTAGACCTCACACATCTTTAGCCACTCAGCAAAAATTAAGAGAGTTTGACTGGGAGGTGTTAATGCATCCGCCGTATAGTCCTGACCTTGCACCTTCTGATTTCCACCTGTTTTGGTCTCCTCAGAATTCTTTAGGCAATGTCAGGTTAACATCACGAGAAGACTGCCAAAACCACTTGTCGTGGTTTTTTAAACAGAAGTCCCAAAATTTCTATAGTAATGGGATCATGTCTGTACCTACAAGATGGCAAAAAGTTATCGAACAAAATGGCACCTACATACTTTAGTTAAATGTAAATAAACTTTATTAAAAAATGTTTTGAATTTTCATATAAAATACGAAAAGACTTTTTCCCCAACCTAATATTATATTTACAAAAAAACCGGACAAGTGCGAGTCGGACTCGCCTACCGAGGGTTCCGTAGGTACGTAGTATCATTATTAAATTTGATATTTTTCATTATAACTAAGAAAAATTGCGTCGAAAAAAATAAATAAAATATATTTTGCAATGTGTACATCAAGCCCTTTCATAT
Organism: Hypsopygia costalis; assembly: GCA_937001555.2. NCBI lineage: Eukaryota > Metazoa > Arthropoda > Insecta > Lepidoptera > Pyralidae > Hypsopygia > Hypsopygia costalis. The sequence continues at coordinate 20,539,642 of OW443327.2, forward strand.
GATACCCCATTTGAACTAGTAGTTTCAATTTGAAATTTCGACACCCTATAAAAAATATAGACCCCCTATTTTTTAAGATCTATTTATAAATGTATAGTTTTGAGATTTATTCCTGTACTTGTAGTCTATAACGATGTTACTTGCCAAATTTCATAGTTCTAGGTCAACGGGAAGTACCCTATAGGTTTTGATACCCTTGAGTGTGTCGAAAAATGCGTTTTTTGCTGAATAAACGGCCGTAACTTTTTTCTACGTAAACTTAGCAGTTTGATTTTTTTTTAACTTCATGGGACCGTAGACCTGAGTGATAACTACCGGAAATTATGTGATGATAAGTGGACTGTATAGATGTAGGAATATGAAGGAAACGCTTAGTAAATTTATATTAAATTATAATTACTGAGATCACAAACGAGTTGCAAGATAAGACAAAAACTGAATCAAAGACCAAGCACCATATCAAAACCAAAACGTCAAATACAAAAATAGAAATATAGGAAAATATACATTGCAACCAGCCAGTCGCTAACATTCCCACCCCCAGTGGAACACTAACTGTTAGTAGCGACTGACTGATTGTCTCTAGTAATATGGAGGAGCTTACGGACTGGCCGACGTAAAGTTCCACCTTTTGTAATGACGTCTACGACACGCACCACTCCGTCAGCTCCTGTGAATAGTTTTGTGACCCTCCCGAGTGGCCATACTCCACGTGAGAGATTGGGGTCTGCAATGACCACCACATCACCTTCACAAAAATTTTTAATTTTGTTATTAGATCCTCTGGCTCTCAGCGTAGGTAAGTACTCTTTAAGCCAACGTGCCCAGAAATGATCTGCTAGCCGTAGTGTCCGTCGCCAATCACATCGCCGTATCAAGTCAGCATCCGTCAGTGTTGATGTCCATGGAGCGACTGAAGAACTTCCCAGAATAAAATGGAATGGAGTGATCGCTTGAAGAGTTTCCGGTGACGATGCAACATATGTAAGAGGCCGTGAATTGACAATGGATTCGACTTCTAGTAGGAGTGTTATGAGGATTTCTTCCTTGGGGTTCTGATTTTTCAGGCAAGAATTCAGCGCCATTTTCACTGAGCGTACCATTCGTTCCCACGCCCCTCCCATAAAAGGCGATGCTGGTGGGATAAAACTCCATTGGATTTTATGGTTGGTAGCATATTCATGAATAGGTTCTCCAAATAAGGCACGTAGTTCTCGATTTGCGCCGACAAAGTTCGTCCCGTTATCGGAGAAAATTGTTGTTGGACATCCTCGACGAGCAATAAATCGTCTCAAACTTAATAAAGCGGAGTCAGTTGATAGAGAGTGAACAATTTCTAGGTGCACAGCTCTGGTAACTAAGCATGTGTAAAGTGCCACCCATCTCTTTTCATGTCGTCGGTGAACAGTTACAATTAATGGGCCAAAATAATCTAGACCTGTATTTGTAAAAGGTCTCTTGTGATGTTCAAGCCTTTCTAGAGGAATATCACCTAACCGTGGTTTCAAAGGTGTTCGCTTCTTTTTGCATTCAAAACAATTTCGAGCAACACTTCGAATTGAACTTCTGGCTTTTAATACAGTGTAGTGTTGCCTTAATTCATTTAGCACCAATTCATTAAAGGCATGTGCCGCTTTAACGTGATAATGAAAAATGAGGAGACGTACAATGTGATGTCGGCCATCCAAAATGATTGGAGAAATTGCGCTGTCACTCACTCCAGGTGCAGACTTGATACGGGAATCCATTCTGATTATTCCTTCTTCGTCAAGAATAGGTGCAAGTGCTGCAATTCGGCTTTTATTGGGCACGGGCTGAGAATCCTTCAGTAGCTTCATTTCCTGCGGAAAACTGTCAAATTGAGCTTGTTGAAAGAGTATCTTTTCTGCCTGTTGTATGTGCGCTGCCGAAAGAGTTGTAGGTGACGTGGTGTCAAAGTGATGCAATTTAGAATTTGGAGCAATGGGCCGAGACAGCTTGGACCGAAATGTATATACGCCTTGTAAAAATCGGGCCGTACTGCGAGTTAAGCGAATCCATTTACTAAAACGCGCAGCATTAGGTACATCAATACGCGGGTTTAAAAGAGCGTCATCCACTTGAAGTGCCACTATTTCGACATTAGGGCTATGATTGCCTAGTGGAGTTTCAAATGGGTCAGGCTCTACTGGCCAGCAATCTGGTGGCTCTAAGAGGAAGGTGGGTCCTGTGAACCACCTGTGCGTCGAGGTCAAATTTAAAGTTTTAATTTTAGTTGCGTCGTCTGCGATATTAAGAAGAGTAGGAACCCACCTCCATTGGGAAGGTTCAGTGCATTCTAATATCTCACCTAAACGATGCGCTTCAAAAGCCCCAAACTTCTTAGCATCACTTCTGAGCCATTTTAAAACAGTTGTAGAGTCAACCCAATACTGTGTGCTAGAAGGTTTCAGTCGATGAGCTTTGAGAATGCATAAAGAAAACCGGGTCGCAATTAGGGCTGCCTGTAATTCTAGGCGGGGAATCGAAATTGGTTTTAAAGGAGCTACACGAGCTTTACTGCCTACTAAAACTAAAGATACGGAACCATCGATAAAAGTAAAGCGCCAATAAGCAACGCAAGCGTATGCCTGTTCGCCTCCGTCAGCAAATATATGTAGTTGTATATTAGATGGATCTGGTTGCCCTAAATACCAACGTGGAACTTTTAAATTTACAATGGTATCTAGCTCACGAAACCAAGCTTCAAATTCAGGAATATAATTAAGAGGGATTGACGTATCCCAATCAATACCTTCTCTCCAAAGCTTTTGAAGCAATATGCGTCCTTGAATAATTACCGGCATAAGTAAACCTAAGGGATCGTATATTTTCATAACCGCAGATAAAATCGTACGTTTTGTTAACTTAGCAGTGGTAACACGGGGAAAATTACGAAAACTTAAGAGATCTCGATAGGGATTCCACTGAACGCCTAAAACGCCGATTTCTTTATTTGGAATCAGGTCGACTTCGGAATTAGAATCGGCTCTCAAATCTTTTGCGACTAATGACAAAGCATCTGGGTTGTTAGATACCCAAGCGCGCATCTCATAACAGCAGGCCTTGTGAACAGTTATTATGTCTGCTGCAACCTGCTGCGCTACAGTAAGATCAAAATGACTGCCTAAATAATCGTCCATGTAGTGGTCGTTTAAAATTGCGTGACATGCTGCGGGATACTGCGTTTCGTATTCTTTCGCGTTTTTATTTTTTAGGTACAAGGCTATGAACGGGCTAGATACCGCCCCAAATATCATTGAGCACATTCTAAATTCTTTTATAAGACCTTCACAGTCGCGCCTCAAAAACCTTTGCGCATCCCTATCTTTAGGCAAAATTTTTATTTGGGGGAACATCTCTTTGATATCGGCGGTAAACGCGATTGGGCCTTCTCGAAAACGAAAAAGAATATCTAAAAGCGACTGTAGTAAGTCCGGACCCTGCAGCAGAAGACTATCCGGCTCGAAGGACCAAATGATAACTACCGGAAATTATGTGATGATAAGTGGACTGTATAGATGTAGGAATATGAAGGAAACGCTTAGTAAATTTATATTAAATTATAATTACTGAGATCACAAACGAGTTGCAAGATAAGACAAAAACTGAATCAAAGACCAAGCACCATATCAAAACCAAAACGTCAAATACAAAAATAGAAATATAGGAAAATATACATTGCAACCAGCCAGTCGCTAACACTGAGTATACAGTTCAAATTTCAGCTTGATACCTCCACGCATTCTCGACATAGAAATTCTTGACAGACAGACAGACAGACAGACAGACAGACAGACAGACAGACAGACAGACAGACAGACAGACAGACAGACAGACAGACAGACAGACAGACAGACAGACGGACAACAAAGTGATCTTATAAGGGTTCCGTTTTTCCTTTTGAGGTTCGGAACCCTAAAAATGTATTTTTGTACATTTATCAGTTGTCTAGTACCCATAGTATAAGCTTTGCGCTTAATTTGGGCGCTGTGTAAATTATCCAGAAATGTTTATATTTATTTATTTATATAAACAAACATGTTCATGCACACAAATGTTTGTATTGTAGGGGGATCGAACCCTCGACCTCGTCGATATTGATCTATAAATATGTGAATTGTATATGATATACAATTCACATATTTATAGTATATCCATGATCTACTTATCTATCAAATTTCCTAAAAATCGGATGTGCGACATGTTTTTGGTTCCAAACGATTTTAGTCAAAAATTTCAGAGTAAGGACGTATTTTGGTGTTTATGTGGCTCACTAAATCTTTAGGAGCGAAGGCTCACTCCTGCTCGCGGTGCACCCTGGAGATTAGCAAAGGTTGCTTTATCGCATCGAAAGATATCTATGGCATAACAATACTGAATATATTTATAATTGATTGGAGCGAGCGAAACGCTTATGTACACCGAAAAGTCACTTTTGGAAATGAATAAGCTCCAAAACCACTGAACCGATTTTGATGAAAAATAGAGATCGATCATGTCTTTGAGGAATGATCATCAAATACATTTTCCATTGAAATCAATGGAAAACATACACTCAGCGAATCTATTCGCTCCTCTCAACCTCGATTTCGACCCCGATAAATGTTTTAGTATTGTCTTATTAGGTAATGTAATTTGTTCCATAAACTATGTATGTATTGAACTTATTGTAGATTTGTGGTTTATGTTGTAGTTTATATAGTTTACTGCGTGTGCTTTCTCGCCTTATTGAGCTCCTTTCAATGATCCGCCTATGTATTACTCTATATTTTTAAGAATTGTATTACATACCTATTATTATTATACTAAAAAACTTACAAACAAAGAAACTGAATTAGGAAAATCGCAAATAGAATCGCGAAAATTTAGGCTACATGAATTTTATTATCAAAATTCAAAAGTACAGTGCCACAAACTTATCTGGCTCGGTGGCGGGGGCGGTAGCGGTACTTTTTCAAAGGGGCGGTCAGCCTGGCGCAACTCAAAGTAAAAAAACGACTCTATGAATCGGAAGCGAATTTGGTACAAATTCTAATTGTTTTCGCTTCCATTTCATACATATTAGAATTACGCTATTTGTATGGCACATCCGTCTCTTAAAACGTAGTGGTTACATTCTCTTTGGGGGCGGTACGATCGACTTAAGTGTTGCCATTAAACGAAATGCCGCCCATTTTAGAGTAAACATTAAAATCAAAGAAATATATACTGTTAAAATAATAACATTGATATACTGATTAATTCTGTTGTGCGGTGTTTCAATTAAATATCAATTGCCTTCTATTTTTTTGTTGATTATTTTTAAAAAAACATCACGTTAAGTCGCGATCATTGCTATTATATAATATTAGAGAGTTATAATATTGCACAGAAACAACTCGTTGACGATTTTTTTATTGTATGTGTAGAAAAAGAGGCCGAGCAGGATGTCGGACGGAGGAGTCTCAGTCAGGCATAACAGAGTCGGCTGTGCGGTCTCAAGATGATTAAAGACCGCATTAAGATTTTTATATAGTCTCCTTATATTGCAGAAATCGACATTTAATGTAGAGGAGAACGCCATTGAAAAACTACAAATCTTTTTCTTTCTGGCCATATGGGTTTTAGAGGTTTTTTTTAAATAAAAGCGGTCTCTAGGACGACAGAGCTGAAGTGACAAAAAGCGCACTATCTACTGCCACAGAGTAGTGCAGATGGTGCAGTTTGCTAGTGCGGAGGCGGGCGGAAGGGCTCCCTACTGCAGCAGCCGGGTTCACTCCAGTCTCCTCCTACGGCGCGACTACTACAGCAGGGTTTTTTTGCAGGTTGGCGGTTCAGCCTCCCAGGGCGGAGATTAGGGTAATCCCTGGGTTCGAAAACCCTACTGACCGGCGGGCGGCCAGCGGATAGCCGTTTCACCGAGAGAGCTACCTGATCGCCACGCCTACACTGTTGTGGCATTACTATAGCCACCGGTCCCCCCACTATTGACTTATTGACACTATTGAAACGAAGTTGCCAGGGCTTCTACTAATAAAGGGGACTTTAGTAGTAGAAGCCCTGGCAACTTCGTTCACTCGTAGGAACAAGGCAAAGGCTGCGGCGTTCCACGAAGTGGAGGTTCCCCAGGCAGATGCTGGCTAGGCTTTGAGCGACTTGTCTCGCTATTGTTCGCTCGTATATTCGCTCGTTATCCCCACAAAGTATCACTGTTATGAGCAGGGCACAGCATTACCTCTTTTACTAGAGTCTCGTTAGCTAGTCGACAGGGTGCACCACGTGAGAATTACCAAGCGTTCAGCTCTGTGGTGTGTCTATGTAATTATGCGTTGCTATGACATTGTCTTGTTATCTCTATATTTCTAACATTAATTCTTTAGCTGAATAAAGCCAAGTTTTCTCATGGCGATTTAGTTTAATTGTATCAATTTATTCAGCTAAAGTATGTCTTGAAGTGATATAAAATCGGACATACTGAAAACTACAAATATGTCACGATATTTACGCCCAGAGCGTTTCGATGTCGAACCTGATACAACGGCGGCGGATTTAAAATGGACGCATTGGTATTCAACTTTTACAAATTTTTTAGCAGAGGAAACTCCATGTGCTCCCGAGGCTATGAAATTAAAATTATTAATCAACCATATTAGTCCATCCATATTTGCTGTCATTAGAGAATGCGAAACATTTGATAATGCGATTCAACAATTAAACGATGCTTTCATTAAACCCAAAAATGAAATTTATGCACGTCATACGCTGTCCACTCGAAAACAACAAGCAGGTGAAAGTATATCTGAGTATATTTTAATTCTAAAGCGGCTAGCACATGACTGCAATTTCAAAAATGTAACTGCTGAGGAATACAAGAAGGAATACATCCGCGATGCATTTATATCGGGAATACTGTCACAGAAAATTCGTCAAAGACTTCTTGAGAATAATATATTAAGTTTAGACGACGCAATAAAACAGGCTACAACTTTTGAATCTGCTGAAAAAGACAGCTTAGCATTTAACAATTCTTCTATCTCTCATCTCAATGCTCTTACTTCAGGCTCCAACAGCAATGATCGACTTGCTGAAAGCGCAAGTTATAGCTCCAATTTAGCTGCTACATCTCAACAACATAAAAGACGTTGCTTCTTTTGTGGCTCTAACACTTTACACCAACGAATAAAATGTCCAGCATTTAATACTATTTGCCAATTGTGCTCAAAGAAAGGACACTTTGCAAATGTTTGCCGTACTTCAAACCCCGTTCCGAATGCTACATTTAAATACACCGCATGTATATCTGCTGCTTCTCCTTCAAGCCTGAGAAAAGCCACTATTCCTGTCCTTATAAACAACATTCATGCAGAGGCACTTATTGATACTGGCAGTTCTGTCAGCTTTATTAATGAGGCACTAGCAAATACAATGAATATTCAGAAAAAGAAGATAAATCAATCTGTAACTTTAGCTTCTTTGAGTCACGTTTCATTTGTTAATGGATTATGTCATGCTAATATTAAAATTGATCAACATATATACAAAGAACATCCATTGCTTATAGTGAATGATTTATGTGCTGAAATAATAATAGGACATGACCTATTGAAAAGTCATCGCTCATTAGAATTTACATTTGGTGGCGACCGAGAACCACTGCGTATATGCAGTGTCATGCAAGCATCCGTACCGCCTGTTTCCATATTTTCTAACCTTTCACCGATAACAAAACCAATTGCTATCAAATCTAAAACGTTTTCTGCAGTAGATGAGCAATTCATTAAGGAGGAGATCTCCAAGCTTTTAGAAGATGGTGTAATTGAACCAAGTGTTTCACCGTGGAGAGCGCAGGTTTTAATCACTGGAGGAACTACACACCGTAAAAGGATGGTGATCGACTATTCTCGTACTATAAATCGTTTTACTGAATTAGATGCATTTCCTTTGCCAAAGATTGAATCCATTGTCTCTAAAGTGTCAAAATACAATTTATTTAGTCAAATTGATTTGAAATCTGCTTACCATCAGGTGCCAATACTTATGACAGAAAAACCGATGACAGCATTTGAAGCCTGTGGTAACCTATATCAATTTACAAGAATTCCTTTTGGAGTTACCAATGGAGTAGCTGCTTTTCAAAGAACTTTACAATATATTATCGAAACAGAAAAAATAGATGGTATATATGCGTATCTTGATGACGTCACAATTTGCGGAATGACTAAGGAAGATCATGATAAAAATTTACAAAAATTCAAGGAAGTCGCAGCAAAATATAAATTGCCTTTAAACGAGAATAAGTGCGTATTTGCTAGCGATAAAATTAATTTATTAGGTTATACAATACATAATAATCTCATTAAACCTGACGAGAGCCGATTGAAACCTCTTCTAGATTTACCGCTACCGAATAATACAGCGCATCTCAAAAGAGCTCTTGGTATGTTTGCCCATTATTCCAAGTGGATTCCTGATTTTTCACGCAAGATACAACCTCTTATTCATGCAAAAACACCACTGGATGACGAATCAGTTAGATGTTTTCAAAGTCTAAAACAGGAGGTTGCACAATCAGCCTTAGTGGCAATTAATGACATCGAATTACTAACGGTTGAAACTGACGCTTCTGATTACGCTATTGGTGGAACGCTATCACAAAATGGACGTCCAGTTGCCTTTTTTTCTCGTACGCTAAATGATTCAGAAAAGAAACATTCATCAATAGAAAAAGAAGCATGTGCGATTGTTGAATGTTTAAGAAGATGGCGGCATCATTTAGTAGCTAGACATTTCTTATTGATTACAGATCAACAGTCAGTAGCTTTTATGATGAATCAAAAGCATAATAGCAAGATAAAAAATGAGAAAATTGAAAGATGGCGTTGAGAACTGTCTTGCTTTAAATACGATATCGTGTATCGCCCAGGAAAGGAAAATATTGCTGCAGACGCTTTATCAAGGATTAGCGCTTACATGAATACAAACAAATTATATGACTTTCATAATTCACTTTGCCACCCGGGAGTTGTCAGAATGACACATTGGGTGCGAGCGAAAAATCTTCCATATACCGTAACGGATGTTAAAGCTATGACAGCTTCATGTCGTATTTGTGCTGAAATAAAACCGCGTTTCATCAAATCAACAAGTCAACTTATCAAAGCTACAGAACCATTCCAACGGCTCAGCTTAGACTTTAAAGGGCCCATACCGTCTAATACTCCCAATAAATATATACTAACGATAATTGACGAATATTCAAGATTTCCATTCGCCTATCCCTGTAAGGATGTTTCTGCTCAATCTGTCATTAAGTGTTTAACAGATTTGTTTCTTACTTTTGGAGCCCCAGCTTATATCCATTCCGATAGAGGTACCGCGTTTATGTCTGAAGAACTAAAACGATTCCTGACTGTATATGGTGTAGCTACCAGTAGAACAACACCATATAACCCAGAAGGTAATGGACAGGTAGAGCGTCTTAACGGTACTCTCTGGAAATCCATCCAACTGTATCTAAAATCGAGGCAACTAGACACAACACAATGGGAACTAGCCTTGCCAACTGCTTTGCATTCCATTCGCTCACTATTATGTACAGCTACGAATGAGACTCCTCACGAGCGATTATTCTTTCATACACGACGATCTCCATCGGGCGAATCTAATCACTCTTGGTTATTGTCACCGGGCCCTGTACTTATGAAAAAGAATGTACGATCATCGAAATATGAACCAATTGTTGAAGAGGTTGAATTGCTACATAGCAATCCTTCATATTCTTATGTTCGTTTACCTGATGGTAGAGAATCAACTGTCTCAAATAGACAACTAGCACCGTTACCTATTGATGATTCGGAACCTGATGATACATTAGCAGAACATTCATCGCCAAATGAATCTGAGTACAGGACAGTCGAGTCTGAGCTACAGCCTGATTCTGAGTTAGGTAGTGTCGCTCCTGAAATTAACCGTCCTGATTCTGAGCCACACGAAGCTTCTCGACGTCCAATCCGTGAGAGGAAGATTCCGAACTACCTTCAAGATTTCGTGAGGAATTAAACCTAGTAAGAAAATCATCGCAGGGGTGAATGTGGTGTGTCTATGGAATTATGCGTTGCTATGACATTGTCTTGTTATCTCTATATTTCTAACATTAATTCTTTAGCTGAATAAAGCCAAGTTTTCTCATGGCGATTTAGTTTAATTGTATCAAGTTCAAATCAGAATAGTATACTACCATGGATGCAACATGCAAGGAATTCAATATACATTCCTATATTTTATTTATTACTTCTATTACACTTTGATTTAGTTGGCAATATTTTGGCAGTTTTATGTTAGACTTTGACAGGTTTGGCAGTTTCTGGCCAATCTAAAAAAAGCAGGATTGGAGAGATTGGAGACTTTTGGAGATTTTGAGGTGGTCACACTGGCATGTGGTGTGATTACATATAATTTATTTTACCACTAATTTAATATATAGTTCACTTTTATGAAATCAAGTGTCAGCAAAATGTATTCGTTCATGGCATGATAAAGTGGATACGTACCTCATAGCAAGGATTTTATTCTTTGGCTAAAGGAAAGGCAGGCGAGTGTCGTCGAGTTGAGGATATCAACATACCTACCAGCTGTGGCTGTGCCTGTGTTCAAACAAAGGTAATAATACATTACACTACTCTTTTGAAACAAAGCAATCCTCATTGTAAGTGAAAAAGTAACCAAACTGTTTCTCTAATTGACGTGCTTTTAAAGCTCTGAAAAAAGTAGACCGTGAAAAATTTTTGTTGTCATTCATTGCCAAAATAATTGAACAAATCAAATCAAAATTTTTATTCAACGTAATTAAATTTACCTTTGTTTAATGTAATGACAAACAGCGAATGAATTACGTGTGAACTTCATTTAATTTTGATCAATATCTACAAAAAAATTCATAATGCAACATTGGTTTTTTTTAGCTGACAGAAAAGTTCCAAAATTTATTCCTCCAAAAAAAATGTCAGCAAAAGAACCTGAACCTTTGTCTGAGGTTATATCACAACCCTGGAATTTTACTGTGTCTGTAACTGATCTGTGTCCAAGAGAAAAAGTGTACATAACAGGAAGCACACCTGAACTTGGTGAATGGGATTACTCCAAGGTGGTCTCTTTAGAACATCAGCAAGGTACAAACTACTGGAACAGAATAATAACAATACCAAATACTTGTGATGTTTATTATCGCTATGTTATATGTATGCCAGTTGAAAATACAGACAATGTAATTGTGCGCAGATGGGAATCTAAAATCCAACCCAGGGTCATTAAAGAAACATTACGACACCCAGTTATTGACGTGTTTGGTTACTATGATGGCATACAAAAAATCAATACTGGTTGGCTTACGTTTCAAAATTTGATACAATTTAAGTTTATAAACAATCCTTTGAAACTAAAAACTCGTCTTAAAGATAGACTTCTGAATATTAAAGTGACTCCAGTGAAGCTATCCTTTGGAAATGAAACCCAACCAGAAGAGTCTTCACTGAGTACTGACACACTGGAGGCCGAGACACCAACCGGAGTTTTTGTTGAAGTGTCTATATTGAGTAATGTTACTACAATCTGTACTGTGAAATCTCAGGAACAATTTGGAACAGAATATGGGCCTGGTGATGTACTGCTCATTAATATAATGTCCCCTGATCCTAAAAATCTAGCATATCTGGTTGACTTTTATTCATATAGCACACGAGCCTCTGTAGAAGACCCACCCTACCATGTCGGATACACTTATATTTTACCAAATATGTTCAAACTATCCGAGGGAGCACTGGAACTGCCTGTGACTTGTAATGTTAAACACCGGCCTTTAGGCACTATTAACGTGGAGTACTTAATAATCTACCCTATGCCAGAGAAGCTATGTAGCCTGCAGGTGTCTTATGCGAAACATTGGGATCCATCATGGACTGGACTTGAAGTTGGCCACCGAGGCCTGGGAGCCAGCTTTAAGACAAAAGAGTAAGTATCCTCTTTAATTCTTCTTTCGTCCCACAAATTCATCCTGAATTTTTCCTTAGTCCCATCATAATTTGTTTTGTCTCGCAAGATATGAATCTTTGCTAAAGTACAATCAGTTAAAATAATAGACGGGTGGTGTTTTTTTCTTTTACAGTGTGTCTGGGATGGAACAGGCAAAAATAATTTGTAATACATCAAATTTCAACAACATAAACATATTATTGTCAATAATATATCTGACAAAAAAAATGTTGTGTACCTGGAACCCCTATGATTACAAAAAAAAAAATCAATCTGGCCTCCTCCAACCTGCAGTTGAGCACGGTGGTGGAGTATGCTCTAAAGCCCTTCGTTTCAGGGTAGATCCGTATTCCAGCAGTAGGATGAGTACCTAGGGGTTGACGACAACTTGAAAAGTCAGTTTTGATTAGATCACTTAATCTCTAATTTAACCGAGTTTTCTTGTAGTCTAAGATATTTATTTTTACAAAAACTAATAATAGTAATATTTTCTTGTTTTGCACATTAACTGACATTAATTTTAGTGTTTTTTTTTTATTACAAAACATTGCTCCAGATAACCAAAAGAGCCATCACGTTTGCGCCAACTTCGAAAATTTGGCTGTGTTATTTTTCCCCATACCCAGCAAATTTATTTGAAGTGAATTTTAACTTACTAGTTTATTTACTTAAAGACTTATTAAACAATGTCGCAAAGTGTTTCCTTAAGAGTATCTATAGAAACAAGGCCATTGTTTGAACATTGGGGGACTATCCAAATTGACATATTTTATTATCCATATGGTTAAAATTTCTATTCTAAACCAAAGTGTTTACAAATATATAATAAAAAATCTAAAATTAATTAAATCCATTTATATTCCTCTTCACAACGAGCGTCTTTGCTGACTATATTATGACATACTGAAGTACAATAAATTATCAAATAATGGAAAAGTTCCATGTTCAATGTAAAAACTAAGAATAAATTTCGGGTTATAAAAAAATAAATAAGAAAGAATTTTCCAATACAGTAATGAAAGAAGACCCACTCAATCTTGTGTATACATTTTAAATATTTTTATTTTCAGTCTTATTATAAATAGTGTCTCATATTGATCCCTGAACTATTAAAATATACCCAACCATATTTTATAATCAGTTCAATCTAAATAAGACAATGTTTGTAAAATTTGGAGACTAATAATATAATTTATTATATATTATAATCTCTTTCTAAATCAATTTCTGTATATTGTAATGGCGTACAACAATACTATGCCAATTTGTTGCTATTTCCATAATGTGTAATCATTTTCAGAGGAAACTCTATTCGTGAAAATACAATAGCTTCTCTTAAGAAGGCAGCTGCAAGTGGTGCAGACTTGCTTGAATTTGATGTTCAGCTGAGCAAAGATATGATACCGGTCATATATCACGACTTTCATGTTTGTATCTCAATGAAAAGAAAAAAGGAGGTTGAATTTTCTGAAATGTTAGAGTTGCCCGTGAAGGACTTGACCTTGGAACAACTACAGAAACTGAAGGTATATGGGGGACAAATCCAAATCCCCTAGTCAAGATCCAACTGTTAGTACTCCGCTCGCACTAACTTTCAAATGTTTCAATTTCATAGTGATCTTTTTATTGCCGTTGTTGATACAGTTATAGTTCATGATAAAATACTGTACAAAATTTGATTTTGACTAGGGGGCTCGTTAAAAAAAAAGCAGAAAGGGGTTGTCATTTTAATATATCCATCGAATCTGTTTCTATCATGGTAGATACTGTTTTTATAAATAGAAGTCAAATAATAACTTATTATTTTAACAATAGAGCCTCCATTATTGTATTTTAATTGTTAATATATGTTGGTTGAACATCATTATTTTATTAGTCTGCCGGTTTATAAGTATGTACACAAACTAAAAGTCTAAAACACATGTGTGATTATTTAAAGAACTCAAGACATATAAAAAATGCAGCTTTTTTAATTGTCTGAGTTGAAAATTATCTGTAAGCTTCTGTAAGTATAACACAATTTTTTGACATTTTCCTGAGTGTCAACTTTAGGATACAGGGAGATATAAGAAAGAAGAGAGAAAAGTTTTTTTTTTTCAAATTTTATATAACCACAAGTAATCTTCATTATCTATGAGTATACTCTTCAATCCAGAAGAATAGAAGCATGTAGTTTTTTCTAATAGCTTTTGGAAAAATATCTATGAAAAATGTATGTCGTGTTTTGTTAGGAATTTTGTTAAAGTTTCCTGAAAGTTTCTTCTGAGTAAACATTAAATTAACAAGAAAAATATAACAAGTTTACTTCAGTGATAAACAATAGGTAGATCATGTCACTAGTATGTCCTGCAGAACTTCAATACATCTTTATTATTTATAGGTCTATCACTTGGTAGAGGGGCGTAATCATGAAATCCTTTTCTACGATGATCATTTGGACGAGCATCAGCCTTTCCCTACATTAGAAGAATGCCTCAAGTCCATTGACATTCATGTTGGATTCAATGTGGAACTCAAGTGGACAATGGAGATGGCTGATGGTACATTCGAGTTAAATAATCCATTTGATATGAATGTTTATGTGGATAAGGTAAAATTATCTTTTTTTGATTGTATTCCGTATTTGTGAATGATAATACTCCTTGTGTTCCATTGACCTACAATCCAAACGGACACCGGGTTTAATATAATTTCACGAAAAATATATTCAATGTCATTATTATATACTTCGCTACACTACGGAAATACAAGCATTTCAAAATTTTTAATATAATACACCATCATATTTTTTTCCAACACAGTTATTTCAAGTTTTTTTTTTTTATACTACTTCGGGTGGCAGACAAGCATACGGCCCGCCTGATGTGAAGCGGTTACCGTAGCCATATTAACGCTTGCAACATAAAATATTGCTCGCGTGCCGCCACCCCCGCTGCCATGCTGCGTTGGCAGCATGGCAGTGGATTGGCAGTTAGGATGGCTCCTTCCTTTCTTTCTGGTGACCTCACTCACTCGCAGGAACACAACAACCCTCAAGTTTTTACGATACACCGTACTGTGTTGTGAACGGGTAATGGTCCACTGACGCGCGGTTATTTTTGTTTTCACGATTTGTTTCTCTTTTGGTTCAGACACTTGAGCGTAGATTCGTTGTCCATTGTATGCTAGGTCAATGTTGTGTTGCATTATGTATATAAGTCCACTCCCAATAAGGGAGTCCTATGCTTGCTTTTCGTTCAAATGGTAAAGCAATATTAACAATATTAAACTTACACTATACTCATGTACCATCCGACAAAAATTAATATAAAATAATTATTAATTAGGTATATACAATACATAATAACACGTTGCATATATATGTACAGGCAGAAGAAAATAATCGCAAATAAATAACTAAGGTCTTCTCTTCACTTCCAAACTAGTTTAAAAGTCGGAACGTTGGTCATCCAATGCATTTGAGCCCTTAGAAGCAGAAAGTGAATGAATGAATAATAATAATAAATATTATCACACAAATTACACAGCGCCATCTAGCCCCAAAGTAAGCGAAGCTTGTGTTATGGGTACTAGACAACTGATAAACATACGTAAATATGTTTTTTTTTAAAATACTTACTTATGATACATAGAAAACAGCCAGACCAAGATAAACAGACATGTTCATGCACACAAATGTTTGTCTCGTGTGGGAATCGAACCCACGAGCGTTGGTGTCGAAGCCGCGTCATTGACCGCTACGCCACCGAGCTCGTCAAAGTAGAATAATGATGTAACGTTTATTGCAGATATTAGAAGTAGTCTTAAAACATGCTGGAGACCGTCGCATAGTGTTCTCGTGCTTCAACCCAGATATATGCACTATGGTGCGATATAAGCAAAATAAATATCCTGTAATGTTTTTGACAGTTGTAAGTATAACTACTTTTTATAATTTATTAGTTCCATTTTAAAGTAATAGAACAAGAAGAAATATATATATTACTTAATAAAAAAGAAACTAAAGTTACTATGTTTTACCCCTTAACCAGTTCATTTGATATATTAAGAAAACGCGTATTGTCACGAGAATCAAAAGTGTGTGCCAAATTGCAGCACAATCGGACATTGAGAAGAGGGTCAAATTTAACATGTAAGATTTTGATTAGACACCGTTGTGAAAAAAAAAATAAGATTGTAAATAAAGGAGTTGGTTCCTGTGCACGTCATTCCTTAACCAGTTATGCAGTATGACAAAGTTGGGTTATATCAAATGACAAGTTCAAAAAAATAATATATGTTTACTTATAAGATTGGAACGGTATTTTGGTATTGATAATGGCTGTGATGATCTTTTGTTTGCCTCTTAAATGAACAAGTGAAAGTAATAATTAAAAATTCGACTGCGCCACATAAATACTAGTTTAAAGATAATCTTATGTTAGTTTTGTAATAATAATAGTTATGGCCAGTGAAACAATTTGAGTTGTTCAATCGATTTGTTGTCCCTTTAATTACGAATTTATAATAGGTAATATACAGTATGACATTTTTTTATACCCTTTCCCGCGGAAACTTCGGGATAAAAAGGATAATAAAACACTTCTAAAAATGTAACTTTGTATAGAAATTGCAATTTATTCCATTGATTACTTTTCAACTGTTGTAGATACAAATACACTCATTTCATATTAAAATACAATTCTATGGGAATTGAGTTGTAATATGTAATGAATGTTGTATTAGTTAAATTATTGTGTAAAAAATGTGATAACACCATTACTATGTGGGTAGTTGAAAACTGTATTATGAGTAAAAAAAATACTGATCATCTCCTAGATGGCGTATTATGCACATTATTGTTTGACGTTTCAGGGTATCACACAAAAGTATAAAGCATATCGTGATCCAAGATGTTTGTCCATCCCTGCTGCAGTACAGAGCGCAATTAGTTCTGACATACTGGGAATCGTGGTGCATACCGAAGATCTGCTTCGGGATCCAACTCAGGTAAGAAACAGTGATGCAAAATTTCATGGACGAATCTGTTCAGTGCTGTAGTTAAGGCGTGAAAGCAAAACTAACAAACAAACTTTCGTATTTATATTATAGTAAGGTTTCCCGTTTTCTCCGAAGACTACAGCATGGGTTCTACAAAAAAGGCGTAATGAGGCTCTTACAGGGTGTGCAACGCGCGAGTAATGACTTACACGATTTATACGAACTCTGAATGAAAGAATATCTGTTTAGTAATAGTACTAATAGTAAAAATAATCCCTCTATTTTTGCCTAAAACATAAGCCTGTATGCTCTTTGTGCCTATATTAGTGCATCTCCTTTTTTATTGGCAACTAGCGACCCGCCCCGGCTTCGCACGGGTGCAATGCTGATACTAAATGTACTACAGAAGGTCTTTGCGCTTTGTCCTATCCAGTCCTTCCCCAGTTATAGGCACACGCCGCCGGCTCCGCGGCCGGTACCGCCACAGCCGTTATGTCCCTGCATTTTAAATGTGTAATATCTTCTAAACTATTCATTTAAATTACATGCTGTGAAGGGCCATATTGATCTATATTAAATGCGCAATGTATTTAAGGTACTTAATTGGATAAGGATTAATTCTGTATTGCTTAAAATCGCTTCGTAAATAAGGCATTATTTCTTGTAAAAAGCAAAGGATAAAATAACGGTTATTGTGTGTTACCACTAAGAGATAGACATATACCATCGCGAACTTTTTTGTAGACCATTTTAAGGTGAACAATACTGTACTACATTATTTTGATCTATCTCGTTGGGTTCAGCCAGCGTTTGCAATGAAAGAGCAAAAAAATGTGTTTATTTACGACATCACATTAGAAACCTCTAAATTATCAGTGTTTTTCTACTATGTTATGCATATATTATACATATAAACTTTCCAGTTGAATCACTCTATCTATTAAAAAAAACCGCATCATAATCCGTTGCGTAGTTTCAAAGATTTAAGCATACATGGGGACATAGGGACAGAGAAAGCGACTTTGTTTTATACTATGTAGTGATTACCAATCTTTACTAAATCCAACATTCCTACATCTATGGCATATAAAACCTATTTAAGGTAATCATACTAAAAAAGCAACACAATGTACATAGTATTTTTAATCATTTTAATCATATTCATTTATATTCATAGTTTGATTAGTTAACCTATAAATAATCATTTGCAATTCCAGATCATTGGATGTAGCATAGATCTTAGTGATCTGGAATTGTTTTCAAAAGTTCAATATTATAAACAAGATTACTAAAAAGAGTATACATTACATTTGAGCCTTTTCTCGAGCATTTGCATATAATGTTAACATTATAATATGAACGTTTCTGCGTATGTTCTGTTTCTGCGCGTTGCTCGCGTTCGTGTATTTGCTCGAAAAAAATATTACCCCAATTCGCTCGTTCGTTTGTAAAATCACGCATTAGCATAACATCGAGCGGCTCGTACTGTATTGTTACAAGCTAATACTCTAATTTGTACTCGCGCTTATGGAAATCATGATAATGATAATCGATGACAATTTATCGCGCTGACCTTGATTTCAATTGTCTCTGTCGACGGCATTCACGCGACTAAAAATAAACCGTTCTGCCTCGTAATGTACCTACTCTTGGCTCTCCGCTTTATGCGCTGCTCGCGTCTACTTTAGATCCTTATTTGTGTTAGCTTTGTACTCTGTGTACGCATAAATATCAACCAATTACACTGTATACATAATGAATATCATATAATTATAATCCAGAGTACAGCGTAAGGATTACATTGGTACAGCTAAGATATGAAAAGGGTGAGGGCTCCATTGCCTAATAGGCACAGAAGTCCTTTTGATTAAACTGATTGTAGTTTATCAGAACTTAAATGAACAAAATAAAAGCAAAAAATTAATTGATTTAGATTTTCGGAATTAAGGATCTATTCTACCCTTTCTGCCATGTGCCAAGTGGCGCTCCAATCAGAATTTAATATTATTCCATGAATGCATTAAAGTGATTTTGTCAACACATTTACAGCTTATAAATAAATTCGTAAAAGTTTGTATAAAGATTAATTTACATGTTGTGAATTTGTTCACAGAATTCTTAGCGCAGCCACGCACATACTGCACATATGCGCTGTTCTGTGCTTAAGAATTAGACATCATTACTAGTACATTGAGACGGCTAGAATGCAATACAAACTGTATAACTACATGTACAGGGCAGAAAGAGGCGAGTTTAAATAAACATGTTCAGGACAGAACAGTATCGGCATAGCTTACGGGTAGAACTTTGATTGACGCAGTAGTATGCGAATTTCTTTACGATGTATTTCTTTCCTAACCGCTGGGGGCGCCATACTTCCGAAAAATAATCCGATCTTAACCGATTTTAGCTTGTGGAACCACAGAATATTCCACGTATATTAGCCTAGCAGTAAAGTCATAAAAGGTATTGTTCATGAAGAAATTTGCTCTTCGTTATTTCTCCAGTGTAGCGGTCATTGCCCTTCGTAATTTGTTTGTATACATGAAGTACATCTGCTCTATTAGCACACGATTAATCATACATAGCTATATTATTATCACACGTCATGTTTGTTTGTTTCGTTATACATATGAAAGTCGATGTCCCGAAGTTCAACTGTCTTGACCTCGCCAGCGTAAATCGCCAAGGATACACCTTCAGAGTGATGAGTTTACATGGCTGGACGGCGTTTAATTAGGATTTTTATAAATTCTACTCTTGAAGTAGTGGGTGGCAAAGTATCTATGATAGATAATGGTACCTGGGCGAACGGCGTTTTAAAGAGATAACGTATTTTCTGAGAATTGGGACTTAGCTAGATCGATTTGAGTATCAGAATGTAGGCCGCGATAAGGGAACAAAGTATCAGCTAGATCAACTGTTCCTAACCTTATGTTAGGTCTTGATGGTCAAAACGGCGATAATGTGATGATGCTTTTCCATAGTACAACCTTCGCTTAGTTCCGGACTAAATGCCACTCTCAAATTTGACCAAGAATATTTATTTATAACTACGGTTTCATTCACAGCACAATACAAAATAATAAATAAATAAATATTCCTGGACGACACACGGCCATCTAGTCCGAAACTAAGCAAAGCTTGTACTATGGGTACTAGATAACTGATATGATTCTTAAAAAAAAATTATCTTTTTGTAAATACATACATATATTATATAGTAAACACCCAAACTAAGACATGTTCATGTACACAAATATTTGCCTTGTGTGGGGATCGAACCCGCGACCTCCGAATCAAAGTGGCCATTGCTAACCATTCGACCACCGAGCTCGTCAAAACTGACTGGTATTGTATAATAATTTAAAGAAAAATCTTTCAAATAGTCAGGGTAATTGATTTACACCACTTTTTTTTTCTTGCATTCTAGTAAATATTTGCCAATATTCAGTAGATTCTACTATGATAGCTCTTGTTGGTCGTACAAATGAGGTCCAAAGTCCATACATTTCATGAATCATGACCATTCTTCAAGTATTAGTAGCACAATACTAATAAATAATGAATAAAATGTTACAAATTGCCGATTTTACTGATACACTGGTAGCGCGTGTTTCTTGCCTAATAACAACTGATTTATAGGCTCCTAGAACACTGTTTACTTATATATTTTTTCTTATTTTAAAGGTGAAGTTGGTGACTGATGCAGGTCTGGTCATATTTTGTTGGGGAGACGACAATAACGATAAAAACACTATAAAGAAGTTGAAGGAAATGGGCCTTCATGCCGTGATATACGATAAACTCGATCAGTACATCACTAAAGAAGTTAAGGTAAAGATAGTTTTATGTTATGCACATCACACACTAAGCAGATACGATATATTTAGAGCGTGGTACTCTTACATGGGTGTAAGACACGGTTATATAGCCTCTTTTTTTCACCTACCGTATCTGCTTAGTGGGTGACAAGCATTATTGTTGTTGTACGTAGTTGTATTTTGCAATGTTGTTATCCTTTTTAATTTTTACAAGACTGCCTAATATAACATATTTTTATTCCACCGGAACTTCTTAAAATCTCAGTCGATTTTGATGTATATTATCCGTAGAATCGTTGTACTATCCCGGGTCATTAAATAAGTGATATATTTTAAAAAATGTGCAGTCCTGCTTCTTGTCGTTTTTTTTATTAAGACGTTCATTGACTTACTTAGATTATGATTTGATTACTGTGGCGGTGAACAGGAAAGCATATTTCTGGTGGAGGCGCGTGGGTCCCAGCGGGAATTAATGCAGCTGGCTGCCTTAGAAGATCTCGAAAGTACCACCTCATCGCACAGCAGCCAGGATCCAATGCGAGCGAAACCTTTTCTCAATCTCATCGTGCGAGAAAAATTAGAAGATTGTTCCACAGTGACATCGCTCGAATCTCTCGGCCAATCCACGGATGACTCTCTCGAAGATAAAAAATTGAAACGCAGCAAGGATGTCATTGATACTATAAATAAAGATTATCAAGTGAAAGAACAACGGACTTCTTTCTGCAACATATTCCCAGCAGGAGACACCTCGAAGAGAAACCCGAAAAAACCTCGTAAAAACAGTGATGAATAAATAAAAAAAATATTTAGAGACTGTAGCTAGTATAATAACAACCATATTTTTATAGTTTTTATCATTTTTATTTGCTCAATTTTATTATTGTTGTTTATACATATCGTACGATTTAATAGAGGCACTTACTTTTCATCACTACTCTCATTAGGGGCAGTATTTATTAGTAGGATGTCTGACAAAAAGTTAGTGTCTAAAAGTATATTAGCTCTTTCAGATCAAATTTATAGATAATTTATCCATTATATTCCGGTTTCTATTGGTAAATTAGTATAATAAGAATTATTATTTTTCGTAACTACAGTAACACAGTGATATCATACGCGTCAAACTTAGCCCACCGTCTATTTTAGAGTAAGAGCTCATGACTACCAGACATTCGTCATTTTATAAAAGCTTATTGATTCTCTGTGCATGCCTCTAATACAGGGACCCATAAGCCTGTATGGAGTTTAGTTCATGGTGGCTTAGGGATATTTTCGGTAAAAGGTGTAAAAAAAAAAATTGTATTGAAACGGTCTGACTAAGAAAACATTTTGATAGTTTCCCAAGTAATACATACAAAATTCATCTTTTATACTATCGTAAGTATAATTGCAATTTATTAAAATTTAAGTATGTCTGGCAATGGACTGGCACGATACTAAAGTGTCTGAATGACGTGATTTCTGATATTATCCGGAAGGAAATAAAAATAATTTTGTACTTTATACTTTAAAGATTTTGAGCAGCTATTTTTATAACTTTGTTACCTGTTATCTGCCAAAGCCACGATTATCTAAACTTAAGGGTACGCATACCGCTAGGACCATATCGTCGGTGGGCGTGACTAAAATGCTTGCTATTTCATTAAGCGCGCTGTTAGAACAAGTTAACCCCACTGATGAAGAGGCTAGAGTATACACCGGCGTTTCTTAACCTTTTTCGGTCCGCGGATCCCTAGAAAATGAAGCACGCAGTTGCAAGGACCCCCTTAATAAAAAACAGGAATATATTTAGGACAATTTATTATAGTACATAAAAAATAAAAATACTGTATTAATGTGAAGGTTGGTGCTACTTTAACGCTATTTGCAAGTCTTGGTGGCATTATTTATTATTTCAAATGTTCATAGATAAGACGGCGAACCCCCTTACACATACTTGCGGTCCCCCAGGGGTCCGCGGACCACAGGTTAAGAAACACTGGTATACACTAACAAGTTAATACCTAGGTATATTTGGCGTGTATGGATGTAATTTGTAAATTTTTTGCCAAATAGATACTGGAATATAAATTGCTTATATCTTAATTCACGTATTCAATTTTTTATGAACAAAGCTATTTTTTTCTATCCATTAAAATACGTATTTTATTTGATAATTATTTTTAATAGCAAGTATTTAATTAGTCGAACATTTATAAAATACATAAAACACAAAAAATACATGCTAAAAAAAGCACTAAAACTAAAAAAAAAAACATATATTGCAGAAAAATGGAAAAATAAAAAAAATAGTTTTCTTTTTGGATTAAATTGACATTTCTTTAGAACATTTCTTTCTTTAATAAACACTTAGCTTTTAATTATTTTCTAATTTTTAATTTATTACTTTAACACTCGAAAGTGTTCATTATGAATATTGATTGACAAATTAGAAAAAGGAAGGAGTACAATCAGAAGGCCAAAGTCAGTATTTGAAGCTTGGAAATATTTTTGTTAAAATTTTGGAAACAGTCAAGCGGCATTAGTTAAGTATGTTTAATCGTTCACTTTTGTCTGGTGTTTCGGTAGGTACCGAACTTTACCTCGTGCTTGGTAAGCAAATTGAATCCTGACAATAATCCACTTGACTGTCTCTGTACCTCTTATTTGTTACCCTAAAATATCACAAACATAATGTACGGTCATTTCACGCACGCTATCAATATGTAAACTCACTGCGACACTGTATCACAGTAGACATAAAAAGCAGTACCTCAATTACTACATGCATAACCCACTCACTCACGGACGCCGCTGCAGATCTTATGTTGCGGCGCATAGCAAAGTTCACTTAGGACCGTGTAACTGAACGTGAAGTTAGTGTACTGCTTTATATCTCTACTATAACGTCATGTTTCAAATATTTTTACCACTCGGTCAAACTAACATGAAAGTTGATCCCGAACAAAAATCCTATAATAAAACAGCAAAAGAATTACTTGGAAACGCAAAGACATGTGCTACAGTAATAAGTATGATACTAATAGGTACGCTACTGGTACTAACTTCACATGACGCGGGTCAGAGGAAGGGGATTGAGTTCTAACGATCCCCGACCCACAACTATCATGTTTATTCAACCGAGTTGTTCATTAAGCTACGTTTTCTCTTTGTGTTCTGAACGAGCATTCGTTTGTTTGCGCGCAAATGAAAACTTAACGTAAGAGGCGAGCGAATGCTCGTTAGTTTTAAAAAAAATGTGTAAAGTGATATTGAGAGTAGAACAAATTCCCATGAAACGAATCTAGTCGTAGTTATGTAAGCTACTCAAAGCAAAATTTGAGCCCACCTAGTTTTTTAGAACCGGCGCTAGAAACTAATTACAATTTAAACCGAATAATCGTAACTAGGACTTCCAATCCCGCAGCCTGTCTGTATACTATTTATAAAACGAAAATAATGCAACCAAATAATTAAAATATATTCACATTTATTAAGCTTTTACTTAACAATAAAATTATTTCTTTATAGAGAATCTCAAAAATACAGAAATAATAACAAAAACATAGCACAAACATGCTAACACATGGGCTGAAAAGTCCCGGGCCTAACAAAGAAAACGCGGTTTTTTTGTTCAAAATTGACTTTATTCATCAACGTAATCTCCATCAAGAGCCACACAATCATTCCAGCGCCGCTCTAACATTTCAATATGACTTTTGTAGAACATTTTATATTTTGCCTCAAAATAGGCCTCAGTTTCCGCGAGGACCTCTTCATTCGAGAGAAATTTCTTTCCGATGAGTATTTGTTTAGGTCTGCGAACAGCCAGTAGTAGCTGGGAGCCAAATCTGTCGAATACGGTGGATGTGAGAGGAATTCGAAGTTCAATTCGCAATTTTTTGATTGACTTGTGACAAGGTGTGTTGCCATTAAGACAACGCACCGAAACGAATTTTTTTTCTCTGCCATGTGCGGTCGTTTCTTTACAATTTTGAACTTCAAACGCTCCAATAATGCTATATAGTATTCACTGTTGATGGTATTTCCCTTCTCATTATAGTCGATGAATATTACACCACACACATCCCAATATATCGAGGCCATAACCGTTCCAGCTGACAATTGTGCTTTTGGGGCCTTTGGAGGAGGTTCGCCAGTTGCTCTCCACTCAGATGACGTTCGTTTTGATTCCGGAGTGAAGTGATGGATCCATGTTTCATCCATTGTCACGTATCGACGGAAAAATTCCGATTTGTTACGTTTAAACATGGCCAAACACTGCTCAGAATCATCAGCACGTTCATGTTTTTGGTCAACAGAGAGCAACCGCGGCACCCACTTTGAACATAGCTTTCTTATAATCAAATGCCCATGCAATATAAAGCTAACACGCTCTTTTGATATCTTTACGATGTCAGCTAACTAACGCAACTTCACTTTTCGATCATTCAAAGTGATTTTTTGGATTTTTTTGATGTTTTTTTGGTTTTACCGCCTCATTTGGACGTCCACTGCGTTCTGCATCATAGGTGTCTCTACGACCACGTTTGTAGGCAGCAAACCAACGTTTTATTGTTGTTTCTCATGAAGCAGAATCCTTATGATACTTTTCAAGCCATTTCTTCGATTAAACGCTATTTTCTCCCATCAAGAAGCAGTGTAAAACTAAAGCATGAAATTGTTTTTCATCCATTGTTTTGAAAATAACAAAAGTAGTGTCACCCTTAGCACAATAACTCACAAACTTCTGAGTAGAATATCATGAAATTTTAACAGCTCTCATTTGAAGGTTAGTACTAACTGAAAAAGCGGTGAATGCAATAAAAATTGCGTCATATATGTGTTAGGCCCGGGACTTTTCAGCCCATGTGCTATTTAAATAAAATCTAAATTACTGAATGTTGACAATGGTTTTTTGTTTCGATTTAATAATTTATTGATTTTCATTATAAACATCTGGGCGGGCTTTATTTTACTTTACGTAGTTTATATGTAAATAAAAATAGCGAAATAATATCTGGGAATCATTTCGAATATTTTTTTTTTTTGTATATCTAAGTAATATACTGTCCGTATTTTTGTATTCAGCATTCAGAATTCCATAACTATACATGATGCAAAATAATTTACGGCATTCCTGTTAAGGGCAAGTTCAGTGCACGAAAAAAAACTACTTGCACTATGGGGACCATTGTCAAATCTTGGAAAAAATCTGCTGTTACAAAATGTTATTATGAACTGGACAAAAATTTTATATAGCTGTTTCTCTTTTTGACATAAAAATCGTCTTTGGGTATTGAACTTGATCCTAAATGGAATAAAATAAATTATTTTTTACTGTATGTACCGGTTCACATCGACCGACTTTTGGAATCTCGATCAGGCCAAAAGGCGGAAGGGGCTTTGAATCGAGCGGTGGGGATACGTCTAAAGGAATACAATCGCCAGCTTACAGGGAATTATTATAATTATTATTGGTCGTGTTAAGTATTTTATAAAGTAATCTGTGATACATATTTGTGTACATGCCAATCACACAATTTAAGTAACCGATTGTAATATCAAATTATTTAGAAACATTATTAAATTAATTTTGCGCATATAGTAGTTGCAGACATATATTTTAAATAAATCAGTATTGCGAAGATAAAGTTTTTCATTTTACTCAAATTATAAAAAAATGTACTACTAAATATGACAATAATGGCGTAAACAGGGTGGTAAATTATAACGGAGCAGTAAAGGCAGCAGCAATCTTAACCGGTTACTTACAGGATAAGTGTATAAAAGTACTGTAACTTCTTTATCTTTCCAACGTATATTTTTTTGATATATGTAATTAGTAATTTTATATGTATCCTTAAACATATTTTCTGTAACTATAATTAAGAAATAAATATTCGTAGACAAATTACATTGCGCCATCTAGTCCCAAATTAAGCAAAACTTGGATTATTACACAGTATAAGTAACGGCAGTAATAGACTACTATCATATAAGGTACTAACCTAGTATGAGTACTCACAACACAAACAACGTAAGTATTTAGTAGTTAAGTGCTTTCTGTGCATAATAAGTATTATGCACAGAAAGCACTTAACTACTAAGTTAACTAAGAAGACAAACAGGCATTTCATGCACATAAACGTTTACCTTGTGCGAGGGTCGAACCCGAGAGCCTTAACCCGAAAGTAGCCATTGCTAATCATTGGACAACCGGGCTCGTCCTGCGATAACGCTAGAGTTCCATTAATTCCTTATAAAATCTTACGAACTTTATGGCCTTTCGTGCCTTATTTCGACACAGTCCAGAGGGCCAATTGTCGTAATTTTTCTTAGATCGCAGATTGAAAGTTGACCGAATCGAGATTGAATTGTGAATTGACTAAAATTATATACTTGATTTTATTGATTAATTATTATCAATTCTTTTAGTTGGCAATGTAACATTCTTAGTTTGTTTAATTCTCAGTCATATTCCGATATAACCCCACTTAAATTAAACATTGAAGTTACATAATGTGATACGAGAATACCAAATTTGACATTTGTGAGATCGAGACTGAATCGGAACTGAATTTTGACTACATTTTAATTACGAGAATTGTCCCTCAGGTCTCAGATCTTGATTGTAACTAGACAAAATATTAGTCGTTAATTTGTCGAAATTTGTCGCCCAAAGGAAAAAAAATTGTCGCTCTCCCGTTAAAGAGCTACATATAAGGATTTTTTTGTGGCAGTGCCGAAATAAGCTTATTTCGGCACTGCCACAAAAAAATCCTTATATGTAGCTCAGTACAGTAAGCACAGCCCACTCGGGATCTATTAAACTACATAACATAGCGAAGATATGATTTCCCTCAGAATTAGTCGTCAATTTGTGGAATTCAGACACCAAGTATCAGAATTAGTCGACCTCCCGTTAAAAAGTTATTAGTATTTTTTTGTGGCAGTGCCGAAATAAGCGTTATTTCGGCACTGCCCCATAAAACTACACCACCTAGCGAAAATCTGATTTCAACCCGCCTTGAATTTGTCGAAATTTGTCGCAGAAAAAACATAACTGGTCGATGCGTAATTAAAAACACGCATTTTAATAATTCTCATAATAAGTATAGTCCGAGATCTTGCATCAAAATTATATCATGCATAAAATGCAAAAGTAAAGTTTTATTTTCTTCTTTTTTCAGAGTCTGGCATAGTTTGTTAATGCATGCAACTGTTTTCTGATCTACGAATGCTTTAGTTAATGGTGTTCTTTATCACTACATTAGTCGCTTTTTACGATAGCCATATGTGAATGGGGTGGTGTTATTTCTACTCTGCCTACGTTAGACTCTCTGACTATAACGTGAATTATTAAAATACGTGTAACTTTTTAATTACGCATCGACCAGTTGTGTTTTATTTCCGACAAACTTCGACAAATTCAAGGCAACATCTGGGTGAAAACAGATTTTCACTAGGTGGTGTAGTTTTATTGGGCAGTGCCGACGAAATAAGGCTTATTTCGGCACTGCCACAAAAAAAATATTTATAACTTTTTAACGGGAGGTCGACTGTGATACTTGGGTCTGAATTCGACAATTTGACGACAAATTCTGGGGGAAATCATATCCCAAGTGGGCTGTTTTGTTTTTTTTGTCTTTTGTGGCAGTGCCGAAATAAGCTTATTTCGGCACTGCCACAAAAGACAAAAAAAAAACAAAAACCTTATAGCTCTTTAACGGGAGAGTCTAGTTAGTCTAGTTTAAATCAAGATGAGACCTGGGCAGTGCCGAAATAAGGCACGCAAAATATTAGTCTCTTAAAATAGTTTTCTTAAGATGCCTTTACTGCCCCATTCCAATGTAATAGCCTATAATATATAATTTATTATGACATGTCTGTGCATAAAGGACATAGCTGGCTCATCAGAAAACGAATGAAGGTACCTACTTTGAAAAAATAAATTTATCATGTAATTTTAATATTAGTTTAAATATTTTCAATCACTAGTTAAGACTAGTGTTCCAATTCCCGTCAATGGTCAACCGCTGCAATGTCTTAGCGACCTAGGCTCTATTTACACCGCCGCGGAATGGAATGGAAGTGATTTTTTACGACGAAATTGTACATAACATAATGATCTCTATGTCAATTGTATAACAAAATAAATTCCGCGACGGTATTTATACGTCGCGGAATTTATTTTGTTATACGGCGGCGTAAATTGAACCTAAGGCTCAATATGCGAGTGTATTCCATTGCTGTGACCAACCCGACCGACTCCCCGTTCGCGCCACTTCCCGCGGATTCCACAGGCAATGCTAACAGTGGCTAGGGGAATTCTCGAGAATGCACGAAGATTCGCCGGAAGACGCGCGACCTTTTTTGGCTCGTATTTAAGTTTATATGTTATACAATTGACATAAAGTTCATTATGCTATGCACAATTTCATCGTAAAGAGTCTTCCATTTCATTCCGGAGCGGTGTAAATAGAGCATTAGTCGTTGAAGCCCGTTTGGATACGTTCACGCGCCGACCACTCAATACGAATTTTTCACATACATACTATTTTTCCGTTTTAAAGTTTTAAGTCAATGTGACATACATTTTGTAGATTAAATTAAACGATTTACTGTGAAGTCGATTATGTTTCATCTAACCTGCAGGTATACCTCATGTATGTTGGGAATTTTAAATCGAATTCTGATTCCGATTCTGAAATTCAATTTCGATTTTGATCCGTATAGTCCGCTAAGTATGTTATATACCGTAAAAGTAGTGGGGCTTCCTACAACCTGTTCCACCTGCGTTAATTGTGTCTTCTGGCAATTAAGCCAGACATCGGCATAAAATCTCAGCTCATAATTTCCGTATTTATTTGTGCGATATGTCGCAGTCTCTCTAAGGCGCAGCTGCTCGGGCCCGACGGCCCGGCCCACTTCGTTGTCATCTGGTTTATTTGCATTAATAATTATGCATTTACTGATATTCAATAATTTATATTTTTAATTTATATGCTGCCTGGAGTGTGAGAAGTATAAATACAGCTCGTCTCTGCTACATACTTAATTACTTCATAGGTAAGGTAAGAGCGCCTAAGGCGAAGGCCACACCGCAGGTGGCACGTATATTGCAAGAGGTTAGTTGATCGCTTACTGATAAAGTAAAGCACAATGCTTCTGATAACGCAAACCCACCGCTCGCTTATTGGGATTCTTAGCGCCTCAGTGATAGCCTAGCGGTTAGTAACGCGGAATACTACATTTTATTGGTATTTCAACTCTTCATCTTGCCTCCTAGCTAACCTCTAAGAGTGCTCCCCGCGGTGTGGTAACTCAGTATCGTTACTTTTTAATACGAATATGTTTTAAGACTATGAGTGCTCATTTTGCTTGACACCATTTCAATAGCCCGAGTTGGTGCGTAAAACATTTTTTGTTATGTTTATGTCACGATAACTCCAACCACATATCTAGGAAACTTAAAACAGTTTTTAAGTTCATTGAGCAAGAAAATCGGTTCAGTATTTTAGATATTCGCGTTAACGTGAAATTAAATATTGCGAATAAGCAAATCAGATGTTTGCGAGTAATAGTTGATTCACCCTGTTCGCAGCTCTCATCTATGGTTCTATCCAAAACTGACTAATCGGACTTAAATCAGACAGTGCCGGAGGTTGGGATGATATACCAACTAAATTTATAAAGGGTGTCAGTGGATTTGTCGTCCCGATCATCGCTCATTTGGCAAATCTTTGTTTCCAACAAGGCATTTTTCCGGATGGACTGAAGATTGCGATAATTACACCAGTTCATAAGGGTGGGGATAAATACGATGTCTCCAACTATAGGCCTATCTCTGTACTTCCGGTTATATCTAAAATAATAGAAAAGTTAATTAATATACGTCTAACCAATTTCTTAAACAAATACAAAATTCTTTCTGGATCTCAGTATGGGTTTAGGCAAGGTCTCTCCACATAAGATGCTATTACTGCGTTAACAACTAATATAGTTAATAACATTGACAAAAATCAAAAATGCCTATCTGTCTTCCTGGATATTAAAAAAGCCTTCGACACCGTTTCTATCCCTACGCTTGTGAATAGACTAGAATCCATCGGGGTGAGAGGAATCCCCTTAGATCTCCTAAAAAGTTACCTGAGCAATCGTAAGCAGGTTAGGCTTGGGAGGTATGTTAGCGAGCAGCCTGACATAACTTTTGGTGTTCCTCAGGGAAGTGTGCTGGGACCTACGCTATTTTTAATATATATAGATGGCTTGTGCAGGTTAGATATATATCAGGGACAAATTTATTCCTATGCGGATGATACCGCAGTAGTTTTTTCAGGTGATACTTGGGAATCAGTTAAGAGACAAGCTGAAAATGGACTTGCTAGAATGGGTATGTGGTTGGATACTAACCTGCTTACGCTGAATACGTCCAAAACGAACTACGTATGCTACTCAAATTACAAAATTACCCAACCACCGATAGACTTCAATATAAAAATTCATAAATGTAACTTAATTAATTCCACCTACAGTAATTGTACATGTGATGTCATTAACAGAGTAAGCAGCGTGAGATATCTAGGAGTCATAATTGATCACACACATTGAAGTTAGGAAACTCATATGGGTGTTTATGAACTTAAGACATGTTGCCGACAAGTCCTTATTAAATCAGGTGTACGTCTCTCTTGCTCAATCTGTTCAAATATACTGCATTACAGTATGGGGTGGGGCTGCTAAAACCAAGTTATTGGAGCTTGAAAGAGCGCAAAGGTCCTTGTTAAAGGTCATGTTTTTTAAAACTCGTCGTTATTCTACTGAGATGCTATATGACTTGTGTGGCCTTCTCTCTGTTCGGAAACTGTACATTCTACAAACTACACTTAAACTTCATAAACAGCTACCATACGATCCTGGTATTCTGAACAGAAGAAGGAAATATAGGGTTGCGCCAGTAGCATCGGTTAAAACGACGTTTGCAAAAAGGCAATACTGTTACCAATCTGCTCATATCTACAATACAGTAAATAAGCAAATAAATATCTACCCTATGACATACCATACCTGTAAAAAAAACATTTTAAATTGGCTGAAAACATTGAATTATTCCGAAATAGAACTGATGCTTTGCAATGCAATATAATATTGCTGTCAATAAATAAAATTATAAATAAATAAAATTTGAAGCGTTTTTTGTTAGTAATTATCGCACTCATAAATTCACACCCATTGTGACATCCAATCCAAGCATTCACACTTGCGAACAGTTTTCATAAACACATTCCATACACACACATACACTCTCACACACAAATTGCTTATATAACTTGCTTTTTATATAGTTTTAATTCATAACAATTAGTAGTAATAATTATTTGTTTTTGTTTCATGTTTGTATTCAGTTTTATGTTTGTATTTTTATCAATGTATGTTGCATTTAATTGAATAATTTTGATTTTAATTGTGATTTTAATTTAGATTTTAATTTTAATTTGGATTTATTTTTGATTTTAATTTTATTTTGTATTAATTTTAATTTTGATTTTATTTTTAAATTAATTATTGATTTTGTTTATTGTTTTCTCTTTTTATTTTATTTTTTTCAAATTATTTAGAAAATTATTTAATAATAAATTAATCACTTTCCATGAAATGGAACCTCGGGAGAGTGGAGACTCCTAACACAAGCAATTGTTAGCTTAAAAGGAGTCTCCGGCCATTTGTAATATAGTGATTAAGAGATATAATAAATTTTCATTTCATTTCAATAGTTCGCAAACATCTGATTAGATTAGTTAATTAAAACCGGGGCGTCTGCACGTGTTTTTCGAAACATTCTAAAAAAAACATCGAGTTAAAGAGGTGTGGCGTGGCCAGGATAAGGTATGGCCATGTATCGTATGGTAAGGTAAGGTGGATGTTTTTGTAGAATGTTTTGAAAACACACTCGCAGGAGACCCGTCTATACTTATCCATACAATTCACATGTTCCTGAGGCAAGTAATCGGTTGAGATATATTGATTAGGAAAAATTATCGCACGGACTAGTTCGCGGCGAACAACTATTTTACGTGTGTTTCCTTTTTATGACTTTTGTACATTTAAGATTGTAACAATAATTTACCCTTAGGTTGGTAGACACTATATAATTGCATTTTTTTTATTATTCGTCTTAGATTTATGCACCAAGTTAAAATATTTGCTGTTGGCTCTCATTTATATATCATAAACTTGTTTACGAAATCCCAGTGTCACAGTTGCAGTGACATTAACATCTGCCACTAAAAACTGAAAAGCGAAAGTTTTACAACTGCGTCACTGGGCTTTAATGTTACCAGCGGCCCGCCACGGCTTCACCCGTGTGGAATTTCCTCCGTTTTTGCAATATGTTTCATTGATTCTGCGCTGCTATTGGTCGTAGCGTTCAAGATTTTTTTATACTACTTTGGGTGGCAGACAAGCATACGGCCCGCCTGATGTGAAGAGATTATCATATTAACGCTCACAGCAAGAAATATTGCTCGCGTGCTGCCACCGCCGCTGTCAACGCAGCAACTACTTCCTTTCTGGTGACCTCACTCATTCGCATGAACACCCCATTCAAGGGAATTGTTATTTGGCTGCGGTAATCTGTGAGGACGTACTTCCCCAGTCGGGCAGCTTACAAAAACGCTGTATCCTACCTGTCTTTCGCCAGAGCCTCTTTCGCTAGTTGGCAGGGTGCACCACGTGCAGGCGAAGTTGGCTTTGGCTCTAAAGATCGTGGTGGAGGTGGTGGTATAATCTGTAGTAGCTGATGTTATATAGCTTAAAGCCTTCCTCCATAAGCTATCTAACACTAAAATATTTTTTCAATGCGAACTAATATTTCCTGAGATTATTGCGTTCAACGAAACAAATTC
This sequence comes from Hypsopygia costalis, assembly GCA_937001555.2. Taxonomy (NCBI): domain Eukaryota; kingdom Metazoa; phylum Arthropoda; class Insecta; order Lepidoptera; family Pyralidae; genus Hypsopygia; species Hypsopygia costalis. The sequence continues at coordinate 20,573,363 of OW443327.2, forward strand.
TTCAGCTTTATAAATTTTAAGTATACCTAGGTTCGATCAGAAACAGTCTTGATAGTCAAATATTATAATAATATTACGTTGACTTTTGTACATGAGTGCCTACATAAAAAAAGTCACTGTGACGTCACCATTTTTTCTGTGGCCGACTACATTTATAAAAGAATGCAAATAAGGAGATGCCGTGTTAGCAACGCAGCTGTCAGCACACTAGCAATACTTCTTATTCCTTCCATAACCGTCTATAGGCTCAATCAAGTTTGGCGGCATATATTGAGCCGTCGCGGGTCACCTGGCAGATGTGAAACATCGAAACTAGTGAACAACAATACCACACCACTGCATACGCTAAAGGTTACGATCCTAGCTCGGTGAGAGAGCAACAACCGGCCTGATCATTAGATGCTTTACATTAAACGCGTCAGTGAGTCTACAAGATATAAGATATTTTTACTTTTTTAAACATGTGTACCTAGTGCACGAATACAGGTGTTATATTTTGTTTTGTTCTACATGTTTGGCTGGTTGGGCATACAAAAATCAGAGTAGATAGCAAATGTCATTTCAAACAAGCAGGTAGTAGATAATATCAGTCTCAATACAAAAATATCCTTCTTCAATACAAAGTTGTCAGATAATAATACAAAATTATGTCAGTTTATGATACCATATTTTGTCACTTAATAATTCAATATAATATGTCAGTTATTTATACATATTACACCTATGATACATTATTATTCGTCTAATTTTATTATGTACCTATATATTGTCTTTCATTAATTGTACTACTACTCGTATAAATATCACAAGTTGCTACATGTGTAGCAATATGTTTCATTTATTCTTCGCTGCTATTGGTCGTAGTAGCGTTCAAGATTACAATATTGCATAACTATGTTAATAGAGGTAGGGCAGCGTAATTGTAGCTATCTGACTGGGGAAGTACCTCCACTGCACAGAATACCGCAGCCAAATAAAAATTCCCTTGAAGGTTGTTGTGTTCCTGCGAGTTAGTGAGATCACCAGGAAAGGAGTTGCTGCATTGACAGCGGAGGTGGCGGCGCGCGAGCCTTATTTCATGTTGAGCGCATTGATATGGCTACAGTAACTACTTCATATCAGGCGGGCTTGTGTGCTTGTATGCTTGTATGCCACCCGACGTAGTATAAAAATATAATAATTTTACAATGAAATATATTTACTGTTACCCGCGACTTTCCACAATTCGTTCGTTCGCGTGGATTAAGAGCCATATATCCTATTTTTACAGTTTAATATTTCTTTTCTCGTTCGGGTAAAGTCGTCGAGAGCGAGAAATGAATGTTTTTACTGTTTTTTTGTTAAACACACATCATTTTCTTTTTACTATTTTTTACCTTGTATATTTACGGGATAAAAAGTATCCGATGTGTAACCTTATAAATTCTTTTATCTCTTCCAGTATTACAACCAGTTTCGAAGATTATCCCAGGTAAATAGAACACACATAATTACTGATTAGAATTTATCCAAATATTTTTAAAATAGAAGCACACCAATTTCAAACTTTCCCAGTTGCTCAGTTGCTAGAGCAGTTAGGAGGTCGTGTGTTTCTTTTTTAATATTCAGATGTAAAATAAAACAAACTTACTTTAAAAATATAGGTAGGTATATTATACATGTTCAACAAAAATTGCCTAAAAATAAAGTATAAGTATATAGTTCATTTTAAAATAATTAAGTACTTTGATTACATACATAGGACGGAATGTTTTTAAATTCATCACAACATTGTAACAGCCACAGATTATAATAGGCAGGCCAACCAGGAAACTAATAATGGAATTTTGGGAGATGAGGGGCAGGAAAACTATTACCCCTAATTATACATATCACCCATATGTATGGTAATAATCTAAGACACATACGGGTCGTACTTTTAAGCTGTTATGGTACAATTCCGAGATGAGTGGAAACCGAAGACCGCTAGCAACACTACTTTTCTCTCTGTCGCCCGTCTCGGAATTGCACCTTTATGTAATGGAATGAGAGCGGGGAGGGATACATGAAGAGAGTTTACCCTACTGTCATAATCTGTGGTAACGGTTTCTCTTTAGTCCAATTCCATAAAACTTAAAATCCACAAAAGAATCATAACATAACTCCTAAATTATACTGATATGTATAATTGTATAAGATTCAAGAATCTAAGACTTCTTACAAACGAACAGCACTTTGTTATTAATCCTTTATAATAAATATCAAGACTTTTATCGTTGGTTCGAACCGCACGTAAGACAAAGGATCAAGGGAACTTTTGGATGGCCCATTTACCATCAACATTGTCAACAATGAAATGAGTAAAATCAGCCAAAGAAGCGCAACCAGAGCCGAGTATTAGACGAAAGATATCTTAGGAAATAATTTGTGTTTGTAATGAGACTTTGTAATTATACAATTATATACGATAGATAACAATTATACATGTTAGGCATGACCGACGTCTATAACGGCTTGCTATCGAGCAGGTCGAATGCTTATTTGGCAATACAGTTAAATATAAAAAAAAAAATACATAACGTAACATATAATCCAATTATGTAGTTTTCAGAAAACATGATTTATGAACTGCGGTCCCTTTAGCTTATCTCTTTTTCTGACTGTATATACCTATTTCATTCTATGGCAGCTAAGCTCAAATCCATCCGAATATAATACTAGTATACTCCGAATATAGTATAAAGAAACAAAAACGAACCAAACACCGTTTTCACCGAATTTGAACTTAGCTGAAAAGCTATCATAGATATTAAATTGATAATTTATATAAATATATATATGTCGTCACGTACTAATCTTAAGATGTCGTAGGTACGTGCCGAAATAACTACTATTTATTAACAAAAATGCCAATGTTAAATGTAGGACTTGGTAGGAGTGCAAATAAAATTATCAGGTAACATTCTACACATCCATACATGATTTAAATATATTACATAACAGGCCCTCATCTAGTACTTTTTGTTTCATATTATATTAGGTAAATATATAATAAAACATTACTAACTATTATAAGAATTTGAGCTTTGGCTTACGCACGGGAAATGTTAACAAATAAAGTAGTTTACACGCTATTAAGTCTCAACAAGTTACTTCTTTACCTTCTATATATGTTGCAACTAATTCGTAGAACCCGCCGCATTACATAACGGCTAAATGTTTTATAAAATGGCCCAGCCATTATTTCAAACCGCCCTTTTATCATATTATTACCCAAGCGAATTGTCACCAGATATGCGGTGACAATTCACTTGGGTATCCACCAAGTTTGTGGAACATCGCATTTTTAATCACAAGACAAACCTAACCGAAAGATTATTTAAAGACAATCCGCCTTAAGTTCGCCATTATGTAATGAGGGGATTCTATGAGTTGGCTGTGACATATAAATATATATATTGTCGTCACGTACTAATCTTAAGATGTCGTAGGTACGTGCCGAAATAACCAATCAATTTACATTATACTTAAATATTCTTAAGGATTGCTTGTAAAACACAACAGAAACTACATTACAAAGTACATATTACGTAATGTTATTTCTACACTATGTTAGTATGCCAAGAAAAATTAACAATGTTATTATGTTAACTTCTGACGCTTCAAAATTCTATTATTGACTATTATATTAGATAATGCATTATTTGTATAAGTATACGGCCAAAAAACGCTTTTTGTTACTCTAAGACAATAAGGCCGAAAATCAGAATTGTTATATTATAGTTAATTTATATGCCTACTTGAATTTTGTATAGGCATTAAATTTTAAGTAAATTGATATTGTTTTATTTATTCGTAGTAGCGATTAATAAGCAGAGTGGGTCGTTCAGTGCTTCGTTCCACACCCTTTCAATCCGCATGAAATGCAAGCCTGTATTTATGTAAAACAAATTCATTTCCGCCCATGGAATGGAAAAAATCCTATTCAGTGCTACTTAATATTTAATATGTATATCATTCTATTTAATAATAAACTTCAACTTCAGTGATTCATTCCATGTTAATGGCGAGGGACAAAACATTGAACGATCCAGCAGAGTGCATAATTTCAATTTTAAAAGTCATTACCCTTGCCTATGCATAGTTCGAGCGGATAAACGTCTCAGATTTATACCTTTGAAACTAGGTATCTATATTTTAAAATGAGTGTATAGGATATTAAGTTAAAAACTTAGTGTGCTTCGGAAGCACTGCTTCCACAGTACAACACTGAGATCAATTTCATGAAATTGTTCTTGACCAAAAACTTGTTGTTGGACATCATCGCTTGAGAATGCTAACAACGTGTAAACTAATTAAATACATTTGATATAATCAATTCTAAATCGCTTGACTAGTTCTGTATAATTTGTGTTATATAAAAAGAAGCTCTTGACATAATGTTAATTCGTATGTACACTACATGACACGGATATCTATCTGATGATATGTATCATAATTTATTGCTCGATACATTTGTATACATAAGTATTACAATTTATTGAACACTACACACCGTTGATTATGTAGTACGTTTGGTTTAAGATTGGTCAACTACAACTAGCGCCAGAGTAGTTCGCAAATGATTAAAAAAAATATAGAATACATTATTATATACTTATGAAGGTGTAACGTCATAACTTGGTGGCCTTTTGTATGGAGCGTTTTCGGAATAATCCCAAATTGTGATTTGATTTTGAAGTTTTCATATCTTGAGAAGTTATTTATTATGCTATCGAAGTAATTCTTATTACTTATTATTATATTATTATGACGTCCTTACATAACAAATCGAAAAAAGAAATTGTCTTTGCGTGAACAACCGTGTTTTATATTATGCTATTTTATAATCGTTTGCGAACTGACTTATATTCAGCGGCAGCGCTGTTTCGTAGTAGATATTGAGTTATTGAGGTGGATTTGTTATAGCAGCATAATAACCACCTCAATAACTGAAAACATCAAAAATTTGTTTAATGCTTTCTTAAAGGTGAATTGTGTTTTCTATCGTAAAACAATATTTGGAATGTTTTGTAAACAATTTTCTGATCAGAAAAACGCCTCAATATAACATAATTACAAACATTTTTTCGTAGTATTATTATTAATACCATGAAAAATTTTACAATTAAACTGTTTCAATTGACCGTAATCAGTAGCTATCAGGACTTTGAGAATGCAATTCAGATTTGCGCAGTACATTATCGGTCAATTCATTACGTCATAAAAATTGCAAATGATATGACATATGACAACTAAAGTATTTTTCATTTCCCATTGGCCATTGATTACCTGTATTTAGTACCTATATAAATGATTAGCACTTATCGGTAAATGGCGAAAAGGATTGTTTACGACTGTGTCGAAATATATTTGTTAGATTCAATGAAACTATGCCAAAAACATAAATGTGAAGAAAGAACCAGAGTTGTGTATATATCTAATTTAGGAACAATTTCAACGATAATGGTTATAGTTATGACGTATAATATGTTATGACTGTAATGTTGTTAGAACTTCCACAGAATCTGGCTCCTACTTACGAGGGTACTGGGTAACTCTTTCACCGGCGACGAAACACTGGCAATTAAATATATCCTTATGATGAGACTTTAACATTTATGCTTTTGGTAATTGTTCATTAACCGTCTTCATTTTGAATACTTATCGTCTTTATAAAAATAAGTCTGTAAGTGGCTAATAACCAACTCGAACATAGTATACTGCACTGTGTAGTTTTTGGTATTTTTTATGCTTAAGCATGAAGAACAAAAAAAAATTCTTAAAATAACTAATAGTAAGGTATATAACAAATAAGTTGTTAAAAATGGTAAATAGATATAATTATTATGTATATATTATTATAGCTTAAAACATTTACTGGGGCTGAGAAAGAAAGTACATTCCATGTTAATGGCGAGGGACAAAACATTGAACGATCCAGCAGAGTGCATAATTTCAATTTTAAAAGTCATTACCCTTGCCTATGCATAGTTCGAGCGGATAAACGTCTCAGATTTATACCTTTGAAACTAGGTATCTATATTTTAAAATGAGTGTATAGGATATTAAGTTAAAAACTTAGTGTGCTTCGGAAGCACTGCTTCCACAGTACAACACTGAGATCAATTTCATGAAATTGTTCTTGACCAAAAACTTGTTGTTGGACATCATCGCTTGAGAATGCTAACAACGTGTAAACTAATTAAATACATTTGATATAATCAATTCTAAATCGCTTGACTAGTTCTGTATAATTTGTGTTATATAAAAAGAAGCTCTTGACATAATGTTAATTCGTATGTACACTACATGACACGGATATCTATCTGATGATATGTATCATAATTTATTGCTCGATACATTTGTATACATAAGTATTACAATTTATTGAACACTACACACCGTTGATTATGTAGTACGTTTGGTTTAAGATTGGTCAACTACAACTAGCGCCAGAGTAGTTCGCAAATGATTAAAAAAAATATAGAATACATTATTATATACTTATGAAGGTGTAACGTCATAACTTGGTGGCCTTTTGTATGGAGCGTTTTCGGAATAATCCCAAATTGTGATTTGATTTTGAAGTTTTCATATCTTGAGAAGTTATTTATTATGCTATCGAAGTAATTCTTATTACTTATTATTATATTATTATGACGTCCTTACATAACAAATCGAAAAAAGAAATTGTCTTTGCGTGAACAACCGTGTTTTATATTATGCTATTTTATAATCGTTTGCGAACTGACTTATATTCAGCGGCAGCGCTGTTTCGTAGTAGATATTGAGTTATTGAGGTGGATTTGTTATAGCAGCATAATAACCACCTCAATAACTGAAAACATCAAAAATTTGTTTAATGCTTTCTTAAAGGTGAATTGTGTTTTCTATCGTAAAACAATATTTGGAATGTTTTGTAAACAATTTTCTGATCAGAAAAACGCCTCAATATAACATAATTACAAACATTTTTTCGTAGTATTATTATTAATACCATGAAAAATTTTACAATTAAACTGTTTCAATTGACCGTAATCAGTAGCTATCAGGACTTTGAGAATGCAATTCAGATTTGCGCAGTACATTATCGGTCAATTCATTACGTCATAAAAATTGCAAATGATATGACATATGACAACTAAAGTATTTTTCATTTCCCATTGGCCATTGATTACCTGTATTTAGTACCTATATAAATGATTAGCACTTATCGGTAAATGGCGAAAAGGATTGTTTACGACTGTGTCGAAATATATTTGTTAGATTCAATGAAACTATGCCAAAAACATAAATGTGAAGAAAGAACCAGAGTTGTGTATATATCTAATTTAGGAACAATTTCAACGATAATGGTTATAGTTATGACGTATAATATGTTATGACTGTAATGTTGTTAGAACTTCCACAGAATCTGGCTCCTACTTACGAGGGTACTGGGTAACTCTTTCACCGGCGACGAAACACTGGCAATTAAATATATCCTTATGATGAGACTTTAACATTTATGCTTTTGGTAATTGTTCATTAACCGTCTTCATTTTGAATACTTATCGTCTTTATAAAAATAAGTCTGTAAGTGGCTAATAACCAACTCGAACATAGTATACTGCACTGTGTAGTTTTTGGTATTTTTTATGCTTAAGCATGAAGAACAAAAAAAAATTCTTAAAATAACTAATAGTAAGGTATATAACAAATAAGTTGTTAAAAATGGTAAATAGATATAATTATTATGTATATATTATTATAGCTTAAAACATTTACTGGGGCTGAGAAAGAAAGACAGCTAGTGATAATTAAATTAATAAAAAATACATTACCACAGTAATTAAAATACAAAGTAAACAAACTTTCAATTTCAGTTTGAAGGCCTGTTTAAACAAACTAACTCCTATACAACCTGCGGAGCGAACTGGCGGGCGCCACAGTTGACTCCCACAACACGTGGCAATGTAAAGGAGGCACCAAATTCATGTTTGAAATAATAACTTGTTTCACAAGGACATTCTTACTATCCCACAGAATAAAACCCCCCATAGTATAATAACTACACATTTGATTTTACAACAGGTCCTAAGCGAAGGTCACAAGATGACTTTTGAAATTAATTTGTCAAGTTTAAATTCAAATCAAAAGCCTTTGGCTGCTAACAGATCTAAAATATGTCTTTCTCCTTGCCAGCTTCATGAAAAAATAATGTAACTGATTTACATGTATTAAGTATATGTACTGTTAATAAATTCCATTACCATGAAAAATTGGTCACCTTACATAAAACTACAGAGGAAATAATTTAACTTATAGAACTAATTGAATAGGTACAATTATAATGGAGTTTTTTATCCAGCCTTAAAATACCAGCCCCTCTGGCTAATGTCCGAGAGTTTGAAATTATATTGTAATATGCCAAATTTCAGCTTAAATTGAGACTGAGAAGTGGGTCAAACTATGTATTTAGTTTCAGAAACCGGTGTTTACCGGTGTCTGTAATCAAACTTTGCAAGTTAGATTTGATTACGGGACACGTGACTTCTGGTATATTTTCTCCATCAGTAGGACCTTTAAACATCAGAAAAAAGACACTATACAGAGGGGCTACACCGAGTATAATACAAACATTCCGATATTGCGAATAAAAATATAATAAATATTAATATTATGGCCACTTCCGATAAAATGGTTTTGGTCCTTTCTTAAACGAGAACAGGTAAATTTTTATTGCTTTGTATAAAATCACTTTTCTAACTACAGTATGATAAACAAAAAATAATTTCATCCCACAAGTAACATACCGCTTTTATATAAATTGCAGTATGTATATAAAAAATGTTGAGCTTCACTAACTTAGATCAAGGACGGACTTCAAGAGGTAAAGTATTTAATACGTAGGTACTAATTGACAATAAATAGAATGCAAGATTTACATGGACGGATTAAATGTAAGTAATATACACTGTTGTATACACAATACTACATATATCGTAAAAGTATTTATGCCGGTCAGTACAACCAGCAGTACTATCAGTATAACTGTACATTTTGACTGGACAGGGTAAAGAATTTAGCGATACCTGCTGGCGGTTTAGTCTTCAGATGTTCTTCTATATATTGACAGGGGCAGACATATTTTTCTCCATGGCGACCAGGTACAGTGTTGCTAAGACTCAATATTCTCTTCAAAGCGAGCGATCCCCATCTTGCAACATACCGCAAATACAATAGTTCACCCCTTTCCTGTACAAATAAGGTCAGAAATCTGTTAAATCAACATATCGAACGATACGAATTTTGTTTATTAAATAAATAACTTGCCCGACTTGAAGCGGATAGGTCAATCGAGACCGCGCCGCCTGAGCCAATCGTTGCACAGGGGACAACAAGCGCGGGTGTCCCTAGGTTCTTTATTCCGCAATACCTCTTCAACGTACTGACAAGGGCAGAGCGCATTGGTTATATGTCGTGGCGATGCGGGATTGCCGCCCTCCTCGTCTAGCGTCCAGTCGAGCCGGCGCCGCAGGAAGTCTTTGGCCCATCGCTGCAGGTACCGGAGGTACACTTGTTCTGCCATACCCTGCACATTCACATGCCTTGCTTACCCATTAAGCTACATAAGCTTGTTTTATGTTTTAAATCATCTACAAAATGTTAAATTAAATCTATCTCGTTTATAAAAAAATTAACAGTGCAAGTTTTATAGTGAAATATTAAGTTGCTCTTCTAAATACCGTTAAAGGTGTAGTACAGCTAATAGACGAAAGTATATATTTTTCAGATACGTAACTGGAATACTTGTGCTAATTACTCCGACAAACGTATTCCAATAACTTTGCTTTCGTCTTTTAACCGTAGCATAAGTTATTAAATTCATGGTCAATGAAACCTTTTCCCGTCGATTTATGCGACTTGAATATTCCTACATTTAGGCAAATTGCCCCCCACACCTCATACTAATAAAGATGAGTTCTGATTGCGCCAGTGCTAAATTATAGCCTTAATATATTTGATTTGATTCACACATAGGTTTATAGTGAACGTGCTAATAAATATTTGTAGGTAGAATCGACATGACAATAATGTTTGATTTGGTGATTGAATTCAGAACTCAACTTTATTTTCTACTTTTAACGTTATTTTATTCACAAGACTTGCTCGCTTGCGATTGCAAAAACGAAATACATCGTGCTCGTGCTAGATTAAGCTTCCCCCTTTCGAGATGGTGTAATATTAGGTCACAGTGAAAACTTAAAAATTGCACATCGTTAATTTCATTTTGATTTATTCACCGGCTGTAATCACTGCGAAAAAATATGATTTTAGTGCAAATTGGTCGCAGAGCTCTATTGTGTAAAAGAATTTCTCTTCCAAGTACCACACTGTGACTTAAATACACTAACATCCTTTGCCGACAGTTAACTCGGCAAACTATCGACCCATTAACTCTTCGATAGAACGACAGTGTCAATAGGTTCCCGGATGAACTTATACGAACCAATTAATATATACAATAATAACTGATAACGATTTTTGTATATACAGTCATAAGCAAAAGTCTATATATCTAGTATTATCTATATATATAAAAGAAAGTCGTGTTTGTTACAACACTTATAACTCGAGAACGGCTGGACCGATTGCCATGGTTTTTGATTTGTTGGATTTGTTTCCGTCCCGAATAGCAGAATAACTCTTAAAAACATTGGAAAATTCTCGAAAAAATAAAATAAAAGAAAAAACATTTTCCCATACAAATGAAGATGTCAGTTGAAAAAGGGATTACGATATTTATTGGTTGTCAAATATCAAAACGTCAAATCGATTGGTGTCACTTTTATGTCGCGAAAGTTGTCTGTGATTTGTTATGAAAATTTAAAAATGTCAAATCGATAGGGGTGAAAACGCTTTTCCCATGGGGTTCGAGCGCAAGAATCAAATCAGAGTAAACATCAAAAGAAATGACAATTACAAATCACCAAAATGATAAAACCTATTTCAAAACTAAAAAAAATAAAACAAAACGTTTTTTTTGAAAAACATTTAACAATAAGGAAATCTTTATTTTTATGAAATCTTCCGTTTTTATGGATACGGGTCTTCCCTCAACCGAAGGGGTTTAGAGCGTACTCCAACACGCTGCTCAACTGCGGGTTGGCGGAGGCCAGTGTTTTCGAACCGCCTAAAGGCCACTGACTTAACTTAATGACTGTCATTAAATGATAACAACCGGGACCGACAGCTTAACGTGCCTTCCGAAGCACGGAGGAGCTCAAGATGAGCTAATGATAACAACCGGGACCGACGGCTTAACGTGCCTTCCGAAGCACGGAGGAGCTCGAGGTAATATAAACCCATCCGTGTACAGGCTACGGTCGACGTTGCTTAACTTGCGTGTTCTATTAGACTGACACGCGCAATGACGCCATCGAGCTTCTCTATTATTTACTATTCATTGTTTTAATTCCATAAAATCATAAATTTAGTTCAGCTAATATGTACCACGACATTCATTTATTGTTAGGCGGTACGAAGTTCGCCGGGACAGCTAGTATTATATAAAGCACAATGCAACTTCGTAAGTTCTAAAACAATTTTCATTACTACTTGACAGGTGCGAAACCATATCTATAGATATTTTTGCACGTGACTTTATCTACCTACCAAGTTGACACCAGTAACAATATTCCTTAACTCCTGTATCCCACGCCCATTTTATGCTAAAGTCTGGGTCTGTGATATCTGGTGGTAGCGAATGATTCTACACGTCAAGGCGAACAACTTATTCTACCGAATCACTTCGAAATCAGTAAGCTATGGTGCATTTACTTCTAAGATTTCGTAGTGAGTCTAATAGTAAAAGTTATTCGTATTATTGACTAAAAATGTTTGCTAGATCCACCGTGCAGATCTTTGTTTCTTACGTCAAAAGTACTAAACGAATTAGATGAAATTTTGGTTATTTTCGTTTTGAGGTTTTATTTATTTCCATAATTCTATTTAATTTTGATATCATTGTATACCCTCGTGCCATCATCAGGGTGATACCGTAATAGAAAAAACCACTGTAATCCCTACAGCCATAACAAATCTATGTAGCCGCTGCGTACGTATAAAGCGTGCTTGTGTTCTGTAATCAAATCTTGCAAGGTAAAACCCACTTCCCAATGTCTGATTGAAATTTGGCACACTCGTTTGGTTCCTGTAGCAATGCACGATTACCTAAATGCCGCCATTTTTAATCCAATATGGCGGCCGCCACGAAATATATATGTATATACTTTTTAATTTCATCACTATACGGGCCCGGTGGTCGAATGGTTCGAAACGACTATTCTGACTCCGAGGTCGTGGGCTCGATTCCCACACAAAACAAACATTTGTGTGCATGAACTATATTATAAGTATTTATTAAAAAATATATATCATCATTATCATGACGAGCTCGGTAGCGTAGCGGTCAATGACGCGGCTTCGACACCAACGCTCGTGGGTTCGATTCCCACACAGGACAAACATTTGTGTGCATGAACATGTCTGGTTGTCTTGGTCTGGGTGTTTTCTATACATCATAAGTATGTATTTACAAAAAAAAGTGTATTTACGTATGTTTATCAGTTGTCTAGTACCCTTAACACAAGCTTCGCTTACTTTGGGGCTAGATGGCGCTGTGTAATTTGTCTGACAATATTTATTTATTTATTTATCATAATCAGGTCATTTTAGTCTCCACTACAGGAGCACGACTCTCTCTCGTCCGTCCCAGGCAGGAGGATTTGGCCTACACTCCTCACGCTGGCCAAACGGGTTGGGGAGGCCTGATCGAGGTTTGATAATGTATTTCCCTTAGTCGCCTTGTACGATATCGACGGGAAGATACGGAGTGATTCTATTCTAGCCTGCCGGAAAACACACGGCCAAAAAAATATATATTTAACATTTATCAGTTGTCTAGTACCCATAGTATAAGCTCTGCGCTTAATTTGAGACTAGATGGCGCTGTGTAAATTTTCCATAAAAATAAAATAAAAAATAAACTAAAGGTAATCAAATGATAGGGCTGGATGGGTGAAACACAGTAAGTAAACTTTTTACTTCTTTCGACTAACATTTCTTGTATATTAGATATATTGACGTGTAGCTAGTAGTTGTATGCATTTATGTAAGTATGTAATATGGACCCACTGGTCCAACTCAAACGGAAAAAAAAAGTGTGTATTTACATAAAACAATTGGTTGCCTGTAAAGTCGGTATACGGGCGAAAGTTTTACGTGACAACGACTTTGAGTCTCTCTCGCTCTTAGAAGGGACACGCGTCCACGACACGCTTACAATGAGAGCGAGTGAAAGGCACGCGCCTTTCACTCGCTCTCATTGTAAGCGCATAACGTGACCCAGTTTCTTGAAGTGTCACCCGGCTAACCAATTTATAAGACGTTGTCACGTCAATAAACACAATCAAGAACGCTGCCGCGCTGGTAGAAACACGACCGAAGGCTAGTTAATATGCAAGTGAAATCTGTTAGGATAAGTTGTGCGAATCATGCAGTAATGAAGTGAACCTTCAAACCCTTTATAAAGCGCATATTCATAGTTACATATTAGTAGAGTATATTATTCTGTGATATTAGTATTCCGCACAGTGGCGGACTAAGGCTAAAGCGGGCCCTAGGCAACATTGTATTTCCGGGCCTACTAAAGAAGTTTCACTTCAAAAATAAAACTTAAAAACCTCATTTTCGGGCCCCTAAAATTACGGACCCTAGGCACGTGCCTAGGTTGCCTAGACCTTAGTCCGTCCCTGTTTCCGCAAGCGTTGTCCGTATATCAATAAATATGTCAAGATAAACCCTCAAAATTGTATGGGAGATTTAACAAGAAATAGAAAACCTCAAAATAGAACAAGTGTTTTTTTAAACACTTATATTGGTTGGTAATAAAGAAAACCAACTAAAACGTTTACTTACTATATTTCGGTTATCAAGTTCTTTCATTGGTACCCATATCAGAGCAGTTCATATAAACCTTATAAATCACCATTTTATGGCGGCCGCCATATTGGATAAAAAAATGGCTTTTAAATAAATAGGCATTGTCACGAGAACCATTTGAGTGTACTATTTTTCAGCCTATTTGATTTTCAGATCACGGTTTTGTGTCAAACTTGTAAGTTTTGATTACAGACACTGTAAAAAACGCTTGTTAAATGGAACCATGTACAATCGACTCAATGGAAATCTTCTGTGCAAAGTGCACTTAAGGCGATACTTCCTGCAAAAGTGGCGCCTCTTTGGACAAAAATCGTGTAGTAGCGTTGAAGATAATATGAAACAAACCTATGTAGATTATTACCAATGCAATAAAATAAGTTTAATTTTAGAAGTATAAGCGAAAAGTACCAAACCGGCCGTTTTTAGCTTCACTTATTCAATCATAGTCATTGTTAAAGCACTGAAAATGTATGGTTTTAGAATTGTTTGCCATCTGAGGTGTTAAAAAAAACTGTAAGTTATTTTGTTTATTTTATCTGTCTGAGTTCTTCGATAATACTTTGGGACCTCATGAAAAAACAAAATTATTTATATCATATGAAAATTACACCCCTTGCCCTAGAAGGTTTCTCGAGGATATCAAAATACAGAAACACAGCCGATATTACATGGAAAAAGCCCAATAATTTTCTCTGTCAAGTTTAAAAAATCTAACAAGGACAATAGAAATATGTAATTATGTTTCCTTTCCTCATCAGTCATCAGTTTATTATTTCAATTAGTTCGATTACACTGCACCACCTACCTTTTATTTTTTTTGCTTTTTTTTCACCCTTTATCTACAATATGGCTGTCTGGAAGATATCGCATGGCGATAAGGCCGCCCTTTGTACTCTAAATTCTTTACTTGTATTATTTGTAAATTGTTATATTGGTGCAATAAAGTATATTTTTACTTATAAATATAAATATTGTATGTTTTTACATGTAGTCCAAAGTACATTAAAATCATTATTTCGTAAAATGGTGCCCTAGACTGTGATCCCTGACTTATGGAGCAACAAATATATTTTAGTTGGTCTACTGAATTGTTAACGGTTATGAGATACACCTTAAACACTACGTACACGGCTCAACGCGTCATCGCACACTGGTTCAGAAAAAGTAAAAAATGGAATTAGGGATTTTTGAATTTTTTTCGATGGTATCATGTGGAAAATGTTACAAGTAACATATTTTGTATTTTCCATTTTTCTTGAAAATGCATAGTTTCAGCTTTAAATAAACTTTTATAATATTTTTGTATGAAATGTTTATTTCATACGAGTTTATTACAAAATGTTTTACTTTGTTAAAGATGATTACATATAGCTTATATAGGGTTATACTAGTAGCAGCTCATACAGTAACAACTTTGTCCCAGTGCGTCCCCGTTTACAAGGAAAATACAACTAAATATTCGATATACCTCAGGTTATTATTTTCATATAATATGTGTTAGTTTATTACAATTCAATAATAAAATGATATTTTATTGCTTCTTGCTTCAAAATAAATAGTTTTAGTTAGTATTTTAGTTTGATTTCTAAATATTAATAATACAAAACTAACCACATTAGTAAAAAACAGTGTATTCATACAAGATTATGTACTGTGATACTGTATTTCATCTTTGTTTTTATTTGCTAAAATAGTATTTATCATGTGTACTCAAATTAGGATCTATATTTAATAATGTAGGAAACTAATAGTTGTTCTAAACCTGAAGTTTTACTTAATAGGAATTTGTCGGAATTTCATTGGTGCTTTTCCGGAGATGAGAACATTCGCTTAAAGGAATTCTGTGGAATGTATTGTGTGAAGATACGGAACAAGTGGAGAAACTCAAACAACACAGTTTACAATTTCCCTAAATAACATAGTACCTGGTTAGATAATGATATTTCCTGGCCAAATTTTGTGAAAGTTCATTTGCCCGGAAAATCTTCAGATACTGTTATATATTCTAATCCTGAATCTTTCGGTGAGTTAGGTTTATTGGAAACCGAAGAAGCTTCAGGTGACTTAAAGACGAATTCTTACGAATTGATAGAACTTAATTCTTCTGGTGCATTCACACTAATAACAAAAAATATTGTACCAACTGTCAGTACAGCTGTGATCAGTCCTAGAAAACCTTCTAGTGAGCTAGGGCCTAAATAAAAACAAAAGAGGGCAAAGTCTAATTTCAGATCAGACTTTTACAAGCTACATATTTCGCATTCCAAGAAAACGGTGATGAAGCTATGTGTGCTGCAATAAAATTTTTGATGAATCCTGTTAATGTCAAAAAGTTTTGTATTGTAATGAATACAGTAAAGTACCAAGTGACAAAATACTCAGCCGAAAAAGCGTTATGTTTGATGACATCATTGAAACTGTCTAAATGGCAGTGTTGTTGTTTGCGGAATAGTATTAAAATTGATAATACACACATTTTACCATCTTACCACAAAATTATAGAGGCTAAGAAGTTGTGCTATCCGCCAGAAAAAGAAATAGATTTATCGGATAGTGGTGTCAAATTAAGTTTACAATCTCTTCTTGATATAACTGTCCGTAGACTCTCTCCTCTAGTCACTACAAAGTTCTGTGATAGTGATAACGATAAGCAAGTACAACTAATTAGTAAATGGGGAATGGATGGAGCTTCCAGTCAAAGTACTTATAGGCAGATCACTGAAGATCTGCATATATTGACGATTCAAGTATTTTCATGTCTTCCTTGGTTCCTTTAAAGTTACTATGTGGTAATGATGTTCTTTGGGAAAACAAACAACCATCTTCAACCATGTTTTGTAACCTCCATTTTTTAAATTTGCCAAAGAAAATTCGCTTAATATTAAAGAGGAGACGGAAAGAATTATGACGGAATTAAAAAAATTTAATCCATCTTATTTTAAAGAAGGTGTTTCAGTTACACATCAGCTACTTATGACTATGGTTGATGGGAAAATAATTTCCAATTTATCTGAAACTTACAACCAAGTCTGCGACATATGCAAAGTACCATCTTCTGAAATGAATAAATTAATAAAATTGAAAGATAGGAATTTAAGTACTGATGTATACAAGTATAGCCTCCTTTCATCATTGCATTCATGAATACGTTGCATGGAGACTATATTACATATTGCTTATAGACTAGAATTAAAAACTTGGACTGCAAGAGGAGATAAAAAAGCAATTATGGAAAAACGAACATTTGAAATACAAAAACGTTTTCGGGATGAAACTGGATTGCTTATAGATATAG
This sequence comes from Hypsopygia costalis, assembly GCA_937001555.2. Lineage (NCBI taxonomy): Eukaryota > Metazoa > Arthropoda > Insecta > Lepidoptera > Pyralidae > Hypsopygia > Hypsopygia costalis. The sequence goes on from OW443327.2 coordinate 20,590,665, forward strand.
TAAAGCAAGGATCTGTAACGACAAACAATGGAAATACAGCGCGTAGATTTTTTGCAGATCCTCAAAAAACATCCGCGATTACTGGAGTAAATCGAGATCTAATTGCAAGATTCGCCATATTTCTAAGGGCTCTGGCTTCAGGTGAGCAAATAGAAATTTACAATTTACTCAATACTCATGAGAAACTGCTCAGTTGTTTGTCCAGCTATACGGTTGGTATTATATGCCATCCAGCGTGCATAAGCTTCTCATACATGGAGGTGATATCATTAAAGACTTAGATATTATGCCAATAGGAGCGCTATCGGAAGAAGCAGCAGAATCCAGAAACAAAGATTTCAGAAATATCAGGGAGTAGTATATTATAAATAACCTACTGATTTCTTCCGATCCTTTTTTGTCAACAATGGGACCAAAAATGGGCGTGATAACAAAATATGTCCTTCCGAATGAAGTAAAATTTTTGCTTGCTTCAACAGTTGAAGAAGTCGATGAACCTTTTGAATTTGTCAGTGTTGATGATCCATTATATTCTTCAACAGACGTTGAACAATAGTTTTTAGCGCGTAAGTATATTTAATTTCTTTAATATTTAAAATAAAATGTCATTTGTATACAAACTTTACTTACGTATTTGGTACTATATTAAAGAGTACTTATCGCATAAACGGGGACGCACTGGGACAAAGTTGTAACTGTATGAGCTTCTACTAATGTAACCCTATATAAGCTATATGTAATCATCTTTAACAAAGTAAAACATTTTGTAATAAACTCGTATGAAATAAACATTTCATACAAAAATATTATAAAAGGTTATTTAAAGCTGAAACTATGCATTTTCAAGAAAAATGGAAGATACAAAATATGTTACTTGTAACATTTTCCACATGATACCATCGAAAAAAAAACAAAAATCCCTAATTCCATTTTTTACTTTTTCTGAACCAGTGTGCATCGTACTCGCACACCATGCGGCATGCATCATGCATGAAGTACGAGACGATGACGCGAGATGTACTCTTAGCATCAAAACAAAGTAAGCATAAATATAATCTAATCTACAGCTTATGCAAGCATCCAACAGCCATGCCCATATATAATAAATTAAATGGTTAATCTTTTTTAGTGCTTCAAGGTTCTTGTTAAGAGCCATATTACATTTTGGCCATTTTAAAATGGCCAATTTTGGCGATCTTGATCTCGGAAACAAAAATACATTAACAATTTTGACTTATTGAATAGTACAGAATAGCTATTGGCATAGTACATAGCGGCCTCGCTTTTTGTAAATTTTGCTTAATTTTTTAAATAAACACAAAATTGCAGAGAAAGATTTTCTTAAAATGCGCGCATTCACTATTTTGAGCTCCTGGATTGTACTACTGTTCCAAACAAATGAAATAAAAAAAATTGAATGTTATTTGTTATATAGTCGTATAGTACATAGCGGCCTCGGAATTTTGAAATATCATTGATTTAATATAGAAAAAAAACATTATTTTAACCAAAAAATCTTCGAAAATAGCTTTAAGTAAACTAATAATTTCTCGAATAAACGGTAATATTATTGAGCAAAATTTATTGTTACTTCATGATGAATAAACTTTGTAGCATCAATTTATTATCTTATTTCAATAAAAACGATAAATATAACTTCAAAATTACTACAAAAAACGATGCACCGGCGGCCTTCGCGGGTTTAGTACTGCGCGAGATCTCGTCAGCGTGCAAATGTAATAGGGCCCTTAACCAAATATAGTTCCTTTGATAAAATACATTCAGATCCCATTTTGCCACACCAGCATCTGAATGTTAAGGATATGGCATACACTGTTTTATTTTTTTTCCAGCAGAGGGCTTGGTAAAGAGAATTTCTAATAACAACCTTGTCTCTTGCAACCAAATTTGGCACATAGGTATATAGACTATCTTAGACTAGAAATTTCACGACATGACTAACTGATGTACAGTCACTTACATAGTTATGTGTATACTGTCGAGTTTTATCACATTAGTTTACTGGGTACATAGTAATACAAAAGTACATATATGCTAATATGACATGTCTCATTTCAGAGTCTTGTGACTTGTGATATTTCTTACCAATTATAATTTCTTTTAACATTAGACAATCATGAAAATTTGATGTTGTAAAGTTCAACCTTTTATGTCTGTTATATAATTTTATGTATTCATTCTACAGCTACAACACATACCTCAGTAAGTGACTGTATGTACCTACTCAACTGATGAATATATAAAGTGATTACAATACTAATAAATTCATCACATACCTGTCTGCGAGACAATCTTGTGGACTGACTTCCTTGGATTACAATATCATTTACTGCTACATCGAATCTTTGTTCCCAACCCTGCATAATCGTTTTTCCTTCTTCACTTTCTATAAACTGCTGAATGTGGGTGATACATGGCCCCGAATCAAAGTATATAAAACACAAGTTCACTTTGTGACAGGACAGTTTGCCTCTGTCATCTAAAGCCAGTACCAATTTGTGTTTATTGAGCAATTTATTCACACTAGCTAAACATTGTTCCATTCCTTTTGAGATTCTCAATTTTATCCACATGCATAAAAATATGGCAGCTGCATTGAGAATCAACCAAAGAATCCCAAGAGAGAACAAAATAAGGCCCGTTAGGCCGGAGAACAATAGTGCTAGTAACACAATAAATGCTATACTAATCCAACAAAGTAAAACTCGCTTGTAACAAATATTGTACAATGTAAAACGAGCATCATTAACGAGTAATTCCATTGCATGTACATATTCTTCAACTGTGAGCTGAAAATAATATATATTTAGTTAGCAGTAAAGAAAGAAAAAGAAACTGTGAAGTTGAGGAATCAACTTCCCTCAGCAGTATTGCTAAATAAATATGACATGGGAACCTTCAAGAACAGAGTAAATTTTTCTCTTATAGGCTGGCAACGGATCGGTGACACCTTGGTGTTGCTGATTTCTATGGACGGTGGTGATTGCTTTCCATCAGGTGATCCACATACTCGCGTGCCCCTAAAAAAGCAATATGTGTTATAGGTCAACCATCATCAGTATCATATTAGTGACCTGCTTTTTGATTACATTCCTACTGGTCTTCCTCTATTTCTAAATCCTAAAATTACTAGTATTAAAATGTATCTTAGCTTAGGTTATTTTAATACCTGCCACATTTGTCTTTTTAACACACTTTTATTAGGTCGACCTGTATGTAACTAACTATGTAATGGAATATAGGGTAACTAATTTAACCATCTTCCAAGGATCGTAGCGTAATCACAATTGGCAGCTGTATGTAGTTCTGATGACAATACAATAATATGGTACTGTCAAATTGATCTGATGACGGAGCCGAAAGATATGAACTGGAACTTCATGATGGAACATCGTATCATAGCTGTTTTTGGATTTCTTAGAAAAGTCTTGTAATGAACTTTGACCACAATTAGGTTTCAAGGTCTGATGATGAAGCGAGAAGATAGGCACTGGCATTGCATGATGGAATATCGTATCATAGTCGTGTTTGCACTTGTGAGAAAGGCCACATAATGGACTATGAACACGATCAGGTGCATTTATAAAAGCGTGTTTTTTAAACTATTAATTTATTGAATATCCTGTTTCAATGTTATATGTGTGATAACTTACAGTTAATCCTTGTGCCATGAGTTCTTCTGGTACAAGCTCAGGTCGAAAGTGTGCCGGGGTCACCCACGGCCATCTTGTGTTCACTGGCAATAGGGTTACTATTGTATCACCATTTGCTGAAATACATTATACATAATAATAATTATTATTATTTAACAGACTTTGCAATAGTTACAATGTCTGTTGAGACCAGCTCTTGGGTAAATTGTTCTATTCATATAGCCGTATAGCAGGTCACCATGGGCATAAACCATGACATTAAACTTCATTAAGGGGTTTCTACGTGTTGGATGCATCTTCCCGCGAAGGTCTTTCAAAGGACTGGGTTTAATCCAATAAAAAAATATATAATAATAAAGCCATATATTTCTTATCTCAGTTACTATAATAAATTATTATGCTGAAATACATTAAGTTAAATCTATTAAGCTAAGCAAAAATCTATCTAGTTGTTAAACTAGATAGATTTTTATTTAAAAAAATAATGATTCAACACACACACACTCCCAGTTTGTGTGTTGAATCATTATTTTTTTAAATATTAGTGTATGTATACACATAACTTAAAAACAAATTAATGGTTCAAAAAGCACCTCAACCTTTGCAGTGTAAATATGTACTTATGATGAAACACAATATATGTACTCACAAAATCCTTGACGTACGTTGACAAATTCTACATTCTTTGACAAAACGCTATGTGCTATGGGCTCTGCGTTTCGATCTCCCCGTTCCAAATTAACATGTACTGATTCTGTTTTCAAAACAGCAGCCGGTTGCACTGGAGTTGCTACCGATGTGCTCGCCACCGCAGCAGTCGGCACCTCAGAGGGTACATGGTTATCCAAAGGAATATTTATTTGCGCACTTTCGTCATCAAATTTCACCCAACTTTGTCGTCCTGGTTCATGACTGACGCTACCGTTAGATTCGTTACTCCCTGGTGGTTTACTATGAGCATCTACATTACTCATGATGTTAAATATCTGATTAGAAAACAAAAAAGAATTTCTCTTGTAAATTTTCTCACTCTGAAATCTGACTGAATACACACATAGGCACATAAAACACTGACACTCAAGTCAAGTCACAGATCAGTCATTCAGAGCCAGGGTTGCTAGATCGAGTTTCTTACATTACCCTATATTCAAATATTCTTTTCCCCAAAATCATGTGCTCTGCAACTCTTTCCCCCATTTTTTCTTAAATATAAAATAAAACAAAATTATTAATACAAAACTAAGTTTATTAAGAAAATACGTAATAATAAGAAGAAAAAGAAGTAATGATTGTATTTCTTTTCTTGATTCATATGTTTTTGTTTATTTGTATTACATACCTACGCGTTATAATAATAACGCGTATGCTGTAAATTATTATTACATACCTACGCGTTCACACACAACAACAATAATAATTTAAATGACAAATATCACATCATCAACACAATTTGGTGAAGTGTAAGCAAAAAAAAATCATATACTTTTGGTGTGTAAGTGGTACATCAATATCTTTGAACCTAAGCCAATCTCTAATGCATGTGGTGCACCCTGCTAACTGACAAACTAGGCTCTGGCAATTGCAATATACTTTCTTGTTGACTAATAGCGAATTTCGCCTGAAGAAAAAATAACTTAAAAATTCCCCACAATTATTTTTCTTTCCCTAATACGATTCCCCAAGGATTTCATTTCCCGAAAATTACGAAAAAAAAATCCCCAATCCACCAACACTGGTCAACATAAGACAGGACAGGAGCACTGGAAGATAGGACCAAGTTGGAGGCATCAACAACAAGCAGAATTCAGTCCGTCAAGTCAGCAATAATTAGTATTGCCAGACTGTGTTGTTAAAATTAATTACCGTAAAATTAACTCCAAAATTATTTTTGGATTGGATGATACTCTTATGAGTATCATCGACTTTTATCGCGACATGACTCATTTCTTTCAGTGATCGTACATAAGCGATATGTAAGCTACCTGAGAAGGCAAAATAGAATATAAAGGCCCATTAGGTCAACGATCTGTTGGACGGCCTAAATATTGATGGAAAGATGATGCGGAAGCATACGGGCAGGAGTTCGAAGCCGTCATCTGGCAAAACATCGCCCAGGATAGAAGACTGGGGCGCTCTCTAGTCACGGAGACCAAGATTCACTTCGGATTGTTGAACCAGCGTAGTATGCACATTATTATATTCTGGGAAAATTGAGTTTTCTTTGTTATTCTCTTTAATATTTTATATCATGTTTTTTGACGTGACAACGTCTTATAAATTGGTTAGCCGGGTGACACTTCAAGAAACTGGCTCACGTTATGCGCTTACAATGAGAGCGAGTGAAAGGCACGCGTCCCTTCTAAGAGCGAGAGAGACAGACATAAAAAGTGAAAGGCATGCATCCCTTCCACTCGAAAACATTTTACCACTCAAAGTCGTTGTCACGTAAAACTTTCGCCCGTATACCGACTTTACAGGCAACCAATTTTTTTTTCTTAAAAAACGCGGAATACAATTTGGTCAGTATTTCAATACCGTCAATACCTGCAAATATATTACCTGCTCGATAATTTATGGTATTATGTCACGTATAAGATTCTGAGCAAATCCGTAAAAAACAGCACAGAAAAGTTCATTTATTTATATTATACGTAATATTTTATTAGTAATCTCATTAATCTAATGAAATAATTGATCACTGGTTCAGTTTATTTTGCTATTACATTTATCTATTAAGTATTGTGGTAATATTCAAACTCCTTCAACAAACATTTTCTACTCTATTATTTCAGTGTCAATGCTTGATGTACTTATTTTAGTTCGATGTGTAATCCACTCACACGTCCACGGGAACCACTATTATTAGCTTTGTTTTTGCTTATTAAAACCTTTATTCCAAGGTATTGTCTAATAAGCACAGTTATCTGTGCTCTATTATTTCAGTGTCAATGCTTGATGTACTTATTTTAGTTCGATGTGTTTATAAATATTAGCTTTGTTTTTGCTTATTAAAACCTTTATTCCAAGGTATTGTCTAATAAGCACAGATAATGACGAATCAATTATCTCACACTAACTTAATTACCACGAGCCAAATGTAAACTGTGCAATGTCCGCAGCAACGTAAAAAATCACGTTTAATTACGTTTTCATACTGCACTACGGACAGAAAACTGTCGGCGCATACGAATCTGGTGCCAACCAAAACGAAGTTATTTTCCACGTTCGGACAGAATTAATTTCGTCGGTTCCGTCCATTCCGTAGTGCAGTATGCTAAAAGCGTAAAAAAGTTAAGATTGTTTATAAACAAAAGTTACTCTCATGTTACCCGAGACGCATAAAAGTTACGAAAAATTTAAATGTTGCAGAATGACGTCGCTCTGTCGCTGACCGGTCTGTCTGTAGTTAATAATTTTTTTTGTAATGATTTTGCAGCTCTAGGTACAAGTTGAGCAGCTTGGTGGAGTATGCCCGACCCCTTCGATTAACGGGAGACCCTCCCAATAGTAATAGTGTACAGACCGACCGAAAAGAGAAAATAATTAAATTGGAACTAACATTTTTCTACGTCTGGCAACACTTATGGAGCCGCCAAAATTTGTAAACATTGTGTTTTGTAATTCTGTTTCACTATTTTTTCTAGTTTCTTGAATTATATTTATACAATACCTATCTTATTTACGATGACTAAGACGATCCGTAGTGATTTAAGTGCGAAGTTTGAAATGTTTAGTGGATTTTATGCTAGTAAAATGTCATTGGATTTAGAGGATATTTAGAAAATAACGTCGGCTTTGACTGGTATGTTCATAACTCAATAAAATAGAATAAAATGCACTAGTTCAAGGAAAACAAAAGATGTGCAATATATTATGTAAAAAAAGCAAATACATATAAAAAAATCTTAACATTTGTCCCTTTTTTACTTTAATTTGTAAGGACGAGATGCAATCCTAATTTGTAGGGATGGGTACCAACTTCTTCAAAGGACGTCTGAATAAGGCGGTAGGTAGTTGTTTGTATATCGATGACTCGTATGACTCTATCTCGGCCAGGATAGACTGCGGTCACCCTACCTCGAGCCATGATCCTCGAGGAGAAGCTACTCGTCAATTTATAGGACCAAGTCACCGATCTTATGTTTTGGTGTTGAATTAGGCCCGTGGTTATAGCGCCGTAAAAGCGTAGGCAAATATTCTCTTATCCACTGCGACCAAAAGTGATAGGCCAATCTAAGCTCTTCTCCAACATGCTCGGCTCAATAAATATCGATCATCAACTCTAGGTGGAAGATACGATAATCCCAACACAAAGTGAAAATGAGAAAGAGCCTGCCCTTGATCAGGTTATGGTGACACATGTGTAAGTGGGCGAGAGTTGACTAGTGCTAAGTTTCAGACAAAAGAGTCTTCGTCTTCGTCAGTCGGTTCACGCTCTTTTAAATTAACTCTCAGGGCGCTCTTCACTGATGTGACAAGTTTCTCCCATGAACCGCCCATAAAAGGTGCTGATGGTGGGATAAATCTCCAGGAAATTCTCTCATTGCTGGCATACGATTCGACTTTTGCTTATTACAAAGATTCATACACTAGTCGCATTCTAAATGCGACTAGTACTAACAAAAGCCGTTCCTTTTTTAGATCAAATGTCTGATGGAGCCCTGCGTTGAACAATAAATCTTCGCAAGCCCATTAGAGCAGAATCAGTGCTTAAGCCGTGTATTACCTCTAACTGTAGTGCTCTTGTCACTAGGCATGTGAATAGTCTGCAACCTGTTCAGGTCCGAAATAATCCAATCCGGAAAATTAAAATAGTCTTTTGTGATGAACTTATCGAGCATCAGGTAAGTCTCCCATGAGAGTATCAAAAAATTTCATATTTCTTAAACGGCACTGTCTACATGTTGAACCATGGATCGAATAGCGTAAATGAATCACCCAGTAAGTTTGGCGCAACTCATTTACTACCATCTCAGTATTTACATGAGCTGTTCTTTCATAATAATGTGTGATGAGCAGACGAACACTTCTGTGTCTTGAGTCCAGGATGATAGCGTCATTTCTCAATCTACGTCTGGTGTACGGTCGATATTCTGCTCCTCATATATTATCTATATTACAGCTACATGCATTTTCTACTGGTGTAGAAAATGCATGTAGCTGTAATATAGAATTATTAATTAAATTATTTCAGTTAAATTCCCATGAACCTAAAAATTCAGGCCCCACAAGCCATCGCGATATCAGAGTCAAAGTATATCGATTGATGCGTGTTGCATCATCAGCAACGTTATTTTTCAATGAGATCGCCACTCCGAGACCTGTGAGAGCTCGAGTATTTCTCCTAATAGATGAGCTACGAAATATAACTTCACTTTATGCGTACTACGTGCGTCGCTTTACAGCCGACCAAGTACGTTCATCGAATTGCATAAAAAATGCGTCTGATGGGATTGTATTTATAACGCACACTAAATGAATAACGCAAGACGAGCAGCAATCAACGCTCCTTGAAGCTCTAAGCGAGGAATGGATGTCAGCTTTTGGAGCTACTCTACTCTTGAAATAAGAGCGGCATTGACGTCTCCGTTCGTGTAAATGAGACGTCACGTCATGCCAGTATGCTACTGCAACATAAGCCAACTCGCTCGCGTCACAGAAGACATGAAGTTCGCGCTCAAAAACATTGAATTTACTCAAACAGTAACAACGTGCAATTTTAAGATTTTCTTCACATCTTTCAACCAATCAAGCCAAATTTTTAGTTTGGTTTCAGATAAGTAACTCGCTTTGAAACAAATACATCCTCTGCAGACCATTGCACCTAATAATCAGAGAGGATTGTACACACGCATCACAAGAGAATGTGCATCATGTTTTGTGATTCGATCTAGCACCTTGTTGTTAACTTGACCTATAAAGAAACTGATAATATCAAGGTGAGGCTACCAAATCAGGCTTAGTGTACGAACTGTATCTAAGGCTATTATTTGATGTGCCTAACTCCACGTTAGATTTTGAGTGTCAGTAGAGTTCGAGTTCGAGATACACTTATCTAAAACCAGTTCTTTTGGTAGTAAAGAGAGGGCAGCAGGATTGTTGGACATCCAACCACGCATTGTAGTATAGTATTGTCATGGTAATTCGCGAACCAGGGGGATACTCCGAAATAAAAATCGAGGTTTCGGTCGAAAGCTCAGATTTTTTAAAATACTTAGAATTTCGTTTTTTTTTATACTACGCCGGGTGGGAAACAAGCATACGACCCGCCTGATGTAAAGCGGTTACCGTAGCCATATAAATGCTTGCAACATGAAATATCGCTTGCCACCCCCGCTGCTGATGTACTCATTGTGATCATGATCCTTCCTTCCTGGTTACCTCACTCACTCGCAGGAACACAACAACCCTCAAGGTAATTGTTATTTAGCTGCGGTATTCTGAAAGGTGTAGGTACTTCCCTAGTCGGGCAGCGTGTTAATACGCTGCCCTACCTCTTTTGCCTAGTCCTTGTGTCTGTTTATGTCATCATTGCCAACCAGCTGTACCGGGTTTGATGTTTTAGTTTTCTTTTGATTCAAAAGACGACTAGATTGAGTGTTTAGGTACGATTCAAGAATATGTGTCCAGTCGTTTGAAGATCTTAAGCAGTTTTTTTTTGCAGGATTATTGGTAAATTCCATGGGTCTTATCGATTTCAAGTTGTCAAAATGAACATGGTCCTTATTTTGATAATGAAGCATCATCAGGATTCTGCAGGGTACCCAATTCTTCAACAACTTACAGCAGATGTATCGTGTTTGGGTTCATTGTAATGATCTCCATTAAAAGATACTTAGTTGAGTTGACGTTGTTGACTCAGAAACCAACAATTAATGTACAACGAACCTGGACAAAATAAAGATTTTATGACTAGCTTCCGACCGCGTTTACGAAAAAGTCTTTTCATTTAACGGGTTAATATGTAGCCTATGACACTCATAAATAACGTGTCTTTATTGATTTCATAAAATTCTTTGGGAAAAGAATTTTCAAAATCGGTTCAGTAGATCCAGAGATTACAGCCTTACAAACTTTACCTCTATAAAATCTTCTACACTTCTGGACACATCTATTGGCCCACCTTAGAGTTTAGGTTTCGATGGCCCCTACCGAAATATGATTGCTAGATTGAACAAAAACTATTGATGCAGTTTTAAACCTGATACATTTTACCATCTTTTTCGATCATATTGTTTTAAATTTGAATTCAGAATACCACACGACATGGAGCTACGCCTAACAAGTCGGGTATGCGCCTTGATTAAGGCAGTTGATTTTTGAATAAAAAACATTTTTTATCAAATAAAAGTTTAATTTAATAACGCGTGTTGCCTCCATGAGCATCTACCACAGCTCTCATACGATTAGGCATAGAGTTTATCAACCGCTCTATGAAATTTTGAGGGATCCTCCCCCATTCCTCTTCTATGGCAGTTTTCAACTCCTGCATCGTCTGGGCAACTGGCTGACGAGCCCTAACACGTCTTTTTAGCTCGTCCCACATGTGCTCAATGGGGTTCATGTCTGGGCTTCTTGCTGGCCAGTCCATAACTGTGATGTTCACATCCCGAAGATATTCCCTGACGATGCCGGCCGTATGGGCTCTTGCATTATCATGCATAAAAAGGAAATTTGGGCCCACATAGTCCGCGTATGGCATCACGTGAGGTTCTAAGCACTCACGAATGTACCTTTCAGCATTTAATGTTGGCAGCCGTGGTCCCGTAACAACCTCAAGTTGAGTTTTGCCGCTCGCGGATATACCGCCCCAGACAGTCCATGAGCCACCGCCATAAACAACCCTCTCTTCAAAACAGCATTGTGCGAAACGCTCTCCCTTACGTCGGTAGACCTTCCATCATTGCCATGTAACACAATTTTAGACTCATCAGAAAAGAGTACACGGCTCCAATGCTGCTGAGTCCAATTTAAATGAGTGCGCGCGAAATGAAGGCGCGCTGTTCGGTGGGCTCGCGTTAGTTTGAGGCCATTAGCTGGCTTGTGTGGTACCATATCGCGTTCTTTTAACCTTCTCCGAACAGTTCGAGCGCTCACAGATACTCCGTGGAAGTACGAAGTTGGTTTTGTATCTAAATGGAGGTAAGGTGACGATTTCTCAAGCTGGTCGTCACGATGAATCGATCCTGCCTTTCAGTTGTGACCCGAAATCGTGGTCTTCCTTGGCGACGAACAAAGCCGCCAGTCTCTAGGTACCTCCGATCCGATAAACATTTCGGACCGCAGATCGACTTAAATTAAGTTGACCACTCACATTTCTTTGGCTGTGTCCGGCCTGGATAAGTGCCACAGCTTGGGCGGCGACTTCAGGCGAAGTATCCATAGATTATTGATAGAACCTCACTTTAATGTTAAGAATAAGTAATGTTTGTTGCAAAACCAAAGAGAAAAATCACACTTTCAAGAATTAAATCCAAGTAAACCAATAAAATCAAGTTTTCTTAGTATTCGATTGTTGGATATCAACGAACAGGCTTCAAATTGTCTTATGTTTCTTTAAATTCTGTGTTCGAAATTCAAAAAAAGACTATTGAATGAAATTATGAATGTGCCAGGTTCAAAACTGCATAAAAACTTTTTGCTCGACCTAATATAAAATTTTAGCTAGGACCAAACGAAACTGAAAATGCAAGGTGGGCCAATAGATGTGTCCAGAAGTGTATATAAAATTCTCGTGTCACAATGTTAATTACCATACTCCTCCAAAACGGCTTGACAGATTTTTATGAAATTTTATATACATATTCAGTAGGTCTGAAAATAGGTTGTTATCTATTTTTTATGGCAAACAACGTTTGCCGGATCTGCTAATATTATTAGAAACAAATTGAAGAAACATATTGCCATAAGGAAAAAATAAATAGATTGAAGGAAAGAGCTCGCTGGATCTATGTTAGCATGTCAAATAATGACATGTACTGTCATCTAATATCAAGCAGGTAGCATTTCTTTTGCCAACTGATGGCGTTATACATAATATATAGCCACTATATCCCACCCTATCCTTCCTACTCTTACTAATCGCTACTATCCCTATCCCTACTATAATAATATAAATGTGAATGTGAGATTGTATGTTACGCTTTCACGCCGAAACTACTCAACCAAATTTTATGAAACTTTGTACACATTTTCTCAAAGGTAAGGAAGGACATAAGATACTTACTTCTTATTTAAAAAAAAAACGAGTGTGCTTTAGACCACACGACTGAACTAAAACTTCTTAGCTCTAGTAACTTATATCTCCCTCTCGACTTCCGTTCGCTGTTTCCGTAACGCTCTCGTCACACATTCATCAGCTTACTCCCTAAGTCAAACGTGCTTAAAGAAGTTATACTTCAAAAAAAGTAAAGCGGGCGAACCCGCGGGTGGAAGATAGTATTATATAAATATGAAAGTTTGTAAGGACGTATGTATGTATATATGGATGTTTGTTATTTTACGCTTTCACTGGTAAACGGCTGAACGTATTTGGATGAAATTTGGCACACATATAGGATTTGTTTTGGAATAACACATAGGTAGGATACTTTTTATCTATGTGCTGTGTTTACACGGGGCGAAGCCACGGATAGAAGCTCATATAATATAAATAATAATAATAAATAAATAAATATTTCTGGACAATTTACGCAGCACCATCTAGTCCCAAATTAAGCGAAAAGCTTGTGTTATGGGTAATAAACAACTGATAAAAGTACTTAAATACATTTTTTTTTGTAAATACATATTTATTTAATACATAGAAAACACCCAGAGCAGACAAACAGACATATTCATGCACACAAATGTTTGTCTTGTGCGGGAATCGAACCCGCGACCTCGGAGTCAAAGTGGCCATTGGTAACCATTCGACCACCGAGCTCGTCCATACATACATACATGTATATAAATACATGGGTCCGAGGGTTTTTGGCGTTTTATGGTGAAAACGAATCATCCCGGAATTGGGACTTAGCTACCTAGATAAATTTTGGCCCCCTGTAAGTAGGTACTTATTGTAAAAAATGTTAGGGCCATTTGTTCCACGTAATATGGGGATAGTAAAATTATGCATGACTACAATAACCCTTCGCTATAAACGTAGTACTATTACTTATACTGTGCTATAACCTCCCCAAAAGCTACTATTTGCATATTAACAAACATCGAATCGATTAGTTAAAAGCGGTCGTTAAAATCATTGTCTAACACAATAACAATAGAAAATCAACAGTTTCGTATTCCCGCATTTAACAATGAGATTACGTTATTATCTCGTAGAATCTAGTTTTTGGCAAATATTATAATTAAATTCGTATTCAACGACGGTTTCTCTTTCATTGTGCAAGTTTAACAATAGACAAAACAAACGTTAGAAATGACAGGATATGAGGCTGCGGAGCGAACATGCAATGCATGTGGTGTGGTGACAGTTACATTACATATAGTCGCCGCGCCGCGCCGGCATCTTGCATCTCGTTGCCGTGGCCACCACTACCTGCCCAAGCTCGAAATGCCGTTTGACCGGTTCTCCTGCTCGCACTCGTGGACTGTCCTCGCTTGCGAATTCCCTCCCACTGCCGGTTGGGTCGCCCACCATCTCCAATTCACCACACATACCGTTCAACGCCTCAACGGTCAGATTTTTGTTCTCGTGTGGTAATGTGGTCATTCAACAAGCCGAGTACTGGCAGCGACGGTTGACTTTCGACTCGTTTACCGATAGTTCAACACTTGCAGTTCACGAGTTCCGGTGCGTCTACTTAACTGTATACAGCTTGATATAATAAATAAATAATTGATGTCAAAAATAACTGCGACAAAAACAATGAATGAAATATGAATGATGTGAAAACAACGAGTGATAAAAACTGTGCTTTTACGGACCGTTATTTACCAGATGCTCGGTAATTTATGAGTATTGCAAAATACTAGTAAGTATGTGACAAAATTCTATTTTATAATTTAATCGACACTTATAGCAAAATGAATCAGACGACCAGAAATATGGAGTCTTTACCGAAACAGTTTGTTTCCGCAATGAGAACTTTATTTGATATTATGGACGACAAACATACCGGGTTGGTAAAACTTACAGATATTGAAAACCGATGGCGGGACGATCGTACAAAAGGCCTGCCTCGCGGTGTCATAGAAAGCCTTCAAAAGGTCGCCTCCCACGACGGGTTATTAAGCTTTGAACGATTTTGTACGGGTCTTAAAATATGCCTCCTACGTAATCAAGTGGAAAATGCTTCTAATAAAGTAAACAGAATTAATGATGATGTTGAAAACTCTACTATACACACACAATTGAACAGCCAGGTCCATCGCCCACCATCCGCTCCACTACTGGACGGAAATGATGCTCAAAATATAGATAGAAATTGGAATATTTTAAAAACATCAGATAATTCTACGCAACAGAGAACTATTAGCATGCCTCAACTTATAGGACGGAAAGAAGCACCAGAATTACAACACCACACAACAATTACTTCGGTACCCAAACTTGACCCGCCTCATAGACCTTATGGTCCACCAAAACCCCCTAGGTTAGAAAAAAACCC
This sequence comes from Hypsopygia costalis, assembly GCA_937001555.2. Taxonomy (NCBI): domain Eukaryota; kingdom Metazoa; phylum Arthropoda; class Insecta; order Lepidoptera; family Pyralidae; genus Hypsopygia; species Hypsopygia costalis. The sequence goes on from OW443327.2 coordinate 20,605,951, forward strand.
ACCAGAAAGAAAAGAAACATCTAGATCGATCTACAAATCAGAGGACGAAACAACGTTTGAAAGTGAAGAAATACATGAGCCTAAGCTTGATTTTGAAGAAATTTCTCGTGTAATGGAAGAGCAAAGCCGTGGCCTTGGGGATGGACGACCCGCTAACGAGACACAATCACATATGCGACGAACATCTCGTCGCCGCGAACCACGGCGCCACACTTTGCACAATGGTGTAGATTACAATCTTCTGAAACGAATGAAACAAATTGAGCAAGAAAAAGATGTCTTGCTGCAAGGTTTAACGGCCGTAGAGGAAGCCCGAGAATGGTATTTAAAACAATTAACAGAAGTACAGGAAAAAATGCGCTATGCAGGGAGGATGGGTGCTTATGTGGTGAGTAATCAACAATCATATTACAAAAAAAATAATATTTGTACTTCGGTATGATAAAATTGTAACTAGCCTTGGGAAAAAAATATATGTATGTAGGTTTATAAGAGCAATGGAAGCCAACATCCATAAACCACCCTGAAAGATATTTTAGCTGCCAATTAATTTCGTCAACAGCTTCTAATTTCTTGAAGCCAAAAAAGTCTCTTGACTCCATTCAGCCATAACCACGAGAGTTTATTAAGCGCATCACGCCGCCGTTGAACAAATATCGCAGTTCCTAAAAAAAGGTGAGCTCGATGACGTCGTTGCGCGTGTCAGTTTAATCGACCATGCATTATGCTACGTCGACCGTGGCCTGTCCATGGATGGGTTATTTATCTCGAGTTCCTCCGTGCTTCAGAGGCCACGTTAAGTCGTCGGTCCCGGATGTTGTCATTAGATGAGTCGTTGGCCTTTACGCGGCTTTAAAGCACTGGCTTCTGACAACCCGCAATTGAGAAGCGTGGTGGAGTGAGCCTCTTAGATTGAGGGCAGGCCAGTAGGTATCTCAGTAGTGGGATGAATAAGGGTTGAAGACAACGATAAAAAAGGTAAGGTAATAAATATATTTTTCGTCGTTCAAGATAACAATCAAATAAAATATTATATTTTGTAGTTCACTCACATCGCGTAAGTATTAATGTTAAAATGTCAGTTTTTAAAAATAACGTGCGATATAATCAATAATTAATTACTGACTAAGTCACCTAAAAATGGTCTTTGTGCTAGAAAAGAGCATAATTTATTAATTATCGTATTAATCTAAAATATTGCGTTTTGTTCAATGATGACTTTAATTTACACATACTATATTGTATTACACCATGAACCTACTTACATACTCGTATCTAGTTGAATTATTTCTACAGTAACTGTTAGATAATCCTATAACAGAGAGTTTAGAAGAACTTTAACAGAAATTGTGTTAATTCAAGACGGATGCCTAACTAGCACCGCTCAGCTGATGCCGCGGCCGGTAGCTTATAGACGTTTGCAATACAAAGCATATTTATTGCTTGCGCGCCGACGTAATTTTCGGAACTAACTTATCCGATTTCAAAAATTCTTTCACCAGTAGAATGCTACGTTATCACTGTTATATTTCATTTAAAAAAGCAAAAGGGATCTCTACTAAAATTAAAATAATATAACCCAAAGTTTAAATGATAAAATAAAAGACCCACATGCTCGTTTGATCACATTGTTTACATTGCGTGCGCTGTGAAAACTATTGATGACAAAACAAAATAATGTTCTACGTCTTTGCAAAACGCATCATTATCTGCATTTAAACCGTCCAAGTGCGTGACGGGCTACGCGCAGGTTCTGTAGTTGCCCGTTACAATATTTCGTCTAGATCAGTTCAGCGGTTTCAACGCGAAAAGGAACATACAGACATACACACTTTCCCATTTATAATATTAGTATGGAGTGTGGATTCAATAAAGTTTACATGCTAAGCTAAACAAACAATCGTAGTTACACATACATAACTTGTGACGTTCATCACATTTTTGTGTTGTATTATAAATTTATTACTTATACTGTGGTAATACTGAAAATATGCGATGTTTTGTAGTTCTAGCGATACACGTACACGTGTGATTTTTCCCTCTCACTAACATATTTTTCACAAGAAAGCATAATAGTTTTGATCTACGTCAGGGCAAATATCAAACTTACTACCTAAACGATACTGAGATGTTACTGCTAAAAAAAAAATACCGAGCAAAGATCATCCAGCCATACTGATAATAACAATGCATTCGTACCTGTGGTAATATGATTACATACATGTATTTAAGGGTACATCGACTGGCTGGCTATTACGAGATCGATGTTCTCTCAGTGTATTGTGTCGATATGGTCAAATTGATCAAGATTGAAGTCCCATTTGAGTTCATGGCCGTATTTGTAAGTGTATAAGTTTTTTTGGGTCTGTCTAGCCTAGATAAGTAAATGGGGACGACAATGTCAATAACCCAATAACCAATCAATGCATGTTTTTTTTAAATTACGCATAAGTAGGTACTGTCCGCAAAGAAAGTTGATTAACTCATGCGTATTATCTGAGAAGGAAACTCCTGCCTTTTATTAACTCTGTGACTGTAACAAAATAATAGACCTATCCAGCAGGCTGATGATGACGATAATGAACGTTTTATTATAGGTACACTTATACACAAACATCACACAACACAGTATAAGTACTATGTGTCAAAGACCTGCCATACACTCGTCGAGTGGCGAGGGAAGTAGGCAGGAACGTAGTGTGGCCACGTTACTCGTCATGCCGCTCGTCTTGCTCTTCGTCTTGCCCATCATTCCCTGTTTTGTCGGTTTTTTGGGCGCGAGTCAAAGGAGTTAGCGCGAGTGGCCGGCCATACAATCGCCTCGGACGCATTCCGCATCGAACGCTCGGGCGCGTAACACGAGTCATATTTTTTAAATCATATTTTTTAAATCATGTCTGTCATGAACATTTCCCTATAAGAGCTGGTAGCAAAAAAGAAATGTTTGATGGCATTTTTCAGACCGTTAGTCCATAAAAAAAGCTTCGTTTCGCTATAATAAAAATGCATATCGCGCACGCTGCCACAGCTTCAACGTCCATTGTATAGCAAAGGCAAATGTCCAAGTGCGGAGCGTCGCGAATAATTGCGCGAGTAGAGCAGTGTGTGGGCAGAAAGGGAAACATCGCGGCAGCGCGAGGAGCAAGGCGATGAGCAGCGCGAGGAGCATAGTGTGGCGGCGGGGTAACAAATCAGTGTAACCATGGGTCGGAAGGGACTATTACTTATATTAGGTCGGGGAAAAAGTCTTTTCGTATTTTATATGAAAATTCAAAACATTTTTTAATAAAGTTTATTTACATTTAACTAAAGTATGTAGGTGCCATTAGGTTCGATAACTTTTTGTCATCTTGTAGGTAGAGACATGATCCCATTACTATAGAAATTTTGGGACTTCTGTTCAAAAAACCGCGACAAGTGGTTTTGGCAGTCTTCTCGTGATGTTAACCTGACATTGCCTAAAGAATTCTTAAGAGACCGAAACAGGTGGAAATCAGAAGGTGCAAGGTCAGGACTATACGGCGGATGCATTAACACCTCCCAGTCAAACTCTCTTAATTTTTGCTGAGTGGCTAAAGATGTGTGAGGTTTAGCGTTATCATTATGAAAAATCAAACCCCTTCTATTAATTAATTCCGGCCGCTTTCTCTCAACTTTTTGCTTTAATCTCATCAGTTGTTCACAGTAGAGTTCAGAATCGATAGTCCTGCCTGGCGGTAACAGCTCATAATGAATATCTTCCCTTCCAATCCCACCATACACACAGTATCACCTTGTTGCGGGTTAACCCGGGTTTCGCCAGAGTCTCTGAAGCCTGGCCGGTCTTTGACCACGACCTTTTTATGCGCCAAAACTGTTATGTGGTCAATTCCTAGTTCTTCAGCTACGTCGTAACTACTGATATGCCGATCTTGCTCCACTTTTTCAGAAATGGCATCCATTTTATCCGTAACAGGGCGACCAGAGCGACGTGCATCTTTGACATCAAAATTTCCGGATTGAAAACGCTTAAACCAAATTTGTGCTACTCTCACAGACACTGCACTAGGTCCATAATAATCACAATTTTTTTTCGCAGCTTGCATTGAATTTTTACCTTTTTTGTAGTAAAATTTTAAAATGTATCGAATTTCTTCATTAGATTCACTCATCTTGACAGTAAAAAAAACAAATGAAAATCACACATTTACCTAATTTGAATTTGGAATTATCTTTTTTAAAATTTAAACTTTTTATAGATATCAAAACCTGCTAGATACAAATGGTATAACCAAAGAGATTTTATTACAAGTTCATACATACTATAATGCGAAAAGACTTTTTCCCCTACCTATTATTATACTACGCTATGTCGCGGCTTCGACACCAACGCTCGTGGGTTCGATTCCCACATAGGACAAACATTTGTGTGCATGAACATGTCTGTTTGTCTTGGTCTGGGTGTTTTCTATGTATCTTAGGTATGTATTTACGTATGTTTATCAGTTGTCTCGTACCCATAACACAAGCTTCGCTTACTTTGGGGCTAGATGGCGCTGTATAATTTGTCTGACAATATTTATTTATTATGTACTTACTTATACTGTGTGTAGTGTATGGCCACTCCCTGCCGCTCTCTCATATCGACCTCACTTCCCCTCTCGAGACAAATCTGAAACAGTTTGTATGGCAGCGCACGCACACACACTCGTTGTCGCTCTGTACAGACGTCATTGTATAAGTAATAGTGATCATCGCGACATTTGTATGAAGTGGCCGGGGTAGTTATACAACGACTACGTTATACCTACATCTACTATTTGGTGTCTTGGTTCTAAGCCAGAGTCCCTACAGGTATAAGCCAAAGGTATTACAAAGGTTTCCAGAAGCTGAACTTCGGCCAGCTTACCTCATCATCGTCAACTGAGCTGTCAGGGAATGAACAAATTCTTCTAGTGCAGTGGTTCCCAACCTTTTTTTGTTCGCGGACCACTACGAGGTTTTTGTTGCGTGCAAGGTCCCCATCTGTTATATAAATCCATTATTCTAGCATAACTCAAGATCTAAGTACATATTTTGTATAATAGTGCTCAATCTCTTTCATTATACACGAGCACTGGTGGTCCGCGGACTACTGGTTGGGAACTTCTGTTCTAGAGAGATAGGGCTCTGCATATCTATCAACTAAAATAAGTTGAAGACAATATCACTCCTTAACAAAGTTCACTTTCCAGCAATAGCACCGACAGACTACTGACTGATTGTGTTTTTTTTAGATTCTAAATACGTAGGCGGGATGATAAGTAACTAGCCTCTGCTATTTAAAAAGTTAAAATAAAACAAAAATATATGTCATTTTTAAATTCGTATCTCTGGCCACCTGTGTTCTAAATTTGAATTTGGTGGCGTGAAAATTTTATTGATTTTTTGTCATTTGAAAATATATTTCGTCAACTTTTTTCAAAATGGATAAAATTGAACAAAGAGCAGCGATAAAGTTTCTTCATATGAAGGGCATGAAGGGGAAAGATATCTATGGCGAGTTATAGAATGTTTTGGGTGAATGTGCTCCTTCTTATGCCACAGTAAAAAACTGGGTGGCTGAGTTTAAACGCGGTCGTACATGTGTCCAAGATGAAGCCCGCCCCGGAAGTCCAAAAAGCGTCATGTCTCCGGAAATGGTCGTGAAAGTACATGATATGGTTTTAGCAGAGCGACGATTGAAGTTATCTGAAATAGCTGACACTACAGGTATCTCAAAAGAACGGGTACATCATATCCTAAGTAAGGAATTAAATATGAAAAAGTTATCGGCCCGTTGGGTGCCGCAATTGTTTACGCACGATCAAAAAAGGATTCGGGTGCAAAACTCAAAAGAATGTCTGGACCGTTTTCAGAGTAATAAGGCCGATTTTTTACGTCGATTTGTAACAACAGATGAAACATGGGTTCATCATTGCTCGCCAGAATCAAAAATTCAATCAAAACAGTGGACTCAATCGGGATGCCCGGCTCTAAAAAAGCCATCGCTGTAAAGTCGGCTGGAAAAGTGATGGCTTCCGTCTTTTGGGATGCAGATGGGATCTTGATGATAGATTACCTTCCTAAAGGTCAAACAATTAATGGAGAATACTACACAATCTTCTAGATATGATTCATCAATGTATTCAGCAAAAACGACCAGGTTTGGCGAAAAAAAAAATCATCTTCCACCAAGACAACGCTAGGGTTCAAACATGTGTTAAAGCTATGGCAAAAATCAACGAATTAAAGTAGTATTTGATGCCCCATCCACCTTATTCGCCAGATCTAGCGCCATCAGACTTCCACTTATTCCCTAAGCTCAAAACTTTTTTGGGCGGACAGAAATTTGCCACAAATGATGAAGTCATAGCCGCTGTAGAGGAGTATTTTGCAGGCCTCGAAAGAAATAATTTTATGGAAGGCATTACTGCTTTAGAACGAAGATGGAATACGTGCGTAGAGGTTCACGGAGACTATGTCGAAAAATAAAATTAATTTTATCACGCAAAGTTAAGTGTTTTCTTATTAGGCTAGTTACTTATCATCCCGCCCTCGTAGTTCACGGGATTCAAAAACTTCGATATACTACTACGCTAACACTAATGCACAACAAACAATAAGTACCTACTCAATTTTGATTAGGCACCTTACCTGACTAAATACTAAAAGAGGAATAAGTTTGGCACTTTGACTTATGTGCAGTGTTTACAACGATCAGAAAACGAACAGAAAGAGTTAAAATTTAAAACATCGTACGAGTTTGCACCGGACAGCTAAATCGTAAGTACCTGGGCACTTATTGTTTGTTTATTGTCAGGAACCATGGAGTGAAGCCCACCAGGAACGTCTGGAATTGCTACGAGCTCGAGTACTGGAACTCAACCGACAGTTGGGCGCGTTGGCGGCTGGTTGGAGGCATGGCCAACTGTCTCTGCATATGAACCTCGCGTTGCCCGTTACGCCGCTCTCGGGGACGCCGGCCGTGCCTAATGCTGCAGTGCTTAGATCACAAAATCGCATTCTAGCAGAGGTTTGTCCTGAAATTTTAGTTTTAAATTTTCCCTGATTTTTATTAAATCCTTTCTTATGGACCCGAAAGTTGCTTTTGGGAGCAAAAATGACCCTACTTAAAGTGACTGATCCTAGTAGCTTGCTCATACATTGTTTGGAAGGATCTTTCCCTTTCAAACACACTGGCATGTGTTTGAAAGGGAAAGATCCTTCCAAGCAAGATTAAAAATTCCAAGCGTCCATAGGCTGTGATGATTACCAGAAGGTAGGTCGTGCGCTTGTTTGTCATTTAAAATAAATCGTATATAATAATAACGGCTTAGATGTATGTCAAAATATTTCTTATGTAGATGAATTGTTGTCGCAAAATAACAATTAAAAGAGTAAATGTTTAATGAAAGATCCTTCTAAATATACTGCATGAGCAAGCTATTAGGGTCAATAAACTTAATTTGAAAAGTACAAAATGTCGCGAATTAGGCACGTCAATCTAGAGATGATAAAAGCTATTTATTCGGCCGACTGTATTTACATTGATAACAGGATGTAACAGATAATAGTTATACTTATTGGACGTTTTTGTCTTTTTCAATAAATATACATACACTATCATATACTACGTATATATACAACTCCTTTTAGGTACAGGTTGTGCTTACGCTGTCAATAGGATGTAACTTACAAAAATGTTACATATTTTAGACGTTTTGGTCTTTGATAAATATATATTTTAATACCAAAGAAATTTTAACAAGTATTTTGATACTATGAACGTTTCAATAAATCAAACCTTATGAATATGAAATAAAAGGCGATTTCGATTCAGATATTATAAGTTCTAAACTATTAAAATGTCTAGTGTCAGAATGTCTATATAATCATTGTGTCTTAGTACCTGCTAAAATAAGTTACTATGTTTGTCTGTTACTCAATTACAGCCAAATGTCATCTAACTGAGATGATTATGGAACCCATTGAACTTAGCCACTTTCACATATCTTCTCAAACCACAACAGTCATTTTTATAGGTACCTACCTAATGATGGTACCACTTATAAGATTGCTTATATAATGTAACTTGAATGTAACTTAAGTTTTGTTGTTTCAGGAAGTCAATCGCAAAAATGAAAGAATATCAGTCTTGGAAAGAGAAAAATCAGCTCTCATCAGAGAATTGCTACTTCAAAGAAACAGAACTAAACTAATGGATAATTTTACATAACATTGACAACAGCAGAACCTCAAAATACATAAAATACACGTCCACATCGTCGTTATCGTCGACGTCGACAACCCTTATTCATCCCACTGTGGATACCGGCCTTCCTTCAATCAAACGGGTTTAGAACATACTCCACCACGCTTCTCAACTGGAGTTTGGTGGAGGCAAGCGGAAGCCACAATTTCGGACAATTCAATTTCAAAGTATGCATACATATGTCTGTGGAATTCGTCATATACTCGTACATGTGTAATAATGTGTACAGACCGCAGATGTATGTCCTCACTATATTATAGCAAAGGTTGTCAAGCTTCACACTTTTAACGGTTGTGCCATTTTTATTCTGCTCACAGTATGAATAGGAGGTACAATGGAAAAACAGCATCATCATGATGTGTTCTTAACTGTATTAGGGATTTCTACCATATAAAGATTGTAACTTAATATTTTATGAACTTTACAAATAGATTATACAATTTATACATACATATTCTCATAGTTTTTTATATTTTTGTAACAATATCAAAGTAACGCACAATGCAAATACTAGTCTATTAAATCAGAATAAATTAGAAGTGCCATAAGTTTCTCTTCAAAAATGTGCAATGAAAACAATAACTTGGTGATAATATGTTATAATCTACTATAGTAACAAATAATAAATATATATATTATTGGCGAAGTGTGTTTTTGTTGTATAATGTATAATCATATTCCCTGAATGGTACATCATAAGTTAGAAGACCCTGGTCACGAGCCCTCTCAATAGCAACAAGCAACTCTTTGTGTTTCTTTTGACAAAGGCCAGTTTTGAATGCATCTAATATCTGAAACAATATAATGTATGATCAGTTAAAGTGTGCAATTACTTAAAGTACCTAGTGGGCGTCTGCTCTTTATCTAGTTAGTTTGAATATTAACAGATGTTATAACACCACCTACTCACAGAAGATAGGAGAGTGAGACACTTTTATCTAATATTCCACTGTATACTCATGAACACAGTGCACTCACTGTATACTGTGAGAATATACCTGTAATGAGTATATATTTGAATTTGACAGTTCAAAAATTGATACCTGAGAGTCTATAAGTCTATATGGGTGTTTCTCTGTAAACTGGGCAACTATTTCAAAAAATCTGTCTATGCAACTTTTTTGATAATATATCAAATAAAGTCTAATAATAATAAACGGCAGATGAACCATAAATATTTCAATTAGAAAATATTGAGTATTTTCCGCAAAATCGATACAGGGGTCTGTGTATATAAATAAAAAATACCTTAGAACCGAAATTAAAACTTTTACTGTATTCATCAAAACTAAATGTTTGTCTTAATTAATTTATGTCTCAGTATCATAATCTTCTCTTATTTTTTTTTATTTTCTAATTATTTCAGCAACTTTAGGTGTTGACATTTGAGATGACTTTGATATGACAGAATCAGGAGTATTTTCTTTTGTATACACCAATTAGTAATATTTGCCAATACTATTTTCTGTGTCAACCTTTACTTGTCCTATTTAGGATCAGGGGGCTGTTGTCAGAGGACTGTTTAATTTGATTTCATTGAGAAGTACAATCACAAAATGTAATTGAACTATGTTACGCTTTTATAATTATATACAAAATATGTATTAATATGTATACTTTTTTTATATGATATTGACCCGAGACATTGAGTTGCCCAGTTTACAGAGAAATGCCCATATATTAAATAATTAATGTAAAAACTGATACAATTACATCCACTTTGACAGGTCCGGCCAGGTAATCTGTACTTTGACTAGTTTGCAAATAGTTTTGACTAGACAGTGACTACTGTGCTCTTTATGCACATTAGTGGTAACATTATATAGATTATGTATTAGTTAGTTATACACCTACCTACTAGCTGCCCGCCCCGGCTTCGCAATGGGTAAGAACCATCCTCATACTTTAAGGAATATTCTAAAAAAATAATTAGCAAAATCGGTTCAGCTGTTCTCGAGATTTACGCTTAGCAACACATTCAGCAGTTCATTTTTATATTATAGAGACAGATATAGATATATAAGAAACAAGAGAAGCTAAGATTATTTTAACTTTATGAGTATAATTTACTACCTAGTCTATCAATAGATGTCAATACTGATGGAATGTATTCAACATTGCAGGCTTGTAGCTCAGCACATGAAATTAAATCAGTTTTGTAGTGCAGTACTGCATATGTTTCATTTATGGTGTTAGACATTACTGACTCTATGATTTTTAGAACAGTATATAAATATATATATGGACAGCATTTTTATAATTATATCAAAAACATGAAGCTGTGAGAAATGCTTGCTCATATATATACAGGTTGCAGTTTTGTAAATACCCTTATTTGACGAACTTGGTGGTCCAATGGTTAGCAATAGCCACTTTGACTCCGAGTTCGCGGGTTCGATTCCCGCACAAGACAAACATTTGTGTGCATGAACATGTCTGTTTGTCTTGGTATGGGTGTTTTCTATGTATTTTATGTATGTATTTACAAAAAAAATGTATATAAGTACATTTATCAGTTGTCTAGTACCCATAACACAAGCTTTGCGCTTAATTTGGGACTAGATGGTGCTGTGTAAATTGTGCAGAAATATTTATTTATTTATTTATTACCTTGACTTTTGACATAACAGCGATAAGCAGTCATGCTTCATACTACTTAGTATTTTTATAAGCTTCGATGTGTAGAGGTACAGCAGCTCTCACTCACTGTACCAAAGGACAGGCAGCATGTGAGCCGTAGCAGCTACAAATGCGAGTTGACAAACTAGCCTTTGAAAATGCTTTCAAGAAGTTTTTTGATAAGCAAGCGTAGTGGCTGCTCTTTGCGTGACACCAGAGAGGTACCATTACTCGAGAAAAAGGTAAATTATAGAACACAGGAGTCACTATTATGCCCTGTCACTACTACACAAAGAGTTCTTATGGTGGTTCATTAAGGATTTGTGCGATAGCACTTAACTAGCCGCAATGTGTAGTTGTAGAAATAAGCACGAAATCGTGTCAATTTACAGGCCTTACCTGACCAGTGTACTGAGATACAAATTGTTCTAATAATTTGGTATTCTTGTGATCCAAAACCAGGTACTCATCACGGCAAATAGGACAGGGATTTCCCGTAGAAATGACTCCATTTCTAACACAAGACTTTCTGGTTTTTCTTGGAGCAAAGCCGCCTTTGTGATTACGTCGATATAAAAGCCAGACCGGATTATCACCATATGTATGTTTATATGCTTTACTTTCTAAATATTTCATACTCGTTTCTACAGGAATAAGTTTAGTTCTGTCTTTAGTGGGATCAATTTCTTTTTGCTCCTGTTCAACCGATCCATCAACTTGGTTTGTGTAAAAACGTGCACTTGTTCTTATATCGACCAATATAATTTTATGAATCAATGATCGTAAGTTATTAGAAAGTGCCATATTCTGCTTTTAAAACAACAGGCTCAATCAAAATAATTTATATCACAACTTTATTTTTTTACTCAAATTATTTCAGGTTCAGAAATTCAGAATGAAATGAATCAATTTAAAAATTTAATGGAAATAATTGACAGCACTGTCAGGAATGACATCAAACCAGTACCATTATTTTCGATTCTTTGTTTAAATTTGGCAATCACTCTTCAGTCGAAAATTATTTTTGCCATTATTCTAGTTTAGAAACGGGAGTAGCGCTTAAGTATGCGCTATATGAAACGTAACTAGAAGCTGCGTTTTCTCTTGGTGTTCTGAACGAGCATTCGCTCAGAATATTTACTCTAAGAAAAATTACTGTTGTTCGTTCGGCCGACATCCATCTTTACTTGTTCTGAACGAATGCTCAGAACAAATGATTAGAGATGGTACTGGAATCAAATTTTATTCAAATGATTCGAATCAATGTGATCGAAACGCGTTTTGAATGTGGTTTTATGTTGATTTTGTTTTTTTTATTCCGATTTATTAATATGTGGCACGCTTTCAATAAGGCTGAGACTGAGACATATTCTTTTAAATTATAATGAAGCATTAACCAGTTTCATTCGGTTTCATCTGAAGATACAATCCAAATCCCTCTCACTATTCAAAAAGAAACTGCAATTCCATATTGTCAGAAGAGACTAGAGATGAGCAGCGGGTAAATACCCGGAAGGTATAAATGGCACAGACATTCAATACTTTGAGTATTAAATCCACTTTACTTTGTGGATTAATACTCAAAGCCCGCTAACAGTCACGTGACCGCTTGTGACTTCATTTCACAACGCGTCGCGCGGGCCATGGCTTGCTTAGTACTAGGATTGACATTCTAATCATAGTATTTAATTAATTGTTATAGTAATTAAAATTTAAAATAAATTGATAATATAATTAAATAAAATTAAATAAATTTAATTTATAATAAATTTAATTAATTATTGTGTATCTCTTTTCAATCACGGGTCAAACCCGGTCATTTGATAGGCGTGCGCGGGGATATGGATCCAACGCGTAGAGTTTGAGAAGTTTATTGTAATGTTGTACGCCCGCCGTGACCCGCTCCAGGATATGTCAATGGAACGACATACCCATGAGCAGGTCTCGGCAGGCGTTGAGACTATTGCGAAGTGTGATGGAAAATAAATGGGCTATGGAGATGAGATCTGGGTGAACTTAATACCGGGCTATTACAGAAGAGGGACGGACGCCTGCCATAACTGCTTTTATTGCTAGTTATTTGCGGCAGGCGGTGGCTTGCCACTCACTAGATGGGCCCCCGAAATGCCAGGAAAACGGCCGGGGGCAACACCGGTGTGAGTGACTCAGGGATGTCGAGAGGTGTGCTGCGCTTTCTCCGAAGTTACTCGAGGCGTGATGCCCTTTAACACTTCCACCCCTGGAGCATATAGCTCTAGCGGCTCCTCTCTGGACGGCCAATGAAGGCAAGCCAGAGCTGAGAGTCCTGCGGGCCTTCTTGTGTTTACACTCCGACCGATGAAGACACGTCGGATACGAAGGCCCTGACCGACTCTCTGGAGACTCGGGTCCGTGGTGTCGCTACTCACACAACAGCTCGCCACACAATCTGCCCTGCGGACTAATTATTATTATTATAGTATTTGATTAATTATTTAATTGTAATTATAGTATTTAGGTATAATTTCAACGGCACGGGCGCGCGACCTCGAGCGGACTGAGTGAGCCAGACTGAGCGTATTGTGCGATGACATCACACGGTAACCGGCAGCCCGCGTCGTACGGTTACAACTTGTTTTACTTCTAAATCGGAAACTAATTCACATATCGAAGTAATTCTTTCACTAGTATTTTTTATTTTTGACAGAGAATATGGAGTGCTAATAATCAAAATTAGTTAACATTCTTCATTTCAACTATATTGAATGTCTGTGGTATAAACGGGGAAATTGGGTAAATACCCGTTTACACGGTATTTATCCAATGAACGGTAATAACTATTTACAGTTCTTTCAGGCTTACAATTGCTGTGTTCATAAAAGTATAGCTTATAGAAGTGACATAGTTAAATTATGTAAAAAAAATACTAAAGATTTTTCTTTCGACAAATTATCAATAAAAAAAAAGACGTGTGGCACTCGGGGACTGCCGCGGTAAAGCTATTGCATAGCATTTTGTATCAACTTATGCAATTATAATTTTATTTATTTATTTTATTCATGCAGTATTGCTTTTTCTTTGATATTAATTCAAGTTACACTTTTTGAGCGTGGTGACCGTTAAGAAAGCAAATTTTTCTATTATTAAATAAATAAAACGAGTTTCGTAGAGTTGTACAATACGTCTAATAGCACGCACACAACGCCGTGTTGAAGACTGCCGAACTGAAACGACGTTAGACGATGCACGGCCTTCAAGCCACACCTCCTTGCCCGTCGGAGTGGGGAGCGTGAGGTTTTTTCGTTACGGAATTTCTGGATTCGGTCCCCGCGCTCAAGGCCCGCGATAGAAGCTATGCAATAGCTTAAAAATATTACCCTATAACACAGCCTCACCCCGCGTGAACACAGTATTCGAGTGAAAAGTATCATAAAATTCAGAATATGTTTTACAGGTTTGTCAAAATTATATTTATACCACTAGAATGGTAAACAAGCATACGACCTGCCTGATGGTAAGCAGTTATCGGAACCTATGGAGATTACGTCACCAGAGGTATTATTCGGCCGTTACCGACCCTTTCGAATAAAGTCCGTTCAGCCTACTACGCGTGAAAAAGTAACATCCATCTATTAATTTCAGGTTCAAGATCATTTTTAAATCCACAGGAATGAGATGGATATTAAAAGATTGAGTCACGGCGAAGCGTGGACTGGCAACTAGTAACGAATGTATATTTATACTCCATAAAAGATAGCTTGATCTCTGTGACATATGTCAGACTGACAATTTTTGGGTTGTCTGGATATAAAAAAATGTCGATAGTAATTATCGACGTTTCTTACTATTTATCTAACTAATTTAATATAAAATTGGGTTTAATTTAAATTACAAACATTCATGACCTTTGAGCCAAACGAGGCGTCTTCTCTCGAAACCCAAAGTTGTCGGATGTCGGAATGTTACATGAGGTGTGAAATTGGATTTTAATTACTCACTATTATTTTTGATCAAGTATGCACGTCATGTAAATTATGTTAGGATTACTTATGATATTAAAATATACAGTAAAATTAAATGACAAATTATTTTAAAATTAAATTTTATTTAATAAAGATCGATAATTTATAGTCGGTGGTCACGATGATTCATCGTCCATCACTAATGACGTCGGCATGTCCATAAAGTATGAAATTGACAGGTACTGTCTTACCACATCTTACTACTTAATAAATTCAGTACTTCATAGGCGTGATTTTACTGACAGCTGTCACAGAGATCAAGGAGTTTATGAATACCGTTACAGGTTTAGTTCTGACAGTAAATTGCTGAGTACTGTTGACAATCGACTTTTACGATGTCCCTAAATATTAGCTACAAAAACACAAAAGTCCATAAGCTTTGAGTATTAATCGACTGGAGATGCCATATGCGGGCGACCCCCTCCGGCAAAGTACATTGGTCAACTGGTCATAATACACGTTATATAAAACTACTTAAAGTCGCTTCACCGTCATTTTGCATCGCTCCGTGTCGCGTGACGTTTCTCTCGAAAAATGGTGAGTTGTGCAGTATTATCGTGCAAAAGGCGATCTGATAGCTTAAATTCGCAACAAGATCGCGTTTTCTATCATAGGTAAGTATTTTTACTAATATTAAATGTGTATTAAAGTACAATCTCCATTTAAAGTAAAAACCGTTGCGATACGTAAACGACAGAGAAATGTAAACATGAATACAGTGGTACAGGGGCGAATCGGCTTTAGGGATGTGACAAAGTCAAAAAAGCGATTCAACATTTGAATGAATCATTCACTCATTCAATTACTGCAGTTCGTATAATAGTCAGATTTTTTCTTTGAGTATAAATCGACTGGAGATGCCATAACGAAACTCTTCGAACTAATTTTTTCACCATTTTTAGCGGGGGGCGAGGTAAACACGTACAGCACACCACCAAAAGATGTAATTAACTCGCAATAACAAATTGTGCTGTTGCGATAAACGCACACTACAAAAAAAATCAACACATCAAAAATTACACGCCCACAGACACAGTTTTCATGTAACTATGCAGCACACATACGAAAAAGTTAGTGATGGGGCACATCTGAAGAAATCAGTTTGATGAATGAACTGAATTGTCTTATACTAATAGGTAGGGGAAAAAGTCTTTTCGCATTATAGTATGTATGAACTTGTAATAAAATCTCTTTGGTTATACCATTTGTATCTAGCAGGTTTTGATATCTTTAAAAAGTTAAAATTTTAAAAAAGATAATTCCAAATTCAAATTAGGTAAATGTGTGATTTTCATTTGTTTTGACGTGACAACGTCTTATAAATTGGTTAGCCGGGTGACACTTCAAGAAACTGGGTCACGTTATGCGCTTACAATGAGAGCGAGTGAAAGGCGCGTGCCTCTCACTCGCTCTCATTGTAAGCGTGTCGTGGACGCATGTCCCTTCTAAGAGCGAGAGAGACAGACATAAAAAGTGAAAGGCATGCGTCCCTTCCACTCGAAAACATTTTACCACTCAAAGTCGTTGTCACGTAAAACTTTCGCCCGTATACCGACTTTACAGGCAACCAATTTTTTTTTTACTGTCAAGATGAGTGAATCTAATGAAGAAATTCGATACATTTTAAAATTTTACTACAAAAAAGGTAAAGATTCAACGCAAGCTGCGAAAAAATTTGTGACGTTTATGGACCTAGTGCAGTGTCTGTGAGAGTAGCACAAATTTGGTTTAAGCGTTTTCAATCAGGAAATTTTGATGTGAAAGATGCACGTCGCTCTGGTCGCCCTGTTACGGATAAAATGGATGCCATTTTTGAAAAAGTGAAGCAAGATCGGCATATCAGTAGTTACGACGTAGCTGAAGAATTAGGAATTGACCACAAAACAGTTTTGGCGCATTTGAAAAAAGCTGGGTACACTAGAAAGCTCGATATTTGGGTGCCTCACGATCTCACTGAAAGAAACTTAATGAACCGTGTACTCATTTGCGATTCTTTACTACGACGTAATGAAAGCGAACCGTTTTTGAAGAAGCTTATAACTGGTGATGAAAAGTGGATCACGTACGACAAGAACGTGCGAAAAAGGTCGTGGTCAAAGGCCGGTCAGGCTTCACAGACTCTGGCAAAACCCGGGTTAACCCGCAACAAGGTGATGCTGTGTGTATGGTGGGATTGGAAGGGCATTATTCATTATGAGCTGTTACCGCCAGGCAGGACTATCGATTCTGAACTCTACTGTGAACAACTGATGAGATTAAAGCAAAAAGTTGAGAGAAAGCGGCCGGAATTAATTAACAGAAGGGGTGTGATTTTTCATCATGATAACGCTAGACCTCACACATCTTTAGCCACTCAGCAAAAATTAAGAGAGTTTGACTGGGAGGTGTTAATGCATCCGCCGTATAGTCCTGACCTTGCACCTTCTGATTTCCACCTGTTTCGGTCTCTTCAGAATTCTTTAGGCAATGTCAGGTTAACATCACGAGAAGACTGCCAAAACCACTTGTCGTGGTTTTTTGAACAGAAGTCCCAAAATTTCTATAGTAATGGGATCATGTCTCTACCTACAAGATGGTAAAAAGTTATCGAACAAAATGGCACCTACATACTTTAGTTAGATGTAAATAAACTTTATTAAAAAATGTTTTGAATTTTCATATAAAATACGAAAAGACTTTTTCCCCAACCTAATATTTATTATAAAATTGTAAAAGTGAAAATACTGTACATTAAAGCTATTATTCAAAAAATATGTTTGTTTGTATGTATGTCTGTCTGTATTTATGTGTCTTTGTGTCATTAGCACTCTCGTGCAGCTAAACTGTGGTATGAACTGTCGCCCGCGGTTTTACCGGGCTGATACAACCACTGTCATCTATTATACGAGTACGCTGGACTACGTACGTACTTGTAGTATAGAGGTCAGTGGAAACAACCTTCAAGAAAAGAGCGTACGCCCATCTAAAAACCCAGCTACGCACTTGTATCCCTTCATACAGTTGCTTAAATAATTTCTTATCCTTTATTTGATTTTATTTGACAAAACCCTGTTTGAGAACATGAAATATTGTCAATTGATTTTTTAACAGATATCCTTATTTAATATTTTAAATGTGAACATCCAAAGATCCAAATGATGTTTAGATCTTTGGTTGTTACTCAATCACGCAATAACGGCTAAACGCATTTAGATGAAATTTGGTATGGAGATAGTTTGAGTCCCGGGGAATAGCATAGGATACTTTTCTAACGCAGGTGAAGCCGCGGGGCGTAGCTAGTATTACATAAAGTACATTGGTATTTGTAAGAACCTATGTATATGAAATTATATTATAATAAGTAAGGGTCATCTGTCCCCACATATAAAGTTATTTAAACATATGAATGAGCAAAGGGAAAGCAATAAAACAAATTGTTAATTTAATTAGAATGGCCACATATTTATTTAAATTAAATTCTCATGTAGGGATTTCTAAAACCCGATTAAGACGGTTTTCATTAATTAGTATTTTTATTGATTTTTAAAATGAATAAGTTTATTGTATACGTGACGAATACATTTCTTGGGGTCTACTTTTTTTTTACAAATTTTGAAATGGATTTGTGGGGCAAAAATGGAGCAATATTTAAATTTTTATCCTTCATTTGATTTTATCGGAAAAATACCCGGGTCTAAAAATTAAATGTATACCTACTACATATATTGAAGTAGTCAAAGATTTAAGAAAAACAAAGAAATACTGACTCACCAAACAAGGACTGAGTCGCAAAGAAGGTATTGCACATTCAATCAATGTCTTTCTGTTATTAGCATTTTTGTAGCTTTCCGGAGTAAAGTCATAATAAAAATAGAGAAGTAGTACAACTCAAGCCCCGAGCGGGAGATAATAGCCTAAACACGTAGGGCTGTCGCTTAATAGTTTATTCAACCGTCAAAAATACTTAGTCAATCTCTGTTATACAAAATTAAGTAAGGTACAAAATACAGAATTAAGTAGGGTAAGTGTTAGGGATCTGTAACAAAAAGCCGGATTCGGTCACGAAGGGTTCCGTTCCAAAAACGTCACACAATCACGTTTGTTGTATGGGAGCCCCCCTTAAATATTAATTTTATTCTGTTTTTAGTATTTGTTATTATAGCGCCAACAGAAATACATCATTTGTGAAAATTTTAACTGTCTAGCTACCACGTTTCATGAGATACTTACAGCCCTTGGTGACAGACGGACAGACAGACGGACACCGGAGTCTTAGTAATAGGGTCCCGTTTTTACCCTTTGGGTGTGGAAATCTAAAAAGAATAAAAATAATTATTTTTGTACATACACCAGGAGTGACTGGAATTTTTTCATTACCTACATTTTAATGCATGCTTACTCAGTGACAAACGAGCAGACAGCCCATCTGATGGTGAGCGGTAACTGTCGCCCATAACATCCACGATTCACGCATTCAAGCTGTTGGCAACAAAAATGCAGAATCGCAGGTGCGTTGTCCTTCAAACCGGAACACAAAACACAACAATCTATTTTTACTATGATAAAGTGCTCCGAACAGATAACACTTATATGTGTAGGTTTCCAAGAATCATTTTCGTCATTACAAAATTTTCTCCATATTTCTTTTATATAAGGATCTTTTGGAAATCTAAAAGGAAATACAATTATATTAAATAAAGCCTATGAATAATAGTATCTGTATAACGTATACACTCATAGTCCCACACTAAATGTATTGCTTTTACCTACTTTTTTTTAGCCAACAATTCTTTTCATTTTCAGACAAAATTTCAACATCGTATGTCCAGAGAAAGGTAATTTTTCTAATTCACCTTACAAGATTTAAATGTAACATACATCTATACCTACTATTTAATACAATATCTAATAAAAATCTGACTATTATACGAACTGCAGTAATTGAATGAGTGAATGATTCATTCAAATGTTGAATCGCTTTTTTGACTTTGTCACATCCCTAAAGCCTGTACCACTGTATTCATGTTTACATTTCTCTGTCGTTTACGTATCGCAACGGTTTTTACTTTAAATGGAGATTGTACTTTAATACACATTTAATAGTTAGTAAAAATACTTACCTATGATAGAAAACGCGATCTTGTTGCGAATTTAAGCTATCAGATCGTCTTTTGCACGATAATACTGCACAACTCACCATTTTTCGAGAGAAAAATCACGCGACACGGAGCGATGCAAAATGACGGTGAAGCGACTTTAAGTAGTTTTATATAACGTGTATGACCAGTTGACCAATGTACTTTGCCGGAGGGGATCGCCCGCGTATGGCATCTCCAGTCGATTTATACTCAAAGGATTTTTTATTAGATATTGTATTATATAGTAGGTATAGATGTATGTTACATTTAAATCTTGTAAGGTGAATTAGAAAAATTACCTTTCTCAGGATATATGATGTTGAAATTTTGTCTGAAAATGAAAAGAATTGTTGGCTAAAAAAAGTAGGTAAAAGCAATACATTTAGTGTAGGACTATGAGTGTATACGTTATACAGATACTATTATTTATAGGCTTTATTTAATATAATTGTATTTCCTTTTAGATTTCCAAAAGATCCCTATATAAAAGAAAAATGGAGAAAATTTTGTAATGACGAAAATGATTCTTGGTAACCTACACATACAAGTGTTATCTGTTCGGAGCACTTTACCATAGTAAATTTTTATTATGACTTTACTCTGGAAAGCTACAAAAATGCAAATAACAGAAAGACAATGTCTTTCCGTTATTAGCATTTTGGATTTTGGAGTATACCCTTCGGGGCACTATGGAGCCAGGGACTTAGAAAAATTTTCGTTTTTTTTTTATTTTCATATTTTTATAAGCGCACATTAAAGATCACATCAAATAGATCATTTCCGCCGCCCCGAAAGCTACCCACTGACGCTTAAATCTTTGACTACTTCAATATATGTAGTAGGTATACATTTAATTTTTAAACCCGGGTATTTTTCCGATAAAATCAAATGAAGGATTTTTGCCCCACAAATCCATTTCAAAATTTGTAAAAAAAAAGTAGACCCGAAGAAATGTATTCGTCACGTATACAATAAACTTATTCATTTTAAAAATCAATAAAAATACTAATTAATGAAAACCGTCTTAATCGGGTTTTAGAAATCCCTACATGAGAATTTAATTTAAATAAATATGTGGCCATTCTAATTAAATTAACAATTTGTTTTATTGCTTTCCCTTTTCTCATTCATATGTTTAAATAACTTTATATGTGGGGACAGATGACCCTTACTTATTAGCATATAATTTCATATACATAGGTTCTTACAAATACCAATCTACTTTATATAATACTAGCTACGCCCCGCGGCTTCACCTGCGTTAGAAAAGTATCTTATGCTATTCCCCGGGACTCAAACTATATCCATAGCAAATTTCATCTAAATCCGTTTAGCCGTTATTGCGTGATTGAGTAACAACCAAAGATCTAAACATCCAAACGAAGATGTTTGGATCTTTGGATGTTCACATTTATAATATTAATTATGGATATCTGTTAAAAAATCAATTGACAATATTTCATGATAAAAAATCAATTAACAGGATTTTGTCCGATAAAATCAAATAAAGGATAAGAAATTATTTAAGCAACTGTATGAAGGGATACAAGTGCGTAGCTGGGTTTTTAGACGGGCGTACGCTCTTTTCTTGAAGGTTGTTTCCACTGACTACAAGTACGTACGTAGTCCAGCGTACTCGTATAATAGAAGACAGTGGTTGTATCAGCCCGGAAAAACCGCGGGCGACAGTTCATACCAGTTTAGCTGCACGAGAGTGCTAATGACACAAAGACACATAAATACAGACAGATATACATACAAACAAACATATTTTTTGAATAGTATCTTTAATGTACAGTATTTTCACTTTTACAATTTTATATTAAATAGTATAAGACAATTCAGTTCATTCATCAAACTGATTTGACTCATTCTTCAGATGTGCCCCATCACTAACTTTTTCGTATGTGTGCTGCATAGTTACATGAAAACTGTGTCTGTGGGCGTGTAATTTTTGATGTGTTGATTTTTTTTGTAGTGTGCGTTTATCGCAACAGCAAAATTTGTGCTTGCGAGTTAATTACATCTTTTGGTGGTGTGCTGTACGTGTTTACCTCGCCCCCCGCTAAAAGTGGTGAAAAAATTTGTTCGAAGAGTTTCGTTATGGCATCTCCAGTCGATTAATACTCAAAGGTCCATAAGACATGATCGAATCTACGTTTACCTCTTACCCGAATCAGTTACTTCGGGACAGTTTCAATTAATTAGTCAATGCTAATCCAGCTTTCAGGAAACCACTACAGTTATAGACGATAATTATACATACTTTCTGCGTAGCTGCTGTGCCTGTTGAGGTTTTCCCAGGAGAGTACAGCATGAGGTTCTTCAAAAAGTGCTTGAATAAGTTTACAGGGTTGACACCAGAGACATCACATGCGCATTGCATGTGATGTCTCTGGTGTTATAGGCATCTATAGGCTATTTTAACTGCATTCCATCAGGCGGGCTGTATGTCAACCCGCCGTAAAGGCGCGTTTTTTCTTAGTATTCTGGAACGTATTTGTAAATATATTTAACGAATGCACAGAGCAAATGTTTTGAGAAAATGCTCAGAGTAAATGTTCTTAGCGAATACCAAGAGAAATCGCGGCTTAAAAACTTTAAAAACTCGGAGCAAATCTTCTGAGCGAGCGAATGCTTGTTCAAAACACCAAGTGAAATCGCGGCTTCAAAATTTCTAAAAGAATCGTATCCAGATCCAGAGAACTATTATTAATAAAAGACGATGATTTTTAAAATTTAACTGAATCGCGATTGAAAGTAATTTAAAATTTCTTCAAGAATCAAATCAAGTTTTGTGATTGTTCTTGTATGTTGTTTATAATAAATCACTTCATCGGAAAATTGCTTAATGTTAAATGTTTTTTCTATAAACAATGTCTGACGTGATTGGAGAACTGATAGCTCAGTAAGCATGTTATTTTTTTACATAAAGTCTGTATTTGAGACCAATTAGATAGAACAGCAAAGTGAACATAGCTTCACATTTATTGATTTAAGATAAAAACATTTTTAGATATATTCTGTGGGGTCTTCCCTAGCCGGCCTGCCCATAAGTAGATACGCTATGCCTTCCCTACCCCTTTTTCGCGAGAGCGTCGTTAGTCTTTCAGCAGGATGTACCACGTGCAGGTGAAGTTTGCTTTGACTCGAAGATGGAAGGTGGAATAATGAACATATATAAAACAAAGAAGGCAAGGAATCGTTAACTATATATAGTATTGTTAGGCCACTTGATTTGATACCTCTAGCATGTAGACCAGATAAAATATGGGAATCACATTGAGTTGGTCTGCCTGAATGATGGTGCATTTGGTATACAGCCATTGAAACACATAGTGTAATTTAATGAACTAAATATCAGTAGGCCAGCTGATTCAAGGATAAAAATATGTATAGTAGCTATATGCAGTCTAATAACTGGCATGATTCCCTGGTGCATTCAGTAGAAATTAATAGATAGAATATGCTTTATTTTCACAATAAAAACTACAGAGAATATAATTTAAAACTAATTAAATTAATGTTGAATTGATGTTAATTAAAAAAAAATATATATATATGTTCAAAGGTATGAGAATGTAAACAGCATACTAGCGTCAAGATTGAAAAAATGGTTGCTTGTAAACAGAGTTAAAATTATAAACTTTACTCTGTGACTTTCATCGAGAGCACTATATAATTATGTTTAGTTCAAATGCCCAAAACCGGGGAGAAGAAGTGCAAGTGCAAGTGTGAAGCTTATAAATCTGACATTCATATCACTTTATTTTTTTAAATAAAGGAATTTAATCTTTCTTTATCCTAACTTATAAAGTATTTTTGGGTCATTTAGTACATACTTGCAACGTTCTTGTTTAATATAATTATCACATATTAACACTTTACGGGACAGAAGACTGAATTCAAATTTCAGAGGTTGTTGCTACGACTTTCCATACAAAAAACCACTTCATCTATAGCCGTACTTATCAAAATAAATAGTATCATACCAAACTACGTCAGTAACCACGGGCATCACCGCTATACAGATACAATGACACTGTTATTATAAGTAGCAAAGTCAAGATGGTCTTTTCTAGTCGGCGCGACACTGACTTGGTGATTCTATGAATTCTCTAGGCAAACTAAGCCGTAGTGTCACTATAACACTTTTTCATGTTTCTATGCCATGTAGAAATGTATATATTTTCGATCTTAGATTTGACAGTACAAAGAATTGATACTTGTAGGTAGACAGTAAATCTTGTTCTTTACAATGATAATAAGAGCATAGCATGGTAAGCACCGGTGTGCATTATACACCATTTTTGCATTATACACCATTTTTTGTTGTTACTGCAATACCCGTACTGTCAAACTACTGTTTTGTCATGCTGCGGCTACACTACCTTACCGTCTACCGGGCTGTTACCGCCATAATTGTGGCATTAAATTACCGTTTAAATTACTGCGTGAAGTGGTGTGGTTACACTAGAGTTTACCGAGATATGTCAATAAATTAGGCGGTAAAAATATCATTTTTCAAGATGGCGGTTGAAGCTGCAGCTGTTATATTTATTTAGATGGTTTCGGTCTTTTTTCTCCTTTAAATCATCATTGTACACCGCGATTTTTATCGAGGTATACCCGACCGAAAGCCCATAAAAAGATACGGTTCGCATTGGAATAATTCCAAAACTCAAGCTTTTTTCATTTGACCACTCCATGTCGGTCGATACGTGCGTCGCCGTTGAGCTCATGTTGCACACTGGACAAACGGTAGTGTGACCACAAACGCATTATTTACTGCGGTAATTCTCTTTGATGTGCGAAAAAAGACCGCCGCCGGAGCTATTGTCTACCGTCATTTGCCATATTGATTGGCATTGTAAAATTATGGCCATAAATCGTGGTTACACCTAGGCGTTGTTAAAATTATGGCATTAATATTGGCATATCACGGTACTGTAGCCGCAGCATCAGAGCACTGGTATTGCGGTTACTGTCCTGTAAAGTGTTAACAATATAATAGTGCCCGTTAACAATATAATAGTGCCCGCTTTTAACAATAACTCACAACATAACTAAACAACATTTAAATTGTAGTTTATGGGACTTAAGTTTTATATTATATTTTCTACAGAACTTATTTATGTACCTACTAAAATTTACTTTTTTTTTCAATGGCAGAGGTAGTGTGCCTACTAAAACTCTTTAATTTACTTAAAAAATAAAATTTCACCAGGTTAAAAAGTGTTTAGAGATTCATAAAATACTTTGAGTCTGTTATGTATGTTGCCTTTTGCTAATATGTACTTGGGTTTTTTTTCAATGGCTTACAATTTTTCTTATATGTACATTTTTTTTCTTTTCTGTTATTGATTTACAGTCGAAATCTACTATAAGAAGATGTACGAGTATGTGTGTTTTTATTGTGTTGAGTGCATTATCTTGTGAGAGTGAAAAATTTAAACCTTTAACATAACATTATTTAATATAACATTAATTAGCTGTTTGGGTAGTCATATAGGTTAAGGGTTATCTCAAATTGCGCCTTTGCTCGCTCACGTAATTTGATTTACAGAGTTCAAATTGATGTCGTGGTTTCTATAGATATTAATAAGAAACACCTCGTCTTTTAAAAAAATACTAGACATTGTTTAAAAAGTCTAACTGAATAAACTAACAAGATTTTTTTACTTTCATATAAATTTGCAGACAAAAAAAAGTTAACACATCCAAAATTTCAAAAAGTCACAAATACTTTCTCTCATTTAAGTCCTGGCAAATAAAATAAGAACACCTGTATACAATCATAATTAGAACATCATTTTGATAATGTAATATTTGTAAATCATAAGTAAAACAATTTATTTTTACGATTTTTAGGGCTCTGCATCTGTAGCTGACAAGGAACCATGTAAAATCAACACTCTATCTTTTACATCTTCACCAGATTGGCCGAGCGTTGATGATTAGCTAGGCTACTTTGTCCGAAAATATTGACAGCGCCCCCTTTCCTCCCTGGCTTTTCCCCTTCAGGCACAGAATAATATTGCATCAGGGGAGAATTTCGAAAAGATCCTTCTTAAATGAAGACTACTTATTATGTAACATGTACCTATACAGTATATCTATCCAAATATGACATTTTATTCTTAGTACTATGAGCTCTGTGATGATTTGCATCCCATGATTTCGTTCACGTGCATTTTGAACAAATTTTCATGATTTCTGCATAATTAGTTTCTTCTCTACCTCTTTCAAAATTCACATCCTCGCCTAGGTGTGACTTGGAACCACGACCTCGATTATCGGTCGAATGCTCTTCTATCTGAGCTACAAGGTTTGTTGTAATGGTGACGAATTTGTCCATTCCTATTTATTACTGTAAAGTCACTACAATTTTTATTTTTATTTTGTAATAGTTTTTTGACGTCTTTCCAGAAAAGGGCTACATGAGATCTTTTTGAACATTTTCCCTTCACACTGTTATTTAACGGTACTGCACACATCGATATTCTGTGATAAAACACAAATAGTAACGCAGTTCGAGGTTTTTAACCAGCAATCGTCTTTTGCACACTCTTTGTATGGCTATGAGTGGCTGCGCTCGGACGGTAGCTAATGTGGCTAATGATCAATTTCGTCCACACAGAGCGAGCGGCTAACATTTTCTCATACTTTGGAAATACAACGGTGATTATTTCGATATTATTTTCCTTTATGAATATTACACAGATTTACACGTGTTAACTAGCGCAACCACTGATCTATCATCTAAATTGGCATTATAACACAGGGAAAGTGTTATCTATTGTCACAGGACCGAGCCGTGCTCATCGTTTTTTAAGGTAAAACGAATTTTCCCAGATTTGAGACCTAGCTAGATCGATTCCTCGCCCACTTACTTAAACCCCTTTTTTCATCTCATCAAATTGTAAATCGAAATGTGAATGTGAGTTTGTTTGAACTTTCACGCCGAAATTACTCAACTGATCATTATGAAACTTTGTACACATATTCTCAAAGGTATTCACAGGGCATAGGATACTTTTTAACCGACTTCAAAAAAGGAGGAGGTTCTCAATTCAACTGAATGTTTTTTTTTTGTACCTATGTATGTTCTTCGATTATTTCGCGAATTGTGAACCGATTTTCAAAATTATTTTTTTCTTAGAAAGGGTATGATTGCAAGGTGGTCCCATATTCACCAAGTCAGGATCTGACGATGGGATCCCAGGGAAATCAAGGGAAACCCTTAAATTTTATAAGCAGGTATGGTCAAGTTGTATTTTTTTATTTGAAATGGTGTGATTGCGAGGTGTTCCCATATTCACCAAGTTAGGGTTTGATGATGGGATCCCAAAAAAATCGAGGAGAAACCCTTAAATTTGACCTGTGGTTGCCGGCGGAATAGAATTGCGCCACTCCATTGCTCTGCGCTGATTGTCGTACAAGGCGACTAAGGAATCTTGTGTGACGTAATAACTTTTCCGGAGGACGGGTAGCACCTTCTCCCGGGGTATTCCACCATTAAGCTGCACTGCACTCAAAAAAGTAAACGCGGGCCAAGCCGCGATGCTAGTAGGTACTAGGTATAAAACAAAGTTGGGCTAGTTACACCTACACCATTTATAACTCAGAACAGTTGAACCTATATAAGGTCCTAACCTTTTAATTGACAATACTATATGGTTGGCATCTATAGCTTGTATACATCGTATTGTGAATGAAATTTTGCATAAATAAAAATGTTTTTAAAATGATATTATTTTTCTGTATACCAAGAAAAAATATTCTAACGTGCTCCCTTACGCATTTACCATCACGCGTAAGAATGAAATTGTAATAATGACTAGTTAGGTACGACGATACGTATACGACCAAGTACCTGCCACATATGACAGCTACGGTGACGCGTGCGAGCGTTGAACTCTGTTTTTCCCTCTCTTTTTAACTTTTTTATACCACGTCGCGTGGCAGACAAGTATACAGTCCGCCTGATGTGAAGTAGTTATCTTAGAGTGGGTCCAGTGCTGCAGCACCGGTGACACGTCGACCCTCATGGATCTTTTGTGTTCTGCCTAATCCTTTAGTCACTCTCCCCTACTTGTCTGGAGACATGTTCCATGTGAAGTAGTTACCGTAGTCGTATTAACGGTCGCGACGGTAACAACGCTCGCGCGCCCCCGCCAACCCCGCTACCAACGCAGCAACTCCTTTCATTTTTGTGACCTCACTCACTCGCTGGAACACAAGACCCTCAATGGAATTGTAAATTAGCTGCGATGTTCTGTGATGTAGAGGTATTCCCCACTCAGGCAACTTACAAATACGTTTTACCCTACCTCTCTTTCGCCAGAGTCTCTTTCGCTAGTCGGCAGGATGCACCACGTGCAGGCTTTGGATCTAAAGATCGCGGTAAGCCAAACATACCCCTTTACTTTTTTATAGGGCCGCAAGACTCATTGTTGCAAAAGATTCAAAAGAAACATTCAATAACATTAAAATCATAATAACAACTTTGTCAAAAAATTAGTTAGGTACCTAAAATTTCATCTAAACTCAATCGCGCCGTATTTAAATAAAAGAAGTCATCGCCCATATACGAGTTGACGGCATAGGTATGTAGCTAGCTTTCTAACTTCCGTACATACCCCAATAAGTAAAGTAGAGGGCCAGCCGTAACGGCCGATAAATAAATAAATAATAAATAAATAAATATTGTCAGACAAACTACACAGCGCCATCTAGCCCCAAAGTAAGCGAAGCTTGTGTTATGGGTACTAGACAACTGATAAACATACGTAAATACATTTTTTTTTTGTAAATACATACTTATGATACATAGAAAACACCCTGACTAAGACAAACAGACATGTTCATGCACACAAATGTTTGTCCTATGTGGGAATCGAACCCGCGAGCGTTGGTGTCGAAGCCGCGTTATTGACCACTACGCCACCGAGCTCGTCAAATCTGTTGATTTCTCGGAAGTCGATGTCTGTTGATTTCTCGGAAGCACAAGTTCATCGCCCTCACAGCTGTCTTTCATAAGCGAACGGCCATTAGTATCATTATTATCAATGCACTACCAATTACCTACTAGGGTTAAAGCTGATCTTTAGTGCACGTGGTGCAGCCAGCTGATAAACAGACGCGGTTTTGGCAAGATGTAGGGTATATCGAGACCAACGGTACAGTATTTATTTTTTCTTTCGATCTAATGAGGTCTCAATTCAATAGCGTAGATTGAAATGTCGAGAACTCGCAATCGCAGCTGATATGTAGATACGTCAGAGGTACTTGCCATCGGATGCTGACTAAAAAAGTCCAATATTTCCTCCTCAAGACAGCAGGATATCGAGTCCTACCAGCGTCCACCGCAGGTTGGTCGAACCGTCCATGTTCTCGGAAGGGTAAACAGCTGTGAGAATCGTGTTCCTGCTGACACGTGTTCCGAGCCTTCGCTCTAGTAGATTCTACGCTTGCAGAACAATCTCCCCACTATCACTTCACTATCACGGTACGCAATTACCATTGCCAGGTATTCCTGGTTGGTGTAACGTCGGTTTGGCATGGCAAATTTGAACAAATCACACTAAAACTAAAACGTACGAGCAAGAGCACTACGTTGTCGGGCGGTAGCGGCGCCGGCCGGTAATGCAGAAAACACGCGTGCGCTCACAAACTCAGTTTAGCGGCGACTGATTGTCTTTCGCCGTTCGCGCAGCGCGCAAGCATGAATGGTAGGTAGACTGCACATGCGCACATGATACTACCAACATTTGCACTGGTATGAACTCGTGAACAAGGACGGTTTTATGTAAAGATAAAAAAGAACATTTTAAACATGTTTTAATGATAAATAAATTTTGTTATACAAACACTTTTCTTCACTAAAGCGTTCAGTATATGGTATTTATTTGATTAAAATGATAATTTATTTTTTCTTAAAATAAAAAAATAATAATTGCTAGCCGTGAAATTCCATTAGTAATGTGATGTATTTAAGCAATACGCATCCTCAATTCAGTATTGTCAATTAATAAGTTAGGACCTTATATTTATGATCTTTGATGTGTTGTATTTGTCTCCATATTAGCTATCCATATATCAGAAAAAAAAAACTATGATGAAATTGTCTTTAATTCCACTGGAATGAGATGAGACCGGGAAGATCGAGCCACAGCGAGTGGGGGCGAGCCCCTGGTTATTAATAATAAATTTCATCGAAATAATTAGAGTAGATCGCAAGATCGCCGTGACGTATATACCTACACCAGCTGTTACCCGCAGCTTCGCCCGCGAAGTCATTATTTCAATAAACTTTTTTTTCTGTGGGAAAAGATGTTTTTTCGGGATAAAAAGTGCCTATGTCACTGTCTAGACTAAAATCTGCTTTCGTTATATTTCGCTAAAATGTGCTTGACCTCTGATGTACTTTTGACGAGTAGACTAAGTACCTTTATTTATAAATATAACATTTACCGTTTTGGGGTATTTATGAAACACTCGAAAAGGTTTAGGAAAATGAATTAAATATCATTTTATTATTTGGTTACTGAATTCATTTTGATTAATAACAATCTGGAATTAAAATTATTGAGTTAATGTTCTTTACAATTTCATAAATACAATTATTTCTAAGAAATTAAATTAAAAACTAAATTAAAAATAAAAATAAAACTACATATTATCTAAAAAAGATTTATTTGGTTACTTGTAACATATTAATTATGTAAACAATGTCATTATATATTGCATTAGTTTTGTTAACGAGAACGTATGCAGGAAGTAAGGCATAAATCGAAAATTTGGAGCGACCAAAGCAGCTAATGGCGCTGCTTGCCACTTCTATTTCTGTCTGTGTTGTGCAGTCGCAGTGAACAGCATCCGTCGCCGCTCCACACATCTCTCTCTAGCGTAGCTAGTTCTCTCGCTCGTTACTCCTTAACCTTATCCCCTCAGTTATTTTGTTACTGTATTCTATGCCATCGGCTTACGGACTATATGCGATCGTTCCCGAAACGCTCCCGAACTCTCGTCCTACTAATTCAGTATCTTCTAGTGCATTGTGAAACTCAAACGTACTCATTTGCTAATCACCTGTATTTGTTTTTAAAATATTTGTTTCAATTTGTTGTATATCTTCAGACCATTAGTTAGTTGATTAAATGATTACAAGGCTTCATAATATAATGAGGATAATGTTAATTTGTGAACGGAAAACATTTGTTGTTATCTATCAGTCGTAGACGTATATAGCTCAAAGTGTTAGCCAGTGTGCTCTTTTATTCGTTTTGGTACTCTTCTTTTTATTACATGTGTCTAATAACAGTAGTGCCGTACCGTAATTTATTTTGAGGGTTAAAATGGCAACGTTACCAAGAATGCACAGTTCTAAACATGGGAATGGTATACCCTCTCCCTTTAGGTGAGTACAGTGTTTTTCCATAACAGTAGTATCACAAAGTTATAAGCGCAGGGGACACCTTTATAGCCAACGACATAATAATACGATGTCACATTTTATTCTATATGTCAATACTAAATTTTAATTAATAATAGATTCGTAAGTAT
Source organism: Hypsopygia costalis (assembly GCA_937001555.2). Lineage (NCBI taxonomy): Eukaryota > Metazoa > Arthropoda > Insecta > Lepidoptera > Pyralidae > Hypsopygia > Hypsopygia costalis. The sequence goes on from OW443327.2 coordinate 20,637,528, forward strand.
ATAATAGTAATGCGTTATATTTTTAACAATTCCATTATTACCAACAGATTAATGTCATATTATTGTGTATAGGCACAGTATAAGTAATAGTACTAACGTACAGTATGGACACTCTCTGCCGCTCTCACTAGTCGACCTCACCTCCCCTATGGAACCGATTTGGAACCGTTCGCAAGGAATGCCACAACGTACGAATTGACGTCGCTTGTTTTTTATTCTCCATTCAGTTTAAAATAATATGCGAGTATGTAAAAGATGAGAGTTATTTGTGCAGTGGATGGATTTCTCAACACATGGAAAGTAAAAAAAAACAATTTGGATGGATGGATGGATGGACGGACGGACGGACGGACGGATTGATGGATGGATGGATGGTTGGATGGATTGATGGATGGATGGATGGATGGATGGATGGATGGGTGGATGGATGGGTGGATGGGTGGATGGGTGGATGGATGGATGGATGGATGGGTTTGATCATCGGGTAGCATCGACTGCGAGATTTCAGTAGCTTGGGTGGATGATTGGATGGGTGGATGAATGGATGAATGGATGGATGGATGGATGGATGGATGGATAGATGAATGGATATGGATGGATGGATGAACGAGCAAACGAGCATTAGTTGATAAAAAAATGCTATGCAATAGCTTTACCGCGGCAGTCCCCGAGTGTCACACGTTTTTTTTTTCTTCACTACGCCCACCTGATGTGAAGCGGTTACCGTAACCATATTAACGCTCGCAACATTAAATATCGCTCGCGCGCTGCCATCCCCGCTGCCAACGCAGCAACTCCATCCTCTCTGGTGACCTCACTCCAACACTCCTCACAACAACCCTCAAGGATATTGTTATTTGACTGCGGTATTCTGTGAGGTGGTGGTACTTCGTCAGTCGGGCTGCTTAAAAAATACGCTATGTCCTACCTCTCTTTTCGTCAGAGCCTCGTCTGTCAGTCAGCAGGGTGTACCCCGTGCAGGTAAGATTGACTTTGGTTCAAAGATGTTGATGAACCACTTACACCCCCGTACATGTCCGACTAATAATTGAATAATGTCAGCCCTAGAGAACGTCACTCAAACATAGGCACGTGTACAGACGTCATTTGGTTACTACATGCAAAAGCGCCATTTTTGTATGGAGTGGCCGGGGTTTGGTATAGGTTCAAATGTTGTTTACAAACACTACCATGTGACGTCATTAGTAATCTTTTACCACTGCAGTGCACCTGCTATTGTGAATTTGTGTCTAATGAAACGTAAACCGTATGTAGTTTTGGTATTATAATATGTAACATAAGCTGATAAAGGCTATGGTAGACGTAAGCTTGTTTGCAAGTCAAACTGCGCAGAAAAATGGGCATTTGTTTTAACGAGATCATTGTACTGTGCTTATGTGACCCAAGTCGAGTCTCCAACCAGTTTAAGTACATGTCTATATAAGTAAATATAATGTAGTAACTTCTCATTTCACATTGCATTTCATCCATCGCAACATTCATTTGATATCGAACGAACGTCGAGTGCACCGAGTGCACGTAAGTAAGCGTGTCTTGTTCTTGATAAGGCGAATGACATGCAATATTTGTAACTATAAACAATACAATATTTACGGTTATATGAATGAATGAATATTTTTATTGAATTAAGTAACAAAGACTCATGTTGTTAGTAATGCTTATAAAATTTTTATTTATAAATTATTCATTCAAATATTCATTCATTCATTCATTATATTTATATATCATTATTTATAATTGACTTTCACGTATTATTTCGTGTCTGTATATATTTAGGTGTTTATAGTATTCATGATCATCATTGGCTTGTCATTTTCCCATTATTTGGGTCGGTGTCTTTCTTCCATACATACTTATCAGCCGTCATATGTACAGTTACCTCTATCTTACCCATATCATCTCTCATACAATCAATCCAACCACCTCTTTTTTGATCTTCCAAACTTTCATTCAGTCACCTTACCACCTCACCAGCGACTTCCCGTCTCTATATCCTAGGCCAACCTCAAGTGCGCGTGGCGCACTCTGTCGACTAGCTAACGAGGCTGTGGCAACATGAAGCCCAACTGGGGAAGGGGAGTCCTCTACGTCACAGAAGCCCGCAGCAACAACCATGCCCAAGAAATATTGTTTTCCTGCGAGTGAATGAGGTCACCAGAGCTGAGATGTTGCGTTATCATTGGAGTTTACAGCGCGCGTGCAATACTCCTTATATTGTATTCGCTTATAGGCTACGGGCGGATATACGGCTATCATTATTCGGATTGTATAAACATGCGTTTAGTACCCGGCATGGTATAAAAAAATGTAGGCGTCATTTAAGAATGGATTTACCGATATTTTCCTCACCAGGGACAAATTTGATGTGATAAATAAGAAAAAATCTTTTTTTGTTTCAATATAGAACTACTTGAAATTTGATATGCATTTCGACAAATTTTAATGAAATTGAATAAAAGACAATGAAACATATTTCGACATTTTTTTTATCCTCGGGGAAGGAAGTGGGCGCTAACATTCATGCGCTAATATTCGACATATTCGGCGAGAGTAAATTAAAATGCAACATCCCGCCTAATCGTCAACACCCGGTCCAAGTCGCTCATTAAGGAGACGTCAACACCAGCACAATTTCATATGACGAAATCGGCGCGATAGTTTGAAAAATATTGCGAATTAAAAAAAAATACGTCCCCTTAGGAAGGGATTTTTCAAAATTCAACTCGTGATTAAATTTGTACACTATGGAAAATAATAAAAATCTAAATTGGTCAGCAACCGTCTCTGTGACGTACAGCTACCAAACTATTCCCTTTAAAATAATCAGTACCATGTTCTAGTGTATCTCAGGGAGAGTACCCATTGAATTCATTTTAGTAACGTGATATTATTACTTTAATTACAGCACGAGCCCAAGGAAACTTCAGGAGATGACTCTACCACCGCCGGATTGCCATGGTGTGTGAAACTTATTCAAATTCAAAGCAGATGATGCTTTCAGAAATTCAAATTAAAGATTCTCCCTAACTAGACAAGATAGCCTGGACTAGCCTGTGTCCATCCCGGTTGTTTCACATTCAGTGGTCCTACTCTGATTTGAACATCCGATGTTTCGGCCTATGTACCTAGCTAAAACGTTAATTTGTAATTTAAACAACAACTGATGCAGTGCCAAATTAAAAGTTTAAATTCACAGTCCGAATGAAATTCGCATCTGAAAAATAACGATCTTTCGACTCATATTTCAGATTTTCACTTCGTAGTAGGCCTCCAGGTCATGAACCTGTATAAACTGTTTCGGTAATTTAACATTTACTCTTTCGGCACGTTAAGATGGCATCTATGACTTTTGTCTCCTCATGAAGTTTCGTAAAAATTTACAACTGCATTTGAAGGCACAAATTGTGGTTATAATAAATGTGAGTATAAATAAATATAGTTTGTCGAATGTATAATTTTAGGACAAAAACTTATTCAGTGTACGAATGGCTCAAAAGAGGTGTAGAGTGCGTGAGTGATTCCTTCAATAACTTGTTAAGCTTATCAGACTTGTCTAGGAAGTGAACATACAAATCCTGACATCTGGGATTAGTGTAGAATAATGTAAATATTTTTTTTTATCTAACATTTAGCATAAGTAACGTTATGACGTAAGGTCGTATAAACAACTCTCCTTTAGCTTCTTTATTTCATTTAACGAATTTCTTCATCAGCGCTCCTTCATAGTTACTTTTTTAATATCTTGGGCGCAAAAAAAAAAATATACCCGTATGTATTTTCTTTTCAATATTTAACCAAAACATTTCGTTAAAACTTTTTAAATAAAAGTCTTAGATGCGACTCTCGTTTGGCAATATTTTTCGATATTAAATCGACCTACCTAAGTCACGTCACTATTTTTTTGTACCATAAATGCCATCTTCAAATACCATAACTGAGTTCAATTTTGATATCGTTTAAAACGAAACAGAAACACTTGCCTTCCCCAGTCAAAAACCTTTCTGTTGTCGAAACGCTACGAGCATAGTTCGCGGGTCAATCCCATACACTTAATATTTTGTTGTGGAAACTAGTATGTACTTACAGTATAAGTAAATACTAGTTTCCACAACAAAAAACTATTTTGCTCTACATAGGTATATAACTGTAGTTATTTTTTTTTTGTTAGATTAAAGTATATAATATTATTTGCTATAAAGTAACAAATACATTAATTGGCAGATGTAACAAATGCAAGCGGCGTAAGCATGAAGCAATACGAAGAACAACTAAATGGATTAAGAAAAGAAAATTTTCATTTGAAACTGAGAATATATTTCCTAGAAGAAAAGTTAGGCAGCGGGTCACCTCCGGCTGTGCAAGTACGTTATTTATTCTATTCTCGAGATAAAAATAATATTGCTAATTAAGAAAATATGTTCTGAACTGTAATTAAGAAAATATAATGTTAAATTGGATACAGGGTTTATTGGAGCACAATGTGAGGTTACAAGTGGAAGTAGAAGAACTGCGAAGACAGCTCACAGATAAGCAAGAGCTACTCGCTGCAGCCGCGGAAGCGATTGACGTATTGGAACAACAGGTAATCTATCCTTCCATATTAAAATATTTATTTTATTTTTTTATTTATTTAAACTTTATTGATCTTAGACAAAGGGTACAAAAGGCGGACCTAAGCTAAAAGCATTCTCCACCAGTCAACCTTAGGGAAAAGCAGATAAAACTCGAATGCGGTTTACAAAATAATAGTAACAACATACACAGAATAAATACCTATGAAAACATAAAATTATATATGATACGTAGACATATGCTATTTATACACATATACACAATCATACACATATTATTTTCTTTTGGCTAGTACAAATATTTTGTAGTCATAGTTTGTATTTATAGTTTAGTTTTTTAAGAGGACGCTACATATATTCCAACATAATTTTGTATAACAAAAGCGACGAAGCAAGTCGTCTATGTGAATTGCAAGAAATGTCTCATAATTCATAAGTTGCTACCAGCCATGACTTGTTCATTGTCGACAACCCTTATTCATCTCACTGCTGGGATGCTGGTCTCCCCTTAATCGAAGTGGTTTCGGGAATCGAGGGGATCCCACGCTGCTCAACTCCGGGTTGGCGGAGGCCAGTGTTTTCAAGTCGCTTAAAGGCCCCTGACTTGGCTTAACGACTATCATCTAATGACGACAGCTGGGATCAACGGCTTAACGTGCCCTTTGAAGCACGGAGGAACTCGAGATAAATAAACCCATGCATGGACAGGCAGGTCGACGTTGCTTAACTTGCGTGTTCGATTAGACTGACACGTGCAACGCCATCGAGCTGCTAGACTTGTTCATACACACAAATAATTATCTGGTGCGAGAATCAAACCCGCGATCTCGGAGTCGAAACGGCCATTGTTAATCATTCCCCAGACCACCACCACCCAGCTCTTCAAAGGTATTTATATCGAGGATCGTGCTACTTACTATGGTGTTGATTAATTTCAGGGATCCATTTCGACAGACAGCGTAGATATGTCAGTGAGTCAAGATGCATTGAAAAAGGAATCTAGCCCGCCAGGACATGTAAGTGTTGCAAGACATGTAAACATATCACCAGCAGCTTGTAAGATGGCTACGATGTGACAACGTGCGACCGGTACCATTTTGTATTCCAAATGTTTATAAGCAACGTTAACCGATTTGTACCAGGCGCATTTAATATTAAATATATTATTAAATCAATAATTACACCAGGAAATTTATTTAGTTATAATTTGTACTAATAAAAATTGTGGAAAGAAACGGCGACACTATTTCCAGTACAAACTAAACTATGATGGATTGATATTGTTTGTAATCTATATTTCATGCAGACTCTTTCCCCGTCTTACCGCGCTAAAATCATTTCTATGTTTCTCATCTGTCAGGCATCCCAAATGCGACAACTCAATTTTCTTTTTTTGTTTAGGTTGCAGAAAAAAAAGAAGAAATTGTCGATGACACGTGTATAGATTCGGAGTCAGCTGGGTAATGTATAAAAATTTTGTAACTTTAAAATATTCGGTATACGATCGTAATCGTAGAACCATCAGTAGTGTTGTCCTTTGAATATTTTGGATTTTTACTAAGTGTAATGTTGTATTTCTTTTATATTACTTCGGGTGGCAGATAAGCATACAGCTCGCTTGTGAAGCGGTTACCGTAGTTTCCACCATGAACCATCTCTCGCGAGCAACCACCCCTTCTATGCAGCAACTTTTTCCTTCCTGATGACCTCACTCACTCACAACAACCCTTAAGGAAATTGCTATTTGGCTGAAGTTTTCTGTGGGGTGGAGGTACTTCCCCAGTCGGACTTTTTACAATTACCCTCGCCCTACCTTTCTTTCGCCAGAGTCTCGGTTAATAAGTCAACGGAGTGTACCACGTGCGTGCATGTGCTTGGTGGTCAAAGATTTCTATATTTTTAACTTTCTCTAAGGGGCCAGCCATAAATTACGTCACATGTTAAGGGGGAGGGAGGAGCGGACGAAGTGTGATATTGTGTGACAAGGGGTTGGGAGGAGTCCTAAATTTCGTGATGTGACATTTCAAAATTTATTATAATCTAAGTGTAAGAACTTTCAACTATTAACGAAAAAGTCAAAAATATTTGCAACTCTATATGTTAAATTACAACATATGTTACGTCACACACAAATGTAACCAGCTGTGACAAGGACGGGGGGAGGGGTCAAAAAATCATGAAATTCGTGTGACGTAATTTATGGATGGCCCCTAATTATATATATAATCAATAATCACAATAAATTAAACCCATTTTTAATAATTTGTTGCTTAGAACACTCCTGACAGTCAGGCTTGCACTCTTCCGACGCATAAGACGAATAAAACTGTACATAAAACATAATGTCATTTTCTAGTACATGTCTGTCTGGCTGATGAAAACATTGTTTCTAGGTATAGTTTAAATAGCAATTTATGTAATTTTATCTTCTTTTTTCAGTGACTTCCTGGGGTTGACTGTAAACAATACCGATTTGGTAAGTTCAATAGAGTCAAAATACCTAGTTTTGTCTTTTAAATATCTTCTATTAATAACGTGACCCGGTTGCGGTCTTGCGGTGCGTCTTTTATGGGAAATGTTTCAATAGACAAAAAAGTCTTTGCTCAGGCACAGTATAAGTAATAGTACTAACGTACAGTATGGACACTCTCTGCCGCTCTCACTAGTCGACCTCACCTCCCCTATGGAACCGATTTGGAACCGTTCGCAAGGAATGCCACAACGTACGAATTGACGTCGCTTGTATTTTATTCTCCATTCAGTTTAAAATAATATGCGAGTATGTAAAAGATGAGAGTTATTTGTGCAGTGGATGGATGTCTCAACACATGGAAAGTAAAAAAAAAACAATTTGGATGGATGGATGGATGGACGGACGGAC